>NW_019168048.1:32144271-32587698 GCF_002303985.1 Durio zibethinus | reverse complement strand
GCTAATAAGAGACATTCTATTCCATTCTTTGTGTCTTTTTTCTTATGACTGTTCTCAACATTCAGATTCTTTTCTTCTTAATACCCCACCATTGAAGAAATGTGCAAATGCATTCTTACTTTTTGAATTTGAAATAATGATTGATGAATGAATAACCACAGGAAAGATTTTTACATTACATTGAATGAGTCAAGAGTGAGAAAGGCAGAATCGACATGTTCAGTTCCTAATTAGGAAATTGAATCTAGGAAGAGATTTCTTACAAGAAGAATGTGAGTGGAAGAGACAATTGAGAGCTACACTGGTTCGATCTTAGAAGAGCAGTGCAATTGGATCCTTGAGGAATCAAAGGGCTTGACACCCAAGAAAAAAAGAGCTTGAGAAACTTGAGTACCATACATTGAACAGGAATTAATTGACCAACATTTGCATAGCATGCATTGAAATTCATATGCATTTGCATAGCATACACTACTTTCAAGAAAGTATAGTGTACAAATTCAAGAAGCAGGGGTGTTCCAACATCCCACATGAAAAAGACAGATATGAAAAGACTTTGCAAGTTTGAGAAGAAACTTGTCAGGTAAGTTCCTAATCCTTGAAATAGGATGTCTCTTGGTATCGGGGTTGATTTATAAGACCTTTGGGCATAATCTCCTGAAATCCCTTCAAACACAACTTTCAACTCCTTCGGACATGATCGTCTAGGAGTATTTACTTTTTCAAAGTTCGTTGCCTCTGTTTAGAGGAGCAATTTATTTTTCAAAGTTCCGTTGCCTCTGTTTAGAGGAGCAATTTACTTTTCAAAGTCGTGGTGCCTCTGTTTAGAGGAGCAATTTATTTTTCAAAGTTCCGTTGCCTCTGTTTAGAGGAGCAATTTATTTTTCCAAAGTCGTGGTGCCTCTGTTTAGAGGAGCAATTTACTTTTCAAAGTCGTGGTGCCTCTGTTTAGAGGAGCAATTTATTTTTTTCAAAGTTCGTTGCCTCTATTTAGAGGAGCAATTTATTTTTCAAAGTTCCGTTGCCTCTGTTTAGAGGAGCAATTTACTTTTCAAAAGTCGTGGTGCCTCTGTTTAGAGGAGCAATTTATTTTTCAAAGTTCCGTTGCCTCTGTTTAGAGGAGCAATTTATTTTTCCAAAGTCGTGTTGCCTCTGTTTAGAGGAGCAATTTACTTTCCAAAGTCCGTTGCCTCTGTTTAGAGGAGCAATTTACTTTCAAAAGTCGTTGAGTCTCTGTTTAGAGGAGCTTCGGCCAAAAAAAAAAAAACAAAAAAAAAACAAAAAAACAAAAAAACAAAAAAAATCAAAAAAAAATCAAAAAAATAAAAACAAAAATAAAAACAAAAATAAAAAAAATCAAAAATAAAAATGTTGAGTTGAGTCTTGATTGGGTGTCTACGTCTTTGCGCAATTTCTGTTTCACAGAAAATGTGCAAAGAGGGGCAGCTGTAGACACCCAATCAGGTCCGGGCCCGGATCAATTGGGCCTGACTCGGATCAATTGGGCCTGACCCAGATCATTTGGGCCTGGCCCAAATGGGTAAGGCCCAATTCAATCATGTATTATTATTATTATTTTTTTTCCTTTTTTTTTCTTTCTTTTGTATTTTTATATTTATTATTATTAATATATGTATATCTGTATTTATTTATTTAGATTAGATTTATATGTATATTATTTATATAGTTATATATTTATTATTATTATTATTATTATTATTATTTTTGTAAGATATTTTTGGGTTTATCTTATTTTATTATTATTTTTTTTAAATTATCTGTTCTGATTTTTTTCTGATTATCAGATTTTTTTTTTTTTTTATAATATCTTTTTATTTATCTGTTCTAATTATCTATTATTTTTTTATATTTATTTGATTTTTTTTGGAAGGTTGAGATTGAAGCTGAAGAATCCTACTGGGAGTGGGGATTCAATCTAAAGAGTCCAATTGGATTCAAAGACTGAATCCCCGTCCAAGGAGGAGTTGGGATTGATCAGAAACTCCTGATCAATCCTTATATAAAGCACCTCCTGGAACAGTTCAAGAGGACACAAAAAACAGTGAGCAAAGCTACTGAATTTGAGAGAAAAAAAGTGTTTAAAAGAGTTTTCGAAGGCTAAAGAAGGTCGAGAAGTGTTAGGATAGCTGTAGGGATCTGAAAAAATTCCGGCGACATTTGAATTTTCCGGCACAAATTCCGGCGAAACTTGAAGATTTCGGTGACCAACCCAGTTTCCGGCGAGATTCCCAGAAACCGACGAAGATTCCGGCCATATTCCGGCAAAAATTCCAGATTCCGACGACATTTCCAGAATCCGGCACCGGTGTTCTTCGGTTTTCTAGAGAGAAGGGAGAGAAAAGGGAAGGAAGAGAGAGAGAGGGGAGGAGCGTTCTGCCGAAAAAAGAGGAGAGTGCCTTAAATACCCTCCAAAAACGACGTCGTTTTGGCCTTAAGTAACCAGAGGATCCGCGCGTTTTGCCGTGACCCGACCCGACCCGAGCGTCGACCCGCTTCTGACCCGCGCGTGCCAGCCTCCCTCCGAGCCAAGCCGAGCCGAGCCGAGCTTCCAAGCCGCTCCTCCGAGCCGTTTTTTTCTTCCTTGAGCCGAGCCGAGCCGATAGCCGAGCCGCTCCAGGTTTTTTTTTTTTTTTTTTTTTTTTTTTTTTTGAATTTTTTTATTTGACTTTGATTTTGATCTTGATTTTTTTTTCTTTTTTCTTTAATTAATCCGACGACGGAGCCTCTACAAGTAAAAACAGTAGTTTTTCTTGCATACTCCTGAGGTGAGGGAATTTTCTCAATTTTCTGCTAAAAGTATTAGAGTCAATTGAGAATAATTTTCGATAATTAATTAATTGGTTGATCTTGATTTTTCTTTAAATAATCCGACGACGGAGCCTCTACAAGTAAAAACAGTAGTTTTTCTTGCATACTCCTGAGGTGAGGGAATTTTCTCAATTTTCTGCTAAAAGTATTAGAGTCAATTGAGAATAATTTCCGATAATTAATTACTTGGCTGATTTTGATTTTTTTTTTTCTTTAATTAATCCGACGACGGAGCCTCTGCAAGTGAAACAGTAGTTTTTCTTGCATACTCCTGAGGTGAGAGAATTTTCTCAATTTTCTGCTAAAAGTATTAGAGTCAATTGAGAATAATTTTCGATAATTAATTAATTGGTTGATCTTGATTTTTCTTTAAATAATCCGACGACGGAGCCTCTACAAGTAAAAACAGTAGTTTTTCTTGCATACTCCTGAGGTGAGGGAATTTTCTCAATTTTCTGCTAAAAGTATTAGAGTCAATTGAGAATAATTTCCGATAATTAATTACTTGGCTGATTTTGATTTTTTTTTTCTTTAATTAATCCGACGACGGAGCCTCTGCAAGTGAAACAGTAGTTTTTCTTGCATACTCCTGAGGTGAGGGAATTTTCTCAATTTTCTGCTAAAAGTATTAGAGTCAATTGAGAATAATTTTCGATAATTAATTAATTGGTTGATCTTGATTTTTCTTTAAATAATCCGACGACGGAGCCTCTGCAAGTGAAACAGTAGTTTTTCTTGCATACTCTTGAGGTGAGAGAATTTTCTCAATTTTCTGCTAAAAGTATTAGAGTCAATTGAGAATAATTTTCAACAACTAACACCAGGTAAAATTTTAAGGCTTTTGGATAACACAAATTAAGCTGGGTACCATCTTTTGATGGGCGTTTGAGGGTGGCTATAACCTTCCTCACACGTAACCGAACTCCCGAACCCTGTTCTGGTTTGTAGACCTGAACCTATTCTTTTAGGGACCCTTAAGCTTAGGTGTTCCCTGAAAGGACAGATTCCTTAGGTGGCCAATCACACCTAGATAAAAAAGATTGGTGGCGACTCCCTTAAGTCAATGTCTAGCGATAGATCCCCGGATCTAGACGTTACGACAAGATGTACCAAAGATTAGTTGGAAGACTCATTTATCTCTCACATACTAGACCTGATATAGCATATACTGTGAGTGTGGTAAGTCAATTTATGCATAGTCCTAAAGAAGTGCACTTACAGGCTGTCTATCCTATATTACACTATTTGAAGGCCAATCCTGGGAGAGGTATCTTATTAAAAAAAAATTCGAGGCTAGTTCTAGAAGCCTATACAGATGTTGATTATGCAGGTTCAGTAACTGATAGAAGATCCACCTCAGGCTACTGCACTTTCTTAGGTGGTAATCTTGTGACTTGGAGGAGTAAAAAACAGAATGTGGTGGCAAGATCAAGTGTTGAAGCAGAGTTCAGAGCAATAGCTCAAGGAATTTGTGAACTACAATGGTTAAAGATTATCCTAGAAGACTTAAGATCAAGTGGGATGGACCAATGAGACTATTGTGATAACAAGTCTGCAATAAGTATTACACACAATCCCGTGCAACATTACAGAACAAAACACATTGAAGTAGACCAGCATTTCATAAAGGAGAAACTAGACAGTAGGTTGATTTGTACACCTTATGTATCAACCAAGGGTCAACTTGCAGATGTGTTGACTAAAGGTCTCAACAGTGCAACATTTCAAGAAATTATTTCCAAGCTGGGAATGGAAAACACTTATTCACCAGCTTGAGGGGAGTGTGGGAAAACACTTATTTACAGCTGGTTGTAATCTTGTAATCTATATATTTATATTTGTATCTCTAGAATTAAGTATTTGTATCCTTAGAATTAAGGACAAAAAATTAAGATAGACAATCCCTTAATTATAGGATTAGTTTTTTAGGAAGATTTAGTTTCCTAGTTTAACCCTTAGTTAGTTGTATATAAACCTAAGGTTCTTGTATAATTATATATGAGTAGTTTTTCAATAGACATTCAGTTTTCACACTGATTTATTTCTTAGTTTTTCCACATATATATTTACTCGTTCCACAATGTAGAACATCCCAAGACATGTACGTATTGCTGTCGGCCGTGACACTGATCACTGGTTCAAAGTCCAGCCAAGTCCTTAACTGGTTATAGTTCCATTTATATGGAGCTTTTCTACAAATAACCAGCTAGCCGGCAGCCATTTGAACCTTTTGAATTTGTAGTATCATGACCACTCAATCAGAGTACTTGAAATAATGTTGGCCTGCCTCTCGGGGCATATTTGTTCTCCTCTAGAAGTGGTTCATATTCTCATGGAAAAACTAAGAAATAAAACTGTGTAGAAAACTAAGAGAAAAACTGAATGTATATTGAAAAAACTACTCATTAAGAATTATACAAGAACCTTAGGTTTATACATAACTAACTAGGGGTTAAACTAGGAAACTAAATCTTCTTAAAAAACTAATCATATAATTGAGGGATTGCCTATCCTAATTTTTTGTCCTTAATTTTAGGGATACAAATACTTAATTCTTGATATACAAATATAAATATACAGATTACAAACCAGCTATAAATAAGTGTTTTCCCACAATTCTTCATCATCAAGAGACTCACTTTGTATCAAAATATATCCAGGAAAGGGATTGAGATTGGGAACATAAACAAATAGAAGAATCCCAAACAAAACCTACATTAGAAAACAAGCACAAATAAATGAAACAACTTTTAAATGCCTTGAAGACAAAAGCATTAAAAGTCTATGTTAAATAAAATGCCCAGGTTCTTCTGTCCCACATGATTTAAGCTTAGACTGCCCTAGCAAGTATTGGCATCTGACCAGGAGCTTGAACTTAATTACTTCAAATCCCAAGAAGTTATAAAGTCCTCGATAAACTGGGAGCATTCCGGACAAAACACTAGTCATGCCACTTAACACAGCTTAAATTTTCAGCCCACTCTCCTTTCAAGACCAAGCGTATTTTTGTCAATATATGACTTTCCAGTATAGCAAGTGTGAATAATGCTAATTTTTAACCCAAAAAATGGGGGAAGTGGGCTAAATGATGCTAAGTCATGTCAACCTAAAAGTAGGCATCTAAGCGGTCAAGGTGATGAATGTTTGGAAATGGTGATGTTAATGTTTCCAAAGGGGGGGTGTGGGAAAAGTGAGGAATAGATAGAGAGCTATGTCTCTCTATAACTTAGATTAATGTTTTATACATCATAACTTGCAAATGAACACAGCTTTTAGCCGGATTTCAAGGAGCTACATAAAATTAGCACAGGTAATATGGGACCAAAGCAAATATAAAAGCAGGTGAAGACCAATTTTATGGAGACACTGGAAAAAATAGAGTAGGATGAACGCAAATATACACAACACACCTGGCAGAAAACAATGCTGATGCTCAAATATAGTGCATAGCTGCACAAGCAAATAAACTTGTCAGTAAGAGAGTCCTGTTGACATATTTAGGAGTAGATTCCATCTGCTCAGGGCCCAAAAAAGGACTAAAATGCTTGAGAAAAGCCATTTCCTTTTAAGGTACTAGTCCACATCTCCAACTGACCAATCGTTCCCAAAAATGTGAAAAGGTTCTATATGATCCAAAGTAGTTTTCCATGGTCAAATTTCTTTAGTATAAAATTTTAGTAGTTAAAAGAGTCAATACGGCTGATGCTGGCTCTTCTACAAATACTGGTATTTGAAGATGAAAAAAAAGAAAAAAAAGGATAGACAGTCTACACCCTAATACATTATAATATATTACTCTTCCAATATTAGTACAACAACAAACTAAGCCTTATATCTCATAACTCTAGAGTCGGCTTACTCTTTTAGTGCTAGTAAGAAATTTTTTATTAGAGATCTATGAACGAACATTTACTAAATGATTCAATAATATTCATGGGATGAGGCACATAAAAGAACATGCATAACAGAAAAAGATCACAATTCATATATAAAAGTTTATTGTTCATATTACCTTGAACTTAGAATCAGCAATAACTCCCCCCCCCCCAACACACACACCCCAAATAAAAAGAAAAAGAGAAATGTTTATGATAATTTTTTTAAGAAACTTTTGGTAAATGAACCAAGTTGAGGAATGTGAGGAATCTAACCTACTGTACAAATCCTTCACAGGAAGAATGAGATTGAGCAGCACAGCATCCCTGAGCACAACATAAACAACACCAAAATGCACATACCACCGAAACTCATAAATGTAACTTTTTGTTTCCAGCCCTATCATAAAAAGCACAGAGCACCGAGCAGTAGACCCAATGATCAAAGAAGTTGCCTGCAAGAGAGTGAATTACAAAGAATATATAAGTTTACGCAAGCTGCTACGTTGCACATAGCAGATAACTAATGGAATTGCGAGAACTAATGGTAACATCTAATCATCACCTTGAACCAAATAAAGGAAGTAAATTGGATGAAATAAGCAAATAAATTCAGCATAACGAGACCAGTGGTCTATTTTTTAAGCCATGATAGCAGCTATAATATTCCTCCAAAATTTTAACTTAAAAATTCGGAACTTATTTCAAACTAGTAGCTATTAAAGTTTAGTAAAATGTTCAAGCGTATGAATTGTATTTGAAGATAAAGTCCAAATCACAAAGGCTACAAATAAGTACAGGGCCACCTACTAGTTTGAACAGACTCACCTCATAGGGAGCAAGACCAGTCTATCCACTCAAATTAAGGATTGAAATACCCATCAACAACCTTGTTAATGGCTCAATGGTACAATAACCAGCCAACAGACGAAGTGTATAACTGTAGCATTTTGACATCGAAGAAAACCTCTGGACTTTGGAATTCTTCTTAATCAGCCATATTCAATAACAACAGAGGCCCAAAAGAACCAAGTGAGAAATGGAAATCACCAGTAAGTCAATAGCACAAGGGGTGTATGCGCCAAAAGCACCATCAACCAATTTTGTCCAAGCCGCATTTGCCACTGGTTTACAATACCACACCAAGGGTTCAAGCGCTGTCACAAGCCACCACCCTGAAAGAGAAAATTGATTAGACATTTACTCAACTCATCTTCTGATTCTCATGATAGAAAATAAAAAGAAAATTTTAAGCCTAGTTAATTGCTTACTAAAACACCGCACAATCTTTGCTCTTTAACACAATTTACTATCTGCATCAAAAACAAACCACACTCATGATTCAACATTAAAAAAAATTGTATTAAATTATAATTCTAGACATCCCAACATGAATCATACAGTACAAAAATATAAGATATAATAAAACCGAAAAGGTTAATTTGCAACTAAAATCACTTCTGAGCATACAAGAAGACATAACCATTTCAATTTATGATGTTTCAGAACCAACTCTGTAACTCATAAAAAAAAGTATCAAAGATTAAAGTTTCAACAACCATCCCATTTGAACAATAAAAAGTACGTAGACTAAGTGGACGACAAACTATTAAACTTGTTTCAGTTATAAGCAATATGAAATCCAAAAGCTCAGAATAGTCATTACACATTAATCTCTCTGAAACAAACAGAACAAGAACGAGAGCAACTAAGATTAATAGATACCTGTAGACTCTAGAACAGGGAATTGGAAATAACAGTATTGTTGTAGTTCAAAGGCTTAAAAAGTACTAAAACTATGAGATACCAATAGGCGAGAGATTCAAGAAACCAAAGATTCTGGAAGTGGGCATTGTTGCGATATTTCGAATACACGGTTGCTTATGTATTTATAGCTCCAAAGTAAGTCAGAGAATAATACGTAAGAGGCTTGTATTATTAGAAAAGGAAAGAGAACCCCACTGAGGTTTTACTCAGCGGCACCTGAGTTCCAATCTTTGGGGAAGCGCATGCGAAGGCAGTCCAGCTCGGGTTCCAGTCTACTTGTCCTTGTAAAGAAGTGGACTGTCGAGGACTCAAAATTCAAGTTAGTCTACCATATATAATATTTAATAAAAAAGAAAAAAAAAATTTGCGAGTGAGACGAGAAAATAGACGTTGGCCAGGAAGTGTCACGGCTTACCTGACACGCTTTTAGTATTATTATTAGCGAAACACAATGAGACGCAAAAGATTCTCGTCATTCTGTAATGGCAGCCATAAAAGAAAGATCTTTGTCTTTTGGGAGTCTTTCTTAAATCTTTCTTTACTAAAGTAAACGTTTTCATAAAAAAAAAAAAAAAAACAGACCGTAAACTTTCTTTTAAAGGAACAGTAAAAAGAAAAACGAAAATTCAATAGAGAATGAAGGATTAAGAATAAAGAAAGACCGACAATCTCATAGCTTTCTATGCTTCCTCATTTTTCCCTCCTTTTTCGAACCCCAACCAGAATGACTTTTTTTTTTCTCCTTTTCCTAACCCTAACCATGGAGAGCGAGATGTGAGATTTTGCGAATGAAATCATCGGGCTTAAATTACGAAATTTCTTTCTTCAATAGATGCTTGGTTGCCAAGTAAACTGAGCAGCACCCAACGTGTAGTTTTATAAATGGGCGCGCCTTGGTGCGTCAATCTTCCGGTTTCACATGCCACGTGGCAATTTTAAAACGTTCTGTAGGACTAAAATAACGACATATCGTAGACGGAGCGTTTGAAATTTCAATGAGTAAAGTGGGTCATTTTCGGCCCATATATCTAATCGGAATGACATGCCCGATGAGTTGTTATCTCTACGCTTCTCTTTTATCAGGCCCAAGTGGCCCAAATTTTATAATTATCCCTTCTAATTCTTTTCATTCTCCAAACGTTGGATTTTTTTTTTTTCCTACAAAAACAGTTTCAGTAAATTAAATTTAGTATAATTATTTTAACAATTCAATAAATTGTCTCCAGATTTTTCTCATTGCCAAAAATCAGAAGATAATAAACGCATCGGCTGATAAATTATAATGACAATTATAATTTTTATATATAAAGAAAAAAAAAAAGAAAAGTGGAACCATGTATACCTTAGCTCTTTTGGGCCCAACAGGGTAGCAAACTTTTGGGTCCAAGGTAAGATAGGGTTATCTTACAAAGTTTCATGATTAAACAACATCCATGCTGGAAAATTTTGGACAAATCAGATGCCATACTAAAAACGTATCCATATCCAGATATGGAGAGGAAAGAGATTGCAGTCTACATTTCTATTTGATCCCAGTCAATTGATCTGTCTTCCAAACTAAAATCTGATTCAGATTGATGAAGCCTGTTCCTTGCCAATCTACTCATTATAGCAAGACCTGAAGAAGGAAAACTTAGATTTATAAGATGATTGAAGAACAAACCAGAAATTATCCTTCCAAAACATAACTTTAAACCAGTTATATGGCATATTCCTTTTGTACCTTCAACCATTTTGTAAAGTGCTGACCACCATCCATCTTTAGAAATCTGGTACTGATCCAGCGACTCTTCGATTGTTTTGTCATGCTTCCCTTCCAGAACTCCCTGAAGAGTTATCACAGCATCCCTTGTTTTCTTGAGGATACTACCTTCATCTTCGATTTCCAAGCGAGTAAGGTCGTTTTGTGATGAAGTGAGGCTAACAGCAAGTGCAAACTGGGCAGCAGCTGCCCAACGAGAAGATGCAAGCCATTTCCTCTGCCTATCCAACTGCCTATTCTCTTCTCTGCCCAACCTGTCATCTCCTTTCCCTCCGAGTGCTAAACTACGCAAGTATTGGGCATTAGCAGCCCCAGTACTTTGAACCATCTTGGAGAAAGCACTTTCTTCATTTGACAATAGTTCCTCTGGCGTATCATATTCCAGAACCTGATGCGAAAATAAACACTGACGCATCAACCAAAAGTCAAACAGAAAAAAGAAAATAAACTAATGATGAATTTATTACACTTTGTATAGCTAAGAAATCTTTCAAGTTTAGCTAAAGAAACTTTAGAATTGTGTGTATACCCTGCCAGAATCAAGCAGAAGAATATGATCACTGTCAATTATCGTATTAAGTCGGTGAGCAATGATGAGCATGGTACATGATTTGAATTCTTCCCGAATAGTTTTCTGTATAAGGGCATCAGTTCTGACATCGACAGCTGCAGTTGCTTCATCAAGAACGAGTATCTTTGATCTCCTCAACAATGCACGAGCAAGACTTAGCAATTGCCTTTGACCAACACTAAAATTTTCCCCTGCCTCTGAAACCTGGAGAAGACACAAAATAAGAGTTCCATGGTTGTCAATGAAGGACTTCAACAACTATAAACACCTAAAAAATAAATCAGCAACTTTCCCAACAGCTGGAAGAAAGTTATTAGCAAACTGTCAAATAATTTCCATTAGAATACAAATACCTCAGCATCCAGACCAAGAGAATTCCTCCGAATGACATCTTTCAGGTGTGCTCTCTCTAAAGCCTCCCAAACGTCAGCATCATTATGTTCATTGAAAGGATCAAGATTAAATCTCACAGTTCCTGGCCAAAATCAAACAAAATATAAAAGGTGACATAAGATGCAGAGGCTAGAAATCAAGGACAATCTGGTAAAACGAAGATAAGTATGTTTACCAAAAAGACATCCATAGATTAGCTCCATTTTAGAAGTTAAACAGAAATTAGGGGAAAGAACAAGTATATTATGCAAAAAAGAGATAGAAAGGTTTAAGTCAAATCATAAGAGAAGTGTAGAAAAATTTACAATAAGCTCTCATTGAATAATAGTAATCTAGATTGTTGGTGGGCATACCAGAGAAAAGAACTGGTGATTGCGGTATAATGCCAAGTACTTTACGTAGGTCCATCAGTCCAAACTTTGCAATATCACAACCATCAATCAAGATCCTTCCTCTTTCCACCTCTACAATTCGAAACAAAGTATTTAACATGCTTGATTTTCCAGCCCCTGTCCTTCCAACTATCCCTACCTTGTCGCTAGGAGAAATTGTAAAAGACAACCCATGCAGGACTGGAGGAAGTTCAGGTCTGTAACGAAGGACAACATCCTCAAACTTGATGGATCCAGATGAAGGCCATCCAGGAGGAGGACGATTACTCTCAATAACAAGTGGAGCCTCTGAAGGCAACTCTATATATGTACCAACACGCTCCACTGCATTTAAACTATTTTCAGCCAAACTGGCAAGCCTGAGTACACCGGTCAATAAACTAGTAATGTTTAAAGCATAACTAAGAAGTAGACCCATAGTGGATGCATAAGCCTGCTGGCTCTCCGCTCTTCCATTTTGCATGACAGCAAAGGTTGCTGTCAACCAAATCATGAGCCCTCCCAAAGTTTCCAAACGAATTGCAAGCCAACGATTTGAGCTCATGTTCACAAGAGTGAACCTGATATTATTGTCCATGGATTTTCCATTTATGTCAGCCATGCGATCATAAGCTTTATATGCACGAATTGTAGACAGACCATTCAGTGCTTCTCCAAATTGTGCATATACAGGTGATCTAGTAATAGAATCTAAGCGCTTCACTTCACGTGCCGTGCTCTGCGGAATCCAACAAAATAATAATTACATGAGAAACATACAAACAGATACATCCAGTTGCAAAACCTCTATATGTTAAATTTTAGCTGTTAGTGAATGAAACTGTTAAAAAATCAAAAAGGTAAAAGAAAGGCACTTTCCACAAGAAAAGAGTTTATAGCTTTTAGGTTTAGAAAAGAAAATCAATAAATAAAAGATGAGGTCAAAGTTCATTTACCTGGTAGTATAAATAAGCAGCATAAAACAAAACCAAAAGTGGCATTATGGCCCACAAAGACATAGTGCTCACAATTCCTATCAAGACGAATGTAGAAAGGAGCTGCAACACTTGTCCCAAAAACATATTGACCAATAGAGCAACGTTTCGGTCAATGTCACGTAAATCCTTTGCAAACCTATTAATAATTCGTCCAAGAGGGTTGGTGTGGAAGAAGACCATTGGAGCTCTAAGTATGGAAGTAAGCATGGCATTATGCAACCTTCTGGCAGCGTAAAGACTTGATATGATTATCCAATATGAATTTACCAATGTCACCATGACCTGAAACAAAATATGGAAGAAAAACCAATATAAAACTGAGCTATGAAACCGGTAAAATTATTCACTAAAATGTGGTGATAATTTTCTGACAATAAAAATACTATTATTTATTGGAATACTAGGGAAAAAAACTTCAAAATATCTGTAAGAGGAACTTGTACACTGAAACTTAAAGCCGATTAGCTTCAAACAAACTCACACCTGACCAAATGAAATAAGTGAATAGATCAAATTGTAATAACCAGGTCCATGTGTTTTTGTAGTAGTTTGATCTGTCCAAGTACTCAGCCACGTGCTGCGTGAAACTCGTAATACTTCAGTTAGGACATAACAAGTGAAGAGCACCATTACCACCCAGAAACCTCCCAATGCATTCTTGTACCTGGAAAAGAAAAGAGAAAGGTACTGCATTCATTGAGCTTTTTTCTTTTCATTTCTTTTTTCCTTTTAACAAAAATCGAAAAGAAAAATTTCAGCATATATCACAGCAGGGATTGTTAAAAATCTATCTCTTCCTTCCTAATCACACATGATGGATGGCTTGCCAATTACCTAAACCACATTTAGTTAACATAACAAAACCATAAATGTGCTCACGGAATCCTCACTAACAAATCATAGGACCAAAACCACTATTAGACAACAGGAAAATTTTCATTGTTTCAAGTGTACTTCAATGAGATAGAAACTGAGGGGATTATAGCCATCAACAGGAGAATATGTTGTCGCCTTCCTTTTAAGCATAAAAGAAGAGGTGAAACGTTAGTGATTGAGAAGCTTAAGGGAAGTTGGAACACCATACTGTTCTCATTAGCTACATCTATCAGTCCACTACGGTAGAGCTGAGAAGATAGTTACAATAGAATTTGGTGAAAACAAAGATATGGTACTAGCACTGCAGACATGCGACAATGCAATTTGGAGAACAGAAGTGAAAATCAACATACTCTACCTCATTAAGACATTCCAACTAACAACTCCTGTTTCCCGTTCTTCCCGCTTAATGAGAACAGATTTGCCATCTTTTGATTTATTTGCTTGGCTTGCGCCTTCGGGTATGTCATTTGCTACCCCATTAGCAACAGGTTTAGAGGCCTTCTGATCAACTGTACCACTGTTCTCCTCTTCCTCCACATACTCTTCCATTTTTCCCGCATTCTCCATTAGCTTTTGGAACAGCAAACCATTATTAGAGAGATCCTCAAAAGTTCCTTCCTCTTTTACCATTCCTTCATGAACCAGGATAATTCTATCAACTTGTGAAAGGAAGTGCAGCTGGTTCGTGACAAGAACTCTTGTTTTGCCTCTCAGTACTCCCTTTACACATTTATCAAAAACCTGAACATGATTGGTAGCAGAAATCAGGCCAATGCTACATCAAACTAGAACGCATACTAACATTATCAAATTTCTGATTACAAAAAAAAAAAAAAAGGGCTATAATAAATGAAGAATATTAATTTAAAAAAAAAAGGAATAAAGATGGGATATGAAATTTTTTAAAAAAAGACTTAGATAAAATATGTAATACACAGTACCTCTTATAAAACAAGTTTTGTAAAATTATATGCATAGGCAATCAGATTTATGCAGTCATGTAGCAACATGGGAGATTTTTTTTTACTAATTTGATAGGGATGCATAGTTTGTCCTACTTGGTCCCACAATTTTAACATCATGTTGATATTAGGGACAAGGTCAAGATCCCGCTCTTTATTAACTTCAAAAAGTTATATAACTAAAAGAAAAGGTACCATGGGTATTAAACATGCAACAATAACAAGCAACATGGGTATTTTATAACATTGTTGTCCATCTGAGGCAATCTCCTGAGTAAGATCAAGAAAGACAAGGTTTATTTTACATAGCAATTATGTTGCTCATCACAAATAGAAGTACAAAGTAAGAACAATAAAGACAAGATTTATTTTACATAGCAATTATGTGCAATTATGTTGCTCATCACAAACAGAAGTACAAAGTAAGGAACAAAAAACCAACAAAATGCTTCTTCGAACCAGTTACCTGTCGAGCCACATGTGCATCCAGAGCACTCAAGGGGTCATCAAAAATGTACACATCTGAATTGGAATACACAGCCCTAGCCATGGAAACCCTTTGCTTCTGCCCACCACTAATATTAACACCTCTTTCACCAATCTCAGTAAGATCACCACCCTAACATAAAAGAAAGACAAATTATGAGATCAAAAACTGTTGAATAGACAGTGACTTCTGCCTATTCACTGCATCATCATGTTACAACTTTGTGAAACACTTACAGGCAATTGCTCAAGGTCATGCTGCAATGCAGTAATATCTATTGCCTTCTCATATCTTGCCAATTCGAAAGGAGATCCAAACAATATGTTATCACGCAACTGCAAGTATAAACTCCAAAGATCAATAACTCACATGGCAGCAATTGAACCTCTAACGTTTGGAGGGTATAGACTTTTCAGCATGTTAAGCAACAAAATCTAAGGTCACTAGACAAGCCATCTTAATCGTCTTGGAGGAGAATACATATACTTCTATCGCTTATTTCCATAAAACTCAACAATAAAGTATCAGGACTGACTACTAATAACTAAACAAGTCAGATAGCATGCCAGAAACATGCACAAGCACAAATAAAGATAAGAGGTAAGCAAGCCAAAACTTACAGTTGCATTGAAAATCCATGAAACTTGAGGAACATAAGCAACTGTTCCTCTGATAACAACACTAGCATCAGACATTGAAGGAAGCTCCCCAAGCATCGCAGATATAAGCGAGGTCTTTCCTTCACCAGTACTGCCAACTATTGCGACTAGGCTACCAACTGGTATATCCAAATTAATATTAGACAATGTGGGCCTCTCTGCCTGAAAGAGAAACAAGACTTTTATACAGTAAAAAATAAATGAAAGAGAACACTTGATCCTTTGCAATGTTATCAGGGACATAAAAAAAGATATAAAACATTCATCTAAAAAAACAATTTTTACATGAAAAAGGCAAAGGACACAAAGCAACATGCAGTGAAAAACTTTTGCATCTGTAGGACAGTACAAACAGAGCCAACGTTTCATTTCAACTAAATGGAAAAAATCAACAGATAAAAGTTGTATTCTTTAACAACCATCTTTAAGGTTCATGAGATATCATATCAAAATTTTAATGTAGCAGCTCTTAAATAAACAAGCAACTTAAGATTACAGAACAAGAATCAATTATAGACTAACTTAAACACATATGCTGTACATATTCATGCAAAGTACAGACTAAAAGGAAGCTTTAAAGTGAAAATTAAAAACTGGACCTTTGAATCCCATGAGAAAAAACCATCTTTTATTTGGATAGCTGGTAGCTCAGGATCAAAAGGAGGATTTGGTAGCAGAACTCTCTCTTCAGTCAAGAACAGCTCCTCCAGACGTTTTAGTGATACATTTGCATTTACCACCTGCAAAAACTACACCATCAGAAACCACGAAAAACAACACCACTAGTTTTGGTACATTCCCCCTTTCTTTGTACCAGAGGAATATACCACCTGTGAAAAGTAACAGAGCCACATACAGAAAATAAGCCATTCAAAGGGCAGAGAAACACAGATACATGTCCTATCTACTACCAAAAATGCCAGTTAAAATGCCAGTGCACTAAGTGGACTAGCATGGATACATGGAAGAGGTAAAGAAGATTACCTGAGTAATTATATTGGGAAGCATGAATAAGGGAAAACGAAGCACCGCAAAGAGAGAAAGAGATGTGAATGCCCTTGCAGGTGTCAAGTCACCTCCAAGCAAAGTAAACAAGCCAAATGAGACCACAGTCACCACAACTGGAATGCTATTCAATATAAAGCCATTACACTGCAAAGCAAGAGATAGAATCAGATGAAAAGAAAAGGAGTTGTTGAAATGATCATCTGCAAAACACCTATATCCACATCAACAACTACAAATACACCACAATTAGTCAATTTGATGACCCATGAAAAGCATGTATCATGCAGAACTCTACCCACATATTAGAAGCAAAGAAAACCTAGTTTGTAACATGTAACTCTCTCTTGAATAATCAAAAGTTCTACTTTTTTTGTTTTTCTTCATATATGTAAATTTTTATTAGACAATTCCAAAAGAAAGTGATAACCCACCCCATGCATGCAAGAATTCTACAAAAAAAAAAAAATGTTTCAGATGCTAGCATTTTTTTTTTCTAAAACAATCCATTGATCTAAAGTGTCGACAGTCATAAACGTTTGTGAAAGCAATAGCATGAAAACAAGCCATTTGCATGTACATTATGTTATGTTTTAAGCTGGACAAATGATGTTGCACGCAACATAGATGTGGACTCTGGTAATTAAATTAGCAATGAGACTAACATTTTTCTTCTAAATGATGTCATGCTTCAAAAACAGTGAGAGCACAGATATGTACATCATAGTCAAGTTAAGACTTCCACAAACAGAAAGAAAGAGAGAATTTGAAACATAAATCAGGGGACTACCGCTCCAAGAAGGGATGCTTTGCGGAACCATGACAACTCGTCATTCCGGACATTTTGAACTTTAGACTGGAAACTGTTCTCCCATGCATAACATCTGAGACATTTCCAACATAAAGTCAAAATCCAAAACTAACCAACAAATTCTACACTCAAAAGCTCTATAAAAAAAACCTTGAAAAGAAAATGAAACAGTTTTTTCTGAAACAAATCATACTTTACAGTGTCCATTGCAGCCAATATTTCATTCATGAGGCCTATTCTCTTATCTGTATGCTGTAAGCCCTCTTTAGACAATTTTTGCATTCTGCTTATAACTACTGTCTGTTCGCAAAAGAACAAAAAGAGAGTAAGTAATACAGAAAACGAGGACAATCAAATGCAGGACAACTAAGTAATGCATTATAAGTTTAACACCACATAACCCTTTCAATTTAAGGAATAAAAAGTGCAACATCCACTATGAAATTAATAATTTATCTTAAAGAAATAAAACGAGAAAAGTTAAGGGACCAAAAACACATACTTGCACCGGGAACAGAAGGACTAGCATTAATGCACCAAGAAGTGAAGCAACACCTAACTGCTGATAAAGAAGGACCATTGCAAAAGTAATACGAAATGGAGCTGACCATAAAGTGTGAAGCGATTGAGATATTTGCTGCCAAAAGAAAAAGAATGAATACTTCATTAGACAGAAAAAGCTGAAAAGAAATAAACAAAATGCACTGACTTGTTTTCAAATCAGAGTTTTGCCCTTTTTTCCCCATAGACAATAACAACCAGAATCTAAATGGAAAGTCATTATAAACTTTGAAAAAGGAAGGACCCAACGCAAAAGAGATAAACTTAAAACAAGGAAAACTAGTATAGTAGATGCTTAGGGATATTATTCAGGTGAAGAGAGAAGGAAAAACCAACAAAAATAAAGAGGACAGTGCACTTCTAACAGCTACTAGAGTACATGCTTAGAAGAAACAGAAGACTGCACGGAATCCCATTTCACATCATAGAAAGTCAAACTAATTTCAGCAATATCACCCATAAAAATGTTAGATACACATAAAGATATAGTAATGAAAAACCATGCCTGAAGTGCTTCAGCATCAGTTGTCATCAAGTTGGTTATTTTCCCAGAAGCAAACTTCTTGCGGCCCTCATGAGTAAGCCTAAGAGATTTGCGGAATATGGCAGCAACCTACAGATGACAAGAGTAACTTCAGGAAATTTTAACGCTGACACAAAGCTAAGAGTAAAGTTTCTACAACAAACAGGTCGCAGTTTCCATAGTACAAGGCTCTTTTAAAGATGAGTCATCTAATCATTATTTAACATGCATCCAGAATTATGAAACAAAACTATAGTTGAATAAGGGGCAAGAACTAGTAGTGCTCACAACCTACAATTACACTGAAATAATATGAAGCTCAAAGATCTCATTAAGATTTACACTTGTAGCAAGAATTTTAAGTCATATAATTTATAACTAGCAAAGCTAAACTAATTAGTAACTTAACATGAAATCAGAATTATGAAACAGAAAGCAATAGGTTCTTAAAAACCAATAGCAATACTGCTAGCAACCTTCAATTATAACAAACGATACACGATTCAAAGGTATCAAATAAGATATACTCTGCTAGCAACAATTTAAGTCATATGATCCAAAACCAATACTTCTTAGCTTAGTTGCGAATAGACCAAGCTCAGAATAATGTAACTATGATGATCTTTAATACTCCTTCATTGGCTTAAAACCAGGACAGTGCCTCTCAAGGTCACGTTAAATATCTCCAATGGGAGAATGATAAGAAAAATTCTGGCAACAGAAGCAACCACATGAATGCAAACAAGAAGCAGATAATTTCACCAGCCTAAAAATAAATAAGCTTAGCCATACACACCAAATCTTCCATGAAAGAAAACTCCACATGTAGAAAGCTAAAACCAAGATAAATAACCTAGATATGCAAACAAGAAGCAGATAACCAGCCTAAAAATAAATAAGCAAAGCTACGCACGACAAATCTTCCAGAAAAGAAAAACTCCAAATGTAGAAAGCTAACACCAAGGCAAATAACGTAGAAAATGAAAGATTCAAAAGTAATAAGAATGTAAGATCATTATCAATGAGACAAAAGGTTCTCTCAGCCAGCCCTTCAACAGCATCTCCCACACATGAAGTAAACAAAAGGAAAAGAAATAAATAAGCTTGTTGATATTCCAATTGACAAGCAAAACTGAATAAAAAAACTGTTTCCAAGATAAAGACAAGTTTACCAAAGTTGATCTCAGCCGAAATCCAACACGCATGACATTCTGAAAATATTGAGCTTCACATAACACACCAAGGGCCTGAAACAAGTTTCAACCAATCACATTCCATGTGCATTCTCATTAAAAAAGCAACCAGAACCTCTAATGTAAACAAAATACTAATTTCATACCACTCCAACAAAAATTGAGAAGGCATAGATGTAACCAATCCAAGCTGAATCATCTTGTTGCATGGACTGCAGGCGGTTTATTAAACAAATAAGTGAAAATATTTGGTGATAAAGAAAAAGGACAAAGTCAACTATAGAAATGTGTATTAGAGCATGTGTTAGTCAGCCAATAGTAAGAGAAAACAGTAGATCTCTTAGTGATGAATGCTTCTTTTACCATGGTCCCTGAATAACATGGTCTCTCCATAATTTACCTTTTTCATATTAACTTTTGTCATATACTTAGAATGAGTCAAGCAAGAATATTAACTTTAAGAACATAATATAAATATAAAAGTACTGCCAGATAACTTTTTTCATATACTTAGAACAAGTCAAGCAAGAATGTTAACTTTAAGAACATAATATAAATATAAAAGTACTGCCAGATTTAGAAGAATAAATCAAAATACCCACAAAAAGACATATGAAAATATTGCAATCATGAAGTTTAAATCCACAACAGGGATATCCAAACTGAACAAAGAACACTGATTCTTTTTACTTTTTGCACTAGAGATTAAGGGCAGCTTTCACTTATTAAAGGAACGAGACAAGCTTAGTTTTTCAGTGAACAACAGCAATTCCTTTTGCTAAAAAGAACTCGGTTGCAACAAATATAAAACAAAGCAAAGATATGAGTGGCAAACCTGTAGCAGGCGATTCAATATAAGTGGCCCCACAAATTGAGAAAGATCATTGCCAATCTACATATTGAGAGAACACTTAACCAGGTTTAATGGAGAAAATATTAGGGGTAATTCAATTGCATAGCACACATAATAGCATTAGTCCAATTGAGAAACACCGCAAAAATTAACAAAGGAAGATGTTGTAAAAAATGACATGACTAAAACATAGAAAACACAACATTCCATTAAAAGTTCTATAATGGAAGACCATCGATTTCAATTTCTTTGGAGGGGATAAACACCCTAGTACGCAGCTTGGGTTTTGTACCCTGCCTGCAGGTCACTACCTCACCTTACAGTGGAGTATACAATCATTAGGCCCTGAAAATAGACAAGCCTATCTGATGTTGATGCACATGCAGAAAATGCTTGAAGGGTCGAAGTCGATACTTTCAAGACACACAAAGCACATGCATTAGGTTTATCCAAAATTTTCCAGATAATTTATAACTCATAGCAACAATTTATACTAAAAGTTCCATGAATAAAAGGCTGAAAACAATAATTAAATCTAGAAATTTCCAGAAACATAGGTGGTAAACAATTTGCAATAGCATTAAAGATGTTACAATATTATGCCTCTCCAAGAATCAAATTAATTTTCCAAAGAATAAATGCAACATTTAAGATGAGTTCATTACCTTCCAGAAGCCTGCCCACCAAAACCTAAAAACAAAAGGAGGAGAATTAGATAAAGATGAAGATAGTGACAAACTTTTCACCATACTCACTGCTATTTATCTAATTACTTGTTGTCTTCTCTTTTTTCTTCAAAATAGCTTGTGGAATACCATCAAAAGAGAGGCGTGTGCTAACTAAAGTCATATAACCAAATATGAAAAGAGACATAATTAAGGCTATCTTTTATTACCTTCCCCCAAGGCTACTA
Source organism: Durio zibethinus (assembly GCF_002303985.1). The sequence goes on along the minus strand of NW_019168048.1, from coordinate 32,566,286 downwards.
TTGAATGCTCTTAAAAGCCATGGTTTGGGCCTTCGCGATTCTTCAGCCCAACATTTCTGAAACCTACAAAGCAAGAAACAGATATCATACATCCTTACAGCATAAATATTTAAGAATTGAAATATAACTAGAAAGCCAGCACATACTTGTTGTTTAGTGTTTCAGTCTGATCCCAAGTATCTAACTTCCAGACATCCTTCTCTGTGATAGGTCTTTTACAGCCTTGCTTCATGAGGGGACTCATCCATGAAAAAAATATTCCTAGCAAAAGGGAAACAAAGACAAGAGAATTAGAAACGAAACACATGTACAAATTTTATTCATAAATTCTCAAGAGAGACCTTTGGATAGCATTTGCACCATGACATGATTAGGGCTAGGAGGAAAAGAAATGGGAAATGATCACTAGAATGATCATCCTTATATCCATTTTTCCATCACAGTAATTTCAAAGTTAAACAGCGATGAGCACATGGAATTCCCGTTTCAATTAAACAAGTGATGTCATCATATATTAAAAGTTAAAATTACTCATCATGAGTGTGCAATAATGGCTGAACTGTAATATTTAGACCGACCATGGCAGCATAAAATTTACAATTTCTCCTTTTTGAGAATAAGAATTTATCTTAACCACCATATAATGTTAATTAAGGGCTCAACACTAGGCATCAAAGACAAGTACAGAAAGATATACATACTGGAAAAGATATTAACATGCCTCTCAGGACATATTTGATCTCCACCAGGAAGTTCTTCATATTCACCATCATCCACAAATTGAGTCCCCATTGGGGTATAACCAGTATAAGGATCCAAATCAGGAACATACACCAGCAAGAGTATCCCAAACAAAGCCTAAACCAAAACATCAGCCTACCTTTAAGAGTGTTATCAGAAAGGGAAACAAAATATCAAACAATTCAAATTGATGCAATGTAATTATTGCATCACCAACCATGTTATTATTATTCTCAGGCCTCTCAGCCAAACTCATCATTGTCCCTAACAAAAGTCTTTTGAGTATAGAAAAGAAATGTATGATAACATACCTGAATTAAGACCTCACTCAAGTACAAATACAGGACGGAGCTGCACAAGTATAACATAAATGCAAGTTTATCTGGGCGAACTGTAATTTTTTTCATCAAATATGAAATTTAAAATACTGTAGTTGAGGTAAAGGAGGAACAAGAGTTTCAATACAAGAAGAGGTCATCTTAATCCAACGCAAAATCACATTAAGCAACCAAGAGAAACATACCTATTGTAAAACTCCCTTACTGAAAGAATGAGATTGAGCATCACCGCATCCCCTACCAAGGTATAAATGAGGCCAAATCTGACAAACCATCGAAATTCACGAATATAGACTTTAGTCTCCACACCAATCATGACCAAAATAGAGCACCATGTCAGAGCTTCCACAATCAAAGAAACAATCTGCACAAATATGATCTGCATTAGCTTACTGGACAAGATTAAATATGGTAACAGCAAACTGCCCAAGCATTCTGAAAGTAATCATGGTTCAGGCAAAGTGAGATACAGAAGCAATTACAACAGGATTAACTAAAGAAGTTTTAATAGACAAAATCAAGTCCTTGAAGAAAACTTCTTCACCTTAAAATGAATAGAGAGTCATGGCCTTAAGTGTTAAGAATCCTGAAATCTACAAAATCTTTGTTAACAATGAATTTTCCATCCAAGATTCCTCAGTTCTTTAGAGATAATATACTTTCATCAAGGGTAGTAATGTTCCTGAATAACAAACTGAAAGGGGCTAGTCCCAAAAAGAACAAAGAATAGCACTAGAATCTCGAAAGACTCATGAAAATAATCAATGAAACAATTCAGACTAGCGCACATCCTTTTTCTTCCAGAATGTACATAAAAAGCTTAGAACATTACAATGCCAATTGCCATGAGCCATATAGCAGCATTCAGATGCAGAAAACATCTTTATCCACCACAAGAGTTCAATTTTTCGAATGCTTCTCCAACCCGGAAAAGTGATAGTTAGATAGAATAGCCATCTGTAAAATAAACTATACTATAAACGACATTCCACTGCAAAAATGTATTTGATACTTGTTCCAGTAACATTATAGAAAATAGATTAAAGCATCTTTGCCCACCCTACTTTATGGAGTTTCTTCCCTATCTTATGGGAAGAAAGATTTGTATTCATGCTCACCAAATGCAGCTCAATTGCTATCATTTTATTCCATCCTTCAATAGGAATGAAATCATTTACACAAAAATATAACCCAATTTCACACAAAATTTGAAGCCATTTCATATCAATTCAAACTATTCATCCAAGGAGTAACGTACAACAAAACATAGACACATCCAAAATATCATCAAAGCCTATAAAAACTAATAAATAAATGATTAGGCACCATAAGGCTGAAAAACCTACCTCAAATGGAGCAAGACCAGGCAGTCCATCCAAATTTAAAACTGAAATCCCCATGATCAACCTGAACAAAGGCTCAGCAGTAGAATAAGCAGCCAACAGACCCAGCATATAATTATAATATTTGGACCTCAGACAGAACCGTTGAGCTTTGAAATCGTTCTTGATCAGCCATATCCGATAGAAACAAAGACCCAACAACACCAGATGAGATATAGTGATGACCAGAGAATCAGTTGCACAAGGCGTGTATGCACCAAAGGCATTAGACACTGCCCTTTTCCATACCCCATCAGCCAGTGGTCTACAGAACCAAATCAATGGCTCAAAAGCCATTGTTCTCTTGTTGCTGCTTCACACAACTCTCTTCACATAAAAGTATAAATTCCTCCACCCTCTTATATTTTACTCATCGCTTTGCCTGCAATAAATTTAAATTAAATTAGCCTTACATAAAGAAAATCAAAATATAAAGCGTTAAGAGTATTCCTCTTCCTTTTTTTTTTGCTCTTTGTTAACACTTTAATGTGGCGTTGACATTCAAATATTAAAGTCTTTTTTACCATGTTTTCTCAGTACCCAAACACAAACAAGTGCCCAACAAGAAGTAGAAACAAATCTTCTTCGTTTCTATCGAGGACTAAGAAAAGCATATCAGACAAAACCCAAAGCTGTAAAAAAAAAAAAATTTGTGGCCAAAACAATTTAAAAAAAGAAAAAGAAAAAACCAAAATCATTATATTAAAAATAATCAAAATTTGAAGAAATCCATAAGAAGAAGAGTGAAAAACAAACATACCTGCAACTCAAGGTTCTAGTTAAAAGAAAGCTTCAAAAATATGAACAAGACAAATTCGTAGAATTAAAAAAGAGAGAGAACAAAAGGAAATGGATGTCTGGTATTTCTAAAGTGAACAAAAAAGCTTACAAGTTTTACGTACAAATTCTCGTGCTCTTTCTTTTTTCGCTCTCCTTTTCAGTTGTGGTAGAGAAGGGAATCAGATTCGCTCCTCGTTACTCGTTAGTCCAAATATAATATCGAGGAATTTAAAAAAAATGGAAAAAATGGGTTTCTTGCGACGAGGGTGATCTGCGTCACGGTTTACGAGGTGTTTATTCTGAAAAAGTGAGGGCAGTGGAAAATTCTGCCTAATTATTGAGACAATAATTTATGAAGCAGAAAGTCCACAACTTTTGGATTTTGGACGATCTAGGACATCGGAAATGTTTTTTTTTGCCTTCAGTTTTATTAAGTAGGTGGGTGAGGGAGAAGACATTCTTGTCTTTTCACAATGTGGATTCGATTCCTTTGACTTGGTCTCATCCAAGTCTAAAAGGTAAACTTCATTACTAACCATGTACATTAACTATATTTTATTTCAAAAAATAATAATAAATCGTATTCTACGATGACACATCTTATTTTTTCGTACCTAAACTTCAAATGATAAAATATATATAGTCAACAAATAATTTATTTAAAAATAATAGTAATTAGCAGCTTAACCTTCTATAAAAAATAGCAACATGGCAGCTAATTGAAAAAAAAATAGGGCTATTTGTTCCACCAATAAGACAGAAGTAATAATTATCGATTAAAATTTCATGGGATTTGACAGTGATTTTAATTAAAAATTATTTCAGATAATTGTAGATTTTTATTTTCCTTTTTCTTTTTTTTTTTTTGGAAAATTGCAATTAAAATATAACATTGGTTAGCAAACAACTATGAAGCCTAAACTAAAATAAGATGATGTAAGTTCAAAGAAAGGAACGTTTGTTCTGACCTGCGGGGATAACTACTGACTAGAAGGAATCTGTCATTTTCAACCATAATAAAAACATACATTAGTAGCAAGACATGAAAGGAGAGATAAACAATTGATTTTTCAAAATATTATCTGTTCCATCACATGCTTTTGGTCCCAGACAAAGCCTCCTATTCCATGCTATGCTCCTCTTTATGAATTGTACGGGGGACTTTAAAGTAGCACCTTTGGAAAACAGTGAGATTCAGCTTCTCTTTTAATAACAAAAAAGGTTATCTTCTTTGCTCCTCTGATCATACAAATGACAAGACTAAGCTGCAATGCAAAGATTTGTCCATTTTTTGTGCCTTACATATATATATATATATATAGATATACATAAGGTAAGGTACAAAGGTAGGACCCGATCTTGATGGGAACGTTTAGTTCCTTTTCTTGGAGTGAATCAAAAGATTCTGGCTACTTGTCGTTTGTTTATCACCAATAACCCCCCCACAACTCATCAGAATTACCAAACCTGCAATTATTCCCTTCATTATCTACATTAAAATTGTTTATTTGTTTATATGGCTATGCTTGCATTGCATTTCAAAAGGGCTGTTTTGATTTTGAATCCTTGATAGATAACAAAATCCAAAATCATGGGTTCTTCATTGTTTGCTTGGCCATTCTTTAGGATTAGTTTGAGTAAAGGACTGAAGCAACTTTTCCTTTTCAAGGGACCAAAAAAAGGTAAAAAAAGAACACATCTGCCAAAAAGGTAAATATCAAAGATACAAAACTGACAGTCCGATCCTTCTCATTTAATTCAACTATCAACTATTTAATCAAATTCACACTTTTTTCCTGAAAGTGACGCAATTGTGCATAATCAGAATTTTCTGGCCTTCAGTTGAACCCAAAAATTCATGGGCTCATCTCAGTTTGTTGCCCAGGAGTATTTTATTAATTCATGGCCCAATTACTTCAGTATTTTAGTATTTTTGGATCTGAAATTTCAAAAAGCCCAATCACTTTCTTCTATTTCTATTTTCACCTTCTGTCACTTTTGTCTTTGCTGCTGTGCTCTCTGACTCTCAACCTGCCGCAACCCATTTTGCTGCCGTCTCCTGCAAACCTTAAAGAGGAGGTTAGCGCTTTATTCTTTAATTAATTCTAATTGATTATGATTAGCACAATATTGGCTGGAAAAGAAAACTGTATCAACTGAACTTTATTTTGTGATTTCATGAATTGTCAATTGATATTGTAAAACCCTGACATGATTTCCTCATATGTGACTCTTCTTCTGTTGTTAGATGGAAATAGTTTATAAATTCATTGATATTGATACTGAATTTTGATCATGTGAATTAGCTTTTTGAGAAAAAAAATATTCAGCTACTTCATCATTGCAGCTATGAAGGAAGAAGAAGTAAACCGATGCCAGATTCAAGAATGGTACCCAAAATTTAAATCAGTATCAATTAGGACCCTCATTCATGAGCTTCCTGAATCTTTTGTCCAATACCTGCTTGATGATTCGGGACCCTTCCTCCTTCCCGTTTCAATCTCAAACGAGGATGCCTTACCCAATAGAATTCATAATCCAGAAGAGGAAGAAGATTATCAAGTATTAGAAGGATCTGGGGATGAAGCAGAACCAGCGGTGCCTCCTTCTTTCCCTGAACTTGAGTTGAAGATAAAGGAATCAGTTGAAACCCTTGGTGGGGCAGTGTTTCCTAAGTTGAATTGGAGTGCACCAAAGGACTCTGCGTGGATAAGCACATCTGGGTCCCTCCGTTGCACTACGTTCAGCGAGATTGCTCTGTTGCTTAGGGCATCTGACTCCTTAATTCACGATCTATGTCATGCATATGATTCATGCAGTGACAAAACCATGTCAAGACCCCCAAATTTCTTCCTTGCCCTTCGAAAGTGGTATCCATCTTTACGACCCGAAATGGAATTCCGTTGCTTTGTACGGGGTCAGCAGCTTGTTGGGATTTCACAGCGGGAGGTCACTACATTTTATCATCCTCTTTGTGAGAAGAAAAATGATCTTCAAGTGTTGATTGAAGAATTCTTTAATGACAATGTGAGGCTTAAATTTGAATCAGAAGATTATACATTTGATGTTTATGTTAGCAAGAATGAGCTTGTCAAGGTGTTGGATTTCAATCCCTGGGGTGCATTTACACTGTCTCTGCTGTTCACGTGGGAGGAATTGGAGCAAAAACCAAAGGAAGAAGATGATTTGGAGTTTAGAATTGTAGAGAGCCAATGCGCTGTTCGGCCAGGTTTGAAGACAGCGGTTCCATATGATTACTTGGATACCAGCCCTGGGAGTGGTTGGGACCAATTCCTGAGAAATGCTGATGAAGAGTTGCAGCGGCAGACCAAGTCTCCTGAAGCAGGAGCCTGAGGACTTCATTTTTTGAATCGTAATTGTGACCAGTTCCTGCCAGTGCATTTCTCACCATTCGCATGCATGATCCAGAACTACTTTGTTCTCTAATGCAACTTATTTTAGTAAAAGAACACGACTATCTTGGAATTCATGAACTGCAAAAATTTTGATTTCTTATGATGAATTTCTAAACAAGCATGATTTCCGTTGTTCGTTACCACTTTTTAGTTAATGATTAGTTGGTTTGATGGATGCTGTAACATATTTCAGCCGCTCGGAAAATGAACAGAAAACAACCTCCACCATCTTGAATTTGAAATTCATTCCAATTCTGGGGTCTTCAATCGAATTCTTATGTCAGGATACTGCCAAAGGTAAGCAAAAAGCAAGCATAAACGTTGATTTCAAGATTATAGCATGTAAAGATTTTATGAATGGCGCCAAAGGGATTGAGGTCCTTCAGATCTCAGACCAAGATTTTCAATCAAATCTTAGAACCGTCCGTGCTCCATAAACTGTTACAGTGAAGGAAATCCCAATTCTCAGGAAGAACAAAGAAATTAAAGTTACAATAACAATAGTCTATAATGTTACAAAATAAAGGCCCAACAAAGGATAAAAAAATTAAATGGAACAGCAAAGGTAAAACGTTGACAACAGATCAATGCAACCTCGTTAGTTCCTCAACTCTCTTGGAAAGCTCCTCCACAGAAACACCCATTGCCTTGGAAATCTCCCCCATTTTACCACGGCTCAGATCAAGGAATGATTCAATCAAATCACCGTCCAAAAAGTTTTTGGCTTCTGCAGTTCTCTTCTCATTGTTGAATGATCTCCATTGTTCATGGCTCAACCCTCCAACGCCCTTTATTACCTTTCTCAAGTTCGATTGGAGCTTCTCCAAAAATGCATACTGCTCATAAGAAAGTGATGCAATGACACCAATAACACCGTTAACGGTGCCAAAAATAACTGTTGGAATCTGGCCCACATCAGAATCTGGCAATCGCATAACGAGGGAACCATGACGGAACCTATTGACAAATTCCCCAAGGTGGTACTCACCAACCACCTCAAGACGGCCCCGTTCCTCATCAGTGGCCCCTTCACTATTCTTCCTAATGGTTAACAGGTTGAAGTTGTTTTCGGCACCAAGATATACGTCATCATCAAGAATCTTAACAGCTGACATCCAGTTTGCATTATAGTCACGTGCTCGTTCCTCAATCGCACCTTCCTCGTGCTGAAATCAAAGAGGGAATCATGTGCCAATCAGTAAGAACAGAAGTGGCTAGAAAACACAGCCAGTTTGGGTTCTTGGAATCTAAACCAATGGCAATGAAGCCAAGAAATGCCCACAAACAGAAAATAAGCATGATAAGATTGAAGAAAGCAAGTGAAGTTTAGCAGGATGTTTGTGAAGCACAATTACTTACCTTGTAGATTAACAAGGAAATTGATTTCATTAAATCACCAACAACAATGAAATCTCCACGGGTATCTACATAAAGGGCAAGTATGTGGCCATGATGTCCACATTCAGATTGCAATTCCCGGGTGCCATCCTCCCGAAGCATCCACTTGTATAGCTGGATTTTTTGATTAATAGCAGCCAGTAGTTTGCCATTGAAAGCATTTAGAGAGTAAACTGCCCCCTTCGTTTCCTTTTCGGCAATAAGCTGTAACTTCCCATCTTCAACAACGAAAACCAATATTCGGCCCTGTGATGAGATGAAAATTTGTAATTAAAAGTTCATTCACATGAAAGCTTTAGATTTAATACCAATACAAACAAAAAAAAAAAAAGGTAGAAAACAAGAATGAAATCACACCTTAGATGGCTCGTTTTCTTCTGGCAAAACATATGCAGTCCCCACACAGTAATATACATTTGCGTCATCTGAGAACAAACAGCTAAGTACAGAGCAACCACACTCAAAAGTATCAAGAGGGTAAGTCGAGATAAACTCAAAGGTCTGATCATCTAACAGGCGAATAAAATGCATTTCAGATTCGTCAGCACTAGACTGGTTTTTTGAACTACATATTGCAAAGGTACGCGACTGTTCTTGATGGCTGATGCGATGTGCATGCTCCCCAAGTGGGATAGAGCGGATGTGAAGCTTCTGAATATCATCAATAGTGCCAATAGTAAGTTCACCTTCTTTTGCAATTGCGAGGCTGGTGAAAAGAAACAGTAATTAAGTGCTCTTAACCCAAGTTCATCTTTAAGAAAGGCCCTAAAAGGCAAAAACCCAATTTGCCAGTACCAAACTTCCAAACTAATCAATGCTGACAGCTAGTGATTAGATCCCTAATATTAGAGAAGTTGACCATAAACATTGGAGTCTAATGCAGGCAGATTCATTCAGACAGGCCAGAGGTATCAATGAATGGCAGAAACAGAATATATTACATATGATTTATGAAGAAGGCTACGCACATGATTCACGGACAAGTTTACCTCATTATTGAGAGCAATTATACATATGATCACAAAATGTAAATTTAGCCACTTCTCAGGATCAAAGTTTCAGATCAACGTAATAATGTTAGTCAAGTTTAGTCTCTGCCACATGCACTGCAGTGAGAAATCTTTTCCTTTCAAGTTAAAAAGCAGTTATAAGAAAGAGAATAAGGGAAGGACACCTGTCTGGAAAAGCAGCAGAGTTAAAAGGACACATATGACTGACTTCCTTCAGATTGACATTGCTGTAAAGTAGTTTCTTGTTACTACTATAAATGACAGTTGGCCTATCTGATGCAGCAAATACATGGGTGGTATTCTTGGAGGAGAAAGTACGAAGAGTTATGGGTTGGGTCCCAAGAGAAACCTTTTTCCTATCTGTTAACTCACCACTACTCATGTTTAATTGAAAATTTAGAAGATGACCATCTCCAAGGGCACACAACAAGTAAGAGATCTGCAAAAGGAACAAACTTTTAAACATTAGTATGAGAATATAGTAAACTACAATGCTTGGCATCAGGAACACAAACATAAAAGCCAAATATCACAGTTCCACGTGAACAACAGGGTCTTACTTGCAGTGCTCTTACTAGATCAGTTTGTGGTGAATAATCAATGTATTCCTTTGTAGCTAGGTCAACATTATCACTTAGCAATATCACACATATCAAAAGAGAAGCAAAATATAAAAGCAAGATAAGATTAATGCTGAAGAAATATCAAATAAACTTGTACCTTCCAAACATACTAAAAAAGAAGCAAAATATAACAGCTAGATAAGATTAAAGCAGAAGGAATATCAAATAAACTCGTACCCCTTCAAATGAGCAAAGAAGAACAGAACGGGGAATAATCTCTCCTCCCAATTGCTCCTTTGTTATGAGATTCAGGTCCGGAAGTGAAAATATCTTCACACATATATCTGTCCACATTCCAACTGCAGCCAGCTGACTGTAGTTAGAGTTCTCACCAATGGGGTTAATGTCGAGACATGAGATTTCATACTCCAACGGCGCATGTTTTACTTCTGTCAATGTGCCATCACCAATTTCCAAATAAACCAAATGGCCACCCCCTGTTGCTACTAAAACCTGTAATACAAACAAGGCAATGACTTACACAAGAAGTCCCTTATACAAAAGGTATTTGCTAAGGGTAGAAAGGCAAGAGAAGATTTACATCAAGCCTAAAAATTCCATTGCAAAAACCATCTAAAAAAAGACAATTATTTATCATTAGATTATTAAAGATAATGGTTTTGACACCTACAAACAAACTAAACTGCCAATCTCAACATTATACAACAAGATTGGAAAAAGTACCTGTGTAGCATTGGCAGTGGCAACATTGACCGAATACCCAGGTCGAGCATTCCATTCGTGCCGTAACTCTCTAGACATAGAACTCACAAGCCTTACAGAGCTTGAAGTGACCTGCCAGGATTCTCATCAGTCGAACATGAAGTACATACAATATGTATTTTTCATAAACATCTCGCTTGCTCTTACTATCAACAGGGCAAATAATATAAGCCAGTGATCATCTCATAAAACTCTTATCTGCATAACAAGTAAAACTAGAATAAAAGCTAGATTAAATGATGCTAATACTCGATTAAAAAAACAGCAACATTAGAAAAATAAATTTCACCTACTGTATGCTCATGCTCATGCTCGTTGCTCAGTGCTGCCAATTTGATGGCAAAAAACCCTCACCTGTACAAGTTGATTGTAAACAGCATCATGGCAGAACAAAGTCTGAACTTGAGAATTAAATCCCTCAATCTCTGTTTCTTCTAACTCATCCTCAGGATTCATTGCCAAAATACGCGTCTCACTGATAAAACTAACAACTAAAAAGGTGTCAAATGGATCATCTGTAGAGGATCTCAATGACCACATTCCTTTGATACCTTGAAGTTCTACGGATGCCTAACATGCATAAATGCACCAATATGTGAGCTTATGCAAGTATTAAAAGGTAAACTTGATTAAGCGTAAAGAAATTCAGTAAAACACAAAACAGACCTGTTCATTGATTCCTATTCCATTTCGAACTATGCGAAGAGAACCATCTTTGTACGCTCCAGAGCAAGTGACAACTTGACCCTGCCCTTGCCTCTCAAGGTCAACCACACAAAAGTCAACTATAGGCCCCAAATTGACGTACCTTTCCAAAACTTCTACATATGAACCTTTTGCATCAGGTTGTAGATTTAACTTTATCAGCTGCATCAGTACACCATTACATAATGTCAACACATTATGGCAACTGATACTATAATGATGCGAGCTGAAAAGCATGGTTCAAGCATCCTAGTTATTAAATATTTAAATACAAATATATGATGACATATCACACTTTACTTACAGCAGAATCATATGGAGCCAACATCAATAAAACATCCTTAGGGCCACAGGAAAGTGTTTTTCACTTGAGAGGAAATACTACTCTAAAGGAGAGGGGAGTAGAACAGTATACCAAAAGAGAGCAAAGGGTTTTCTGTCTATTCTATTTGGGAGTTTTCTATAAGGGAGGGGAGAGGGTTTGAAGGTTAAAATAAGTATCATAAGCCCCTTAAAAACTAACTTTTTGAATTCCTCAAATCCTTCAGATTTCAGACTAGAGTATTCCATGTAATTATCAACTTATGATCCGTCATTTGACCCTCAGAACTTATTTTAGTAAAATTTTTGAATCAGGTTATAATGGTCCCCTCAAAACTTATTTTAGTAGTAGTTTAGAATCAGGTTATGGTAATAGCACATAGAGCATAAATTATATTAATGTCTACCATACCTGTGAATCTCCATAACTTGAGCCTATATAGACAAATGCATTATCAAGATATGATATTGTAGATGCAATACAAGTTTCTCCCAAGAGTTCGATCTTTAGTCCAGTAACCCTGCAAGACACACATGAATAACATAATCTTAAGAAGGCCTCATAATGCACACTGCTTCTAGAACCTAAACCAAGCTTTGATGTCTTTTTAATCAAAAAAATTTCTCCAACTGTTTAACAACAAACATTTGAAAAGAATAATAAAAGCCTACTCACTTTTCTTTCTCATGGGTTATGACAAGCAGGTGAAGAAGGCCAGCATGATCGCCAAGCAAATACCTAGAGCCATCAGCATCCACTCTTCCATAGGCTTTTGTTATTGACTAGAAATGCACATCAAACATCAGCAAGAAAGTGTCAAACCCACAAGGAATTAATACTGACAATCCTTAAAGAACTTGTATAAACTTAACAGTAACTTGATAAGTGACGTACTGGTCTGATTGGGATTGCTTTGAATGCATTGGCACTGCAATAGACAATTGTTTCTTCCCCAATAATAAGGACACCACAGAGAGGTAGGGGCACAGGTATGAGCAAATCAGCCCCATTGTCAAGATTGTTTTGGGACCATGGCCCCTCGACAAAGTCCTTCTCCTTCAGAGCAACCTCATATGTTTTAACATGACGTGCATCTTTATTATCCTGTAAGAAAAAGCATAAAATAAAAGGAAACACAAACAATTAACTCAGTCTATTTAGAAATAAAACTTAGTACATGAAATAAATAAAAGAGAACTAGGTCATTACCAACAAAAACAGCTCAATGACACTATCCTACTGACTCGAGCTTAATGGCATGCAAAAACCACTATTTCCTTTTAGGATTTTTAACCAAGTTTAGATTACTTCACAAAGTCTTTAGCTCAAGGCAACAACAACAAATTTTAAAATTTTTATGCCTAAACTTGGAAAATATTAACACGCAGAGAGAGAGAGAGAGAGAGAGAGAATCCACAAGTCCGGAATCATATTCATTTACAAAGAAAACTGAGACCTGGTATAGAACTACAATTGTTGGCTTTGAGCAACCATAGAGAAACTTGACATCCAAAACTTGAAGTTCCTCAAGCCTGAAAAATGGAGAGCAACCATAAGGATGTAACATCAAGGAGACTGCATTAAAGCAGCATCTAATGCTCATTTAATTGAACATAATAAATCTGTTTTGATTAGTTAAAAGATTTATTGACAGCAAAGAAAGGGGGCAATATAAAGAAACAACCAGATATATACTGAAATATAGGCCACAACTATTGCAGTAATTAATCAATGAAAAACAATTTACTGCAACAAAATTGAAGCAGTATGTAAGACAAATTAAATTTTAGGGGATAACCGTAAGACTAGGATCATAAGCAATCTCTTCCAAGGACGCACAGACATATATCCGACACGAATATGTTGAGGTTAGAGCTGTGTCGGTGCTTCATAGATCTATTCACTTATTCAAAAAGAATCACTTATTCAAGAAGAAGAAGAAGAATACCTTATATTAAATGCTTCTTTGAGTTGCCCTTTATTATCGAAAGGAATAACCTGAGACAACAACAAAATATGAAGTACAACCTTTTCCGAAAATGCAAATGGTGAACAGAAAATTGTATAGGCGTGAAGTTGGAATTTGCAGCATCAAGCATGCATACCTTAAACAACCCATCATATAGATGGAGTCCAATTAACCTACAATCAGGTTCTATCACGCCAATCTGCAGAAAATGCAAAGCAGGAGAAGGAATCAATGAATTTTTCAGGAGTCAAATGAAAAATAAGTTAAACAACTCAGCATTGTTGAGAAACACTTGTACCCACAATAGTTATCAGTTTGAAATGAACAATAATTACCTGTCCATTGTCTGTGGGTCGACCAATACGGTCCGAAACATCCCCCATTGCCCTGCACATAATAGCCTATAATCTTAGATCCAGGAAAGTTTGCTCAAAGAAAATCAGAAACAAACCCCTCAAATTCGTATAGACATCACCATGGCCCAAATGGCATCAATAAAAGAACCCTTACCCGATACTTTGAAGACAAGAACAACCAGAAAACACAATCTATGCAAGAAAAGTGTAGGAGCACTGTTTCGTTACACTTTTTGTTCTCTTTTTTAACAGAAATAGTAATTTAACAAGAATCACACAGCATAGAGACGAGATCAAATTCCCCACAGCTTCATACAAAGTACACATTACCTCTGTCTAAGTTCATCAAACAGATGTTGTGCAGTTTGTAAATAGTGGCAACAAGAGAAATTGTGCCAAATTTTTAGGAAAATGTAAACAAACAAAAAACAGTAGCTTATGAAAATATCAGAGAGAAGAATCACCCCTAGCAAGAAACAGACATTATTACAGAAAAATATCATGTCATAACTAATGGAACAAACACCACTAAGGTTCATATTTTCAAAAATTAAGTTCCCACGGGAGAAACCAAAGTGAGCTTGATACTAAAACTGATTGTTCAAGGCAGAATGAGTGCTAAAATATAAAGTATGCACACATCAAATCTGACAAGCTGACAGATGAGCAAAACAACCATATGAAATGAATCAGCAATATATATTTATTCTTGTTTAAACCTTGTAATAAGCTCGGATGTCTCAGCATCCCATTGAAGGACACAGAATTTGTATCGTTCTGTAGCAATAAATAGAAAATCCTGTGCTTCACCCTGTCACAAAATGCAAAACATATATTATTAAATCACAAGTTATTACGTCGACTATGAAAGATTATTTATAAGAATAAAGACATTTACTCACATGCGGACGGAAAAGTTCAAGTGTCGCGATTCTTCCATATATTGGCACATCTAACATAGGCTGCAATATAAAAATTACAATTCTTAATCTTTTACTTGTTCTAGCAAGGCAAGACATCATAAGAACCATTTCTAATTTTAAAATGGAAAGAAATAGAAAAATCCACCAATTTTTGTACTATATTTCATCTTCAACCATAAGAGAAACCAGAAATTATGCTAAACACCTGTAATCCTTGAGGAGTAAGCAAATGGATTTCAATTCGAGTACATTTCCTGCAAGCAGGAGATAAATTAATTCTTAAATTCCTCATCATTAATTATTATAAAAGAAGAAGAAGAAAAAGAAAGAAATTGCTCAACTATATTAAAGCCCTAGCTCTTGTATTGTCGAAAAATGGAGAAACGAAAAAAAAATAATTAGAAAAGTAAAAATTAGAGCAAATATATAGTAATCAAAGTGGAAAAAAGACGTACGCAATGATGAGATTGAGCTCTTGAGGACTGGTGAAGTTGCCGACACAAGAGTGGGTAACGTTTGTAGGCTTGTGAGCCGTTACGACGTAGTTCCATGAACTCATTTTGTTACCCTCCAATCTCAGCCGAAAGAGCGAAGCCCTAAGGGTAAGTGTATCGGAGCTGGGGTTTTTCTTTCTGAAGGAGTTGCGAAGCTTTTCTTTTATGCCTTCTCGCTCAGGTGTTAGGGCTCCGCTTTGTTGCTGTAGTAACGCTGGTCTTGGAGCTT
Organism: Durio zibethinus; assembly: GCF_002303985.1. Next base: position 32,550,877 of record NW_019168048.1, on the reverse strand, counting down.
AAGGAGCTTACAGCACACACGTGTAAAGTGTATTTGGGTAACACGACATGCTTCGGCATTTAACATTAGATTTGAAAATTTAAAATAAAATTAAAATTTTAATAAATAAATAAAAAAATATATTTTATATTTTTATATTGTTATAAATTATAATATTAATTCTTATAAAAAAATATGATATAGACATATATATTTTAATATTTTATTTTATATGAATATATGAATAATAAGGTAAAGCCTTTTTCTTCTTTCTTTTAGGTCATATAGTTTAATTATTTTCAAAAACATAAATATATTTTTGCAATTTCAAGCTGCTATGGCTTTTTAATTGTTATAGATTAGAACTGTTAAAACAAAAATTAAATTACTAATAAAATACTTAATTTTTTTGAGAAAATAGAAAAGCTAGGCCTAAACAAATAAGGATCACAATAATTTTACAAGCCAAAAACTATAATTATGAGTGAATCTTGCTCTTGTAGACTTGTGCTCAGCTCATTGGTAAACATTTTCTAAAAAAAAAAACTTTGTCCAAAAATCCAATGTGTCTTTCGGACATATGGTTGCAACTTTAACATAAGTCGATGTCTCAAAACCCAGGGCCAAAAGCTTCGGCTGACCCATAACCAATTGGCCCATGAGACCAATATTTGCGGTCCCGACAGCAAGTCAAGCAGTGTTGAGCTAAGTTTTACATCTTAACTAACTTACAAAGTGAAAACTCGTTTCAAAAAAAAAAAAAAAAAAACCCTTAACTAAATTAGCTAACGATTATGGAGATTCATTTGTTTCTTTAATTCGCTGCGGCTGTTGTTATTATTTTGTGTGTTTAAGGCCTTAGGAAGAGAGAAGACCTGCTGTTGGGGAATAAGCAAATTGGTATAAACTACAAAGCATATCAACACAAATGCACACAAATGCACACAAATACTTTCAGTTTCTTTACAGATCACCAATGTTCTTAAGGCCAAGAACGACCCCAACACCAATAATATGGCCAACAACACAACAAGCCAAAGTGTCTGCAAGAGTAAAACCAGCTGGGTCACCAGTCTGCAAGCCAGAGTCCCTTCCTTCAAGCTTCAGTCCAGCAGTGGCCTTCCTGTTTGCTGATGGAGCCAACCCAAATCTCCCAGCAAAGAGCATCAGGCTTGTACTTGTCACTATTATCTGTCCAAATAGTTGTTTTTATACTGAAGTTCAAGCTTTATAATATATGGTGTTGAATTAAGTAAAATATAGAGATAAAACGGGAAAACCAGGCAACATGAATGAAATTTCTGACCAAATTTGTGGGAGATCCAATGAAATCACAGCGAGCACCTAGAGCACCCTTTCCCTTGCGCCTCATTGGTTGAACCGCTGCCTGCATTTTCCACATAAAACTAGGAATTTTTAACAGTAAACCTAAAAATGAACCCAAAAAGAAAATTTTTTAACAGTAAACCTAAAAATCCTGAACCCAAAAAGAACCAAGTTCATGAATCACTAACCAAGCTCCTTACTGAAGCTGCAGAAATTTTGAGTCTTATCCCACAGAACTGGGGGAGAGTGGTCATTGCAGTAGCTGCCATTTGCGAATGATAATCAAAAGCAGTTCGACAGTTCAGTCTCTCTAGTTTGATAAGTTTTTTTGTTCTTTTAATAGTTTGATAAGTTTTTTCACTTCACTTTTTGAGGATTAAGAGAGTCCATAATATTAGCCGAAAGTGGAGCCACATGAGCAACTTGGGGCTTTATTAAGCCAGAATTGGATACACCTGGTTACTTGTTAATGACTTGGCATTGCTCCATTGGACATTTCTCTATGGGATAAGGTTGCATTTTCGTAGGGTCAAATTGGACCGTTAGTCTGTATACTTGGAGCTAGTTTGGATTCAAACGTAACTCCAGTGAGATCACTTTTTGCATTAAAAAAATAGTGTGAATCGTATTGACATGGTGTTTAGGTTTAATCGCCCGGCACGATGAGCAGTTTTTTTGAACTGAAGCTTTTAGGTGCAGTGAATAAACGCAGCGTTATTTTTTCTTTTTTTCATGTCCTTATAATTATTATAAAAATAAATTATCATTACATTTAATTTTTAATTTAATATTTTCAATGATTATTTTATTTTTTATTATAATTTATTTTATTTTTATTGTTACATTTGTATCTAAATATATATTTTTATCATTGATTTTAATTTTATTATTATAATAAAATAATCTCATCTCTATCATTATTTTTAATATCATCGAAATCAATCTCACCGTTTGTCTAATAATCCTTAATTAAATGATTAAATTAATCTATTTATTTTAATGTGTTCAAAACTTCAAATTAAATCTCTATAATTAAGTTTAATCAAATTATTAACAATTCAATTTTTTTATTTAAATTAATATCGTGACATTTGACTTTTTTAGTATGTTATTTTTTTACGTATATGCCCGTTAACTTTGACAACTGTTAAGGGCATTTGGTGATAAAAAAGATATAGTAATCTTTTTTCATATTAGAAACCTTCAGTAAATAATTAGGGATAATTTTATCATTTGTGTTAACCTAACAGTTAGGTCAGTCAGATACGTCCAGTGTCATATCAACTTGGCACTATCCTTTTAGTCCTCCAATAGTCATTCATTGCTTACTTATAAATATGAAGGCCCATACACCATTAAGATAGGTCCCGACTACTCTTATTTCTCTTTATTACTTTCTTTTCGATCTCATCAGTTCTAACTTGTATGTTGGAGTGCAAATGCAAATAACACCCTTGCCTTTGCCTCTAAGCACCTTTCTCTTCTATTTTTCTAAGATCTGACCTTGAGATCAAAGCTTGACACAAACATTTGGTGCACCAAGTAAGGGCCCTTTTCATTCACTACCTGAGCACAAAATAATGCCACCAAGAAATAGAATTGTAGAGGAAAAAAAACGACCATCCTAACTAGAATAAAAACATGCAATAGCCAGCACTCATAACAACCCCCCACCATAGACAGGCCCGATCATGGAACTATTCAAAGCCTTGACTGAGCAAATATAGGCCCTTAAACAAATTTTGTAAATTATAACCCTACCCTAAGCTTCGAAGGTGTTCGATCTAATTACCTCCAGCCAAGGAACTATGATAAGACAACTAAGCTATGAAGAGCTGAAAGCTTCCTCAGCCTCCAGAGAAGAATAGTATAACACTTCAGTTTGCCATTACCCCAGTCATAATTTAACACATGCCATAATCAAAAAATCCAAATAGACAAACCTTGAACCCCAACCAAACAAAGATTTGGAAGCTCAAATACATGCCATGGAGAAAGAGCTGAAAATAAATGTAGTAGCATTTAAGGATGAGCTTAAGTTCCTAAAGACCTTACCTTTCACTAAAAAGAATGATAGAGCCATGTCTCCCAAAGGATTCAAAATGTCGATCTTGGAGACTTACGATGGTACTTTTGACACTTTCGATCATTTAAAACTTTATAAGACTAACATGATGATGTATGGTACAGCAAAGCCTTGATGTGCAAAGGCCTAGCTACCACTTTAAAGGGCGCAACTCGATCTTGGTATAGCAGCCTAGAATCAAGGTCAATTATAACATTCAAAAAGCTCAACCATTCTTTTCTGTCTCGATTAGTAAATAGTCAAAAAGTGAATAAGATAACTATAAGTTTAATGTCAATCCATCAAGGTTGTAGTGAATCGTTGAAGAGCTATGTCATATGTTTTAATGCGAAGGCTCTGCAGGTTAAAGATCTGGAATAAACGATCATTGTGATCGCCTTGACAAGTAGACTCAACGATAAATAGTACCACATAAAGCTAACATTGTCATTAAAATCACTTAAAACTCTAGTCGATGTTCTATTGATAGTTGAGAAATATATGAATACCAAAGCTACAATGAAAAACAACTGAGGTAAAAAAGGTTCATCCCTCTTTTCGATTATAAGAAAGGTAAAGATTTCTGCAATCCTCCCCCAAAAGGGAAACGACATAAGGCTAGAAGCCCCAATGAAAAAAAAATTACACTGCACTAAATACCTCACAAGAGAGGATTCTAATACAAATTGAAAGAAACTTCAACCTCAAATAGCTGAAGCCATTAAGATAAAATACAATGAGAGACTCAACCAAAATATGTGCTTTCACAAGGATATAGGCCATAATACTAAAAATTGTGTTGACTTGAAAAATAAAATCGAATCCTTGATAAAGAGAGGTCAATTGAGAAAATTTATAAAATAACGAAGATAAAGCCAACTCAAAATAGACTATAGACAAAATTGAAGAGAGCCCACCTAGAACAGAAAGAAAAGGTAAAAAAATGAAAAAAAAAGTTTAAAAAGATAAACTAATTCAAAAAAAGATCCAAACTGATAACAATAAGCTGATCGTTGGAGTGATTAATATGATCATTGAAGGTAATTTTACCTTGGCCAAAAAAAAGTTTAATCCAAGAATGGTTATAACAATAAGCATTTAGGCAAAAAAAAAAGATTGAAGAGATGAGTCGATCTTATTCAACTCAAAAGACTTTGAAAGAATTCAACACTCGCATGACAACACTATAATGATCATAATTGTGGTATACAACCATGTAGTCAAGAGAATCATGTTTGATAATGGAAGCTCAACTGACGTTATGTATTACGGTATCATAAAAAAAATAAGAATTAGTGAAGACCAGCTACAAACGATCATTATGGCATTAATAGGATTTTGGAATGAATAGGCACTGATGAAAGGAACAATTAAGTTACTAATTTCTTATGGGACAAAACTAAAGACTATCGTTTTGATCATAGAATTTATAGTAGTCAATGTCCCATCAACCTATAACATGATATTGGACTAACCTAGTCAATCTATTATACGACTCATAAGCTCAACTCTTTATCTAAAAGTGAAATTTTCAACACCCAATAGGGTTTGAAAGCTTAAGAGAAATGAGTTTACAGTAAAACAGTGTTATGTAACCATAATGAAAAGGAGCACTAAAAAGTAGATTGACAATTTGGCTGAGATTAAAAGCACTAAAGAAAGGTAAACAATGAAAGCTGACAAGAAGCAGAAAGTTACAAACAAGAATATAAAATGTAAGATCAATATGACAAAAACGTACTTTTAAGTCACTCTGAGCTCTTAAGCTCTAGAAAAATGAAAATTTTTGTTCTATTTTTAAAATTTTTTTAGGTAACTCCAAAAACAACTAAGCTCTTAAACCAGTATGAACAAATAGATGTCATTTGGACTAAGCTAATATGCCAATCAAAATATAATATGAAATGAAAAATACATACCAATTTCATGACATATATATTCTAAGTCATTGTCATTAACAACATACTGATCATCACATCGAGATCTGTTTTCATAGGCAATTATCCTAACCTAATCGAACAAAAAGAAATAATTGACCAAAGATTGGACTCAGATGAAAGTCAACTTGAGTTAGTCGAGGATTTGGTAGCCTTATTGTTCTGGGATAGCATCACTAAAAAACATATGCATATCAGAACCAAATTTCAATATAAGGATAAGTTAATACAGCTTTTGATAAATAATACTGATTTATTTGTCTGGGCACCATTTGATATACCTGGGATTGATACCAAAGTGATAGTTCATAGGATACATAATCCCAAAGTAAAATTAGTTTGACAGAAGAAGAAAACTTTTACCCTAGAAAGATAAAAGGCCATCGAGGAAAAGACCAACAAATTACTACAAGTAAGCTTTATAAGAAAAGTCTACTATACTGATGGATAGCCAATGTGGTCATGGTCAAAAAGCAAAATGAAAATGAAATATGTGTATTGACTTTACCAACTTGAGCAAAGCATGCCCCAAAGATAACTTTTCTCTCCCTAGCATAAATCGATCAGTGGACGATAATGTTGAGCATGGTCTCTTCAACTTCATGGATGCTTATTCTAGTTACAATCAAATTAAAATGTTAAGGAATGATAAACAAAGATAGCCTTTATCACCAAGAAAAGCCTTTACTGTTACAAGTTAATGCCTTTTAGATTGAAGAATGGGAGGGTGACCTATCAAAGGTTGGTAAACAAGGTGTTTAAAAATTAAATCAACTACAACATAAAAATATATGTGGATGACATGATAGTTAAAAGTAAAAGCTTTATCGAGCACCTAAAAAACCTTTGAAAGACCTTTAATACCTTAAAAAAATATAATATAAAGCTTAACCTAAGCAAATATGTCTTTATAATCACGTTAGGTAAAATTTTTGATTACATGATTAACCAAAAAGGATGAGGGGAACCCAGAAAAGGTTTAAATAATTCTAAACATGAAGACATTGATCTCAATAAAAAAAAGTACAGAGGTTAACTAATAGAATAGCTACCTTGAGCTGATTCATGTGTAAGTCGACAGAATGATGTTTGTCATTTTTAAAAATTTTCAAAAACATCTCTGACTTTAGGAAAACTCTTCAGTGTCAAAGCTTTTGAAAAACTCAAAGGGTTCTTATCATTTTCACCTATTCTATCTAAGATAAGACCTAATGAGATCTTGTACTTGTACTTATACATGGTAACCATTGATCAAGTTGTCAACTTGATCTTGATCCAAAAAGAATAAGGGAAACAAAGATCGATCTATTTTTTGATCAAGGTATTGATAGGGCCAGAAATCAACTATAACATCATAAAAAAACTAGCTTACACAATTGTCACTTTGGTCAAGAAACTCAGGCCATATTTTTAATCCTACGCAATCCATGTGCTGATTGACCAACCATTAAGACAGGTCTCATAAAAGCTAAAAATATTAGAAAGGCTAATTAAATGGGCAGTATAGCTCAACGAGTTCCACTTACAGATGTTGCCTAAGTTGGTCATTAAATCTTAAGTGTTAGCAGATTTCATTGTAGAGTTTACCTTGACCCAACTTGAAAAATAACCTGAAAAAAATGAAAAAACCCTAGATAAGGAAAATTAAAAGCTTTATATTAATGGATCAGCCATAAATCATAGCAAAATAGTTAATTTTATTCTAATCAGCTCGAAAAGGCTACAGTATCCATACGCTATGAGATTTAAGTTCAAGGTATCTAACAATAAAATAGAATATAAGGTACTAATAGTTGGCCTAATATTGGTAACTAAGCTAAATGTTTAACATATAACTGTACATAGTGACTTTAGTTAGTGGTTAACCAAATCAATGGAGAGTTTAGAGCTCGAGAAAAAAGAATCTGAAAATACCTAGATAAAGCACTAGCCCTAATGACCAATTTTACCAAGGTCAATGTAAAAAAATACCAAGGTTAAAAAATTTACTGGTAGACTCTTTATCTAAGTTGACTTTAGAATAGCAACTGAAAGTTCAAACCAAGTCTTGATAGAAAAGTTGACACATAAAAGCATCGAAAACAAGCTCGTAGGCCATATCATAGAAAAAAATCTAGATGACTTTAATAAAGACATACTTGACCACGATAGCACTATCAAAAAATAAAATTTAAGCTAATGCATTGACGAGAAAGGCTCATCGGTAGATGATTAAAAAAATTAAATAGAAGATCTTTTAGTCTACCTTATTTAAGATGTGTTAACAAAAAAGAAATAGTTTACATCCTACGAAAAATCTACAAAAAAATATAAGCCATCTCAGACCTTAGCTATTAGCCTATGAAGTGTTTAGACGAGGCTATTATTGACTTACTATCAGAAGGGATGCAATCGAACTGACAAAAAAATGTGATAAGTGTTAAAAGCTTACCCACGTACAATATCTCCCCTCAACCAAGCTAACCCCCATCATTAGCCCATGACCCTTCATGTAGTGGGGAATGGATGTCTTCAGACCATTCACCCCAGCCACAAGTCAAAAAAGATTTGTTTTAATGACAATAGATTATTTTACAAAATAACTTACAATCGAGGCCTTAGCCACTACTATGAAGGTTCAAGTGGAAAATTTTGTATGAAAAAATATTATCTGTAGATTTGACTTATCTTGATCCATAATAACGGATGATGGTAAACAATTTAAAACTTAAGGTTTAAAAAGTGGTGTTCAAACTTTCACATCAACTTGATATTCACGTCGGTCACCCATCCTCAATCTAATGGATATGCTGAAATGTTTAACAAAACAATATTAGAAGTCGTAAAGAAGATATTGGAAGTAGCAAATAGGAAATGGGCTGACGAGCTACTAAGAGTGTTATGGGTCTTAAGAATGACCATAAAGGTACCAATAGATGAAACTTTATTTCACCTAGCATTTAAAATAAAAGCTATGGTACTTGTTAAGATTAGCCTTTAAGGCTTAAATAGATAAAACCTTATTTTACCTAGCATTTGAAATAGAAGCTATGGTACCTATTAAGACAAGCCTTCAAGGCTTAAAAGTTAAACTAAAGTCAAAAGCAATAAATGAAAAAGTGTTTAGGCTGACCTAGACCTCGTTGAAAAATAAAAAAACATAGCTCTAACATAAATAGCAATTTATCAACAAAAAATATCTGGTTATTATAATAAAAGGGTCCGACATAAGCACATTGGGAAAGGCTATTTGGTACTTAGAAAAGTTAAAGCCTAAGGAGTAGATCATTGATGTGGCAAATTAACCCCGACCTGAGAAAGACCATATATAGTTAAAGAGATCATCCATGATGTAACCTATAAATTATAGGATATGAATGGCAACATCATCCCAAGGATATGAAATTTAGATAATTTAAAGGTGTATTATCAATAGCTCGATCTAAACTAAGCTTACACTTATAATTTGTACTTCAACACGAAAACCAAATTACGCTCAAAAAGTCCATGCCTAACTGATGTATAAAATTTGACCTGAAACTTCTTTAGTTGACCATGCTTAAACTTCTTTGGTTAACCATGCTTAAGTTACTTTAATTTGAGTGATTAAATAAATTCTTAATTTATTTAACTAGGCTCAAACTTCTTTGATTAACCGTGTTTAAACTTTATAAGAAAAATTATAATAACAAAGCTGAGTTAAAGCTTGGACTGAATTGAACAAAAGTTTCTATTTGATTTTTTATTAAGTACAAAAGATGTTAACAAATAGTTTGTCAAGTAGATCATTCCTATTTGAGGTCATTACCAAAACTGACCTTATACATTAACAAAAATTTACAAAAGTTAAAAATAAAAGAATCGTGTGTTAGCAACATCAATAGCAACAACATCTTTATCAGTAGGAGCAATAGTGATAACCTCAGCCTCCCTAGTCTCTTCTACCTCATGTTTGGGCCTTAAAGCTACCTCAAGCATGACATCCATAGTCTCATCATCATCCTCCTCTTTCTCTTTCTTTTTTTCTCCTTCTTAAGTTGATTTGATGGAAGTCTCAATATGATATTATTGATAGACATATAAAAAAAATCAAGGTGAAGGTGAAAAAAATTTAAATTGCATCTCATCCTTGGCTAGGTTAAAGGCACCGAGCACATTTTTTTTAAAGAACTCTATCTTTAGCTAAAGGAGTTTATCAGAAGCCTTAAATTTTTTGATAACTTTTTTTTCAGATTTTTTCCCTCTCTCTTTTTGGCCTCTAGCTTAGACCTTAGCCTTGCTATCTTGGCTTGAGCATCGTTGAGCTTGAGTTCAGCCTACTCTCTAATCTAATCAACTAAGGCCTTATCAACTAGGATGGCCTCCAGCTTCATTGTTAACTTATCATTCATTTTTCTCTACTCAGCCTCTTTTTTATAGGATCTACTGAGGTTAAACCTGACATTACCCAGTGCATTCGAATGCTCTTCGATCAAGACAACCATATCATTCTTAACTTTGAAGAAAAGAGCCATAACAAAGTAGGCGTGATGAAAGGCTTGAATGGTGTTGTCCAAAGGTTCAGTGAAAATTTTCTATTATACTCCATAAAACGAAATCAAACTTAGCAAAATGAAAAATAATGATAAAATCGAGCTAAAGTCACATAGTACTTACCAATAAAAGAGACTGCGACCTTATAGAACCTCATTGGCATGTCAAAGTTCTTGGTAGGATCATCGGTAGGAGCATACTTTAACCTCACAGAGATTTTTTTCAAGCTAGGTCTTAGAACCCTAGTTTTGAGGTTTTCTAAAGTAGAAGAAAAGACCTTCACCCTTGGTCTTTTGGTAGGAAGGGGTGCCTATGTCAAAGAGAGGTCTCAACTAGCCTTGGCCTTTATCTTTTGAGCTGTTAGAGAGTATTGCATTAAAAGGTTGACAACCTTGTTCCCTCATGAGATGAAGCTTCAAGCTATTTTTTTTTTTTTTTAGCTTTTCTTACACCTAGAGGCATACTGGTACAGGGTGAAGTCAAAGTGATCGTTGGTAGATATCTCTGTAAAATCAAGCTAACAATTAGATAAAAATCAACTCAAAATGGAATCCTATTAAGTTACCTAAAATCTACCACAGTACTTCATCTTACTTATTACTTAAAGGGAAGTTAGCTTATAGGCATCAATTATAGGCTCCTCTCTATAGGTGTACTTTATTTTTTTTATCTCAATCTAATAGATCCAAGATAGAGATAGCCATCGATGCGTTCATAAAAACTTCAAGCACACTTTTTATTTCTTAGGCTTCAACTTTGATAGTGACCTCCATCGCAAGTTAGTTATCTTTTTTTTTTAAGATAAAAAAAGAGCAGTTTTCAATTTTTTATTGAGCTTGGGCAATCAGTAAATAATTTTTTATTGAGACGAGCTATTACATAATACCACTTCTTACCATTAAGGTGCATTTTAATAGAAAAAAAAATTTTGAATAGAGGGGAAAAAATAAGGCTGTTTAGATGTTGACAAAAAATGATAAAAGTAACTATGTATTAAATAGAGTTGAGAGTGACTCGTAGAGATCTTCTCTGAGCTAAGTCTTAGAATCTTAGCTTCGAGATTCTTTAAAATGGAAGATGAGACCTTCACCCTTAATCTTTTGGTAGAAATGGGGCTTGTGCTAAGAAGAAGTCCCTACCAACCCTAGCCTTTTTCTTCTAGAATGCTAAAGAGCGCTACACTGAAAGGTTGACAACGTTATCCCCCCATAAAATGAGGTCTCAAGCTGAATTTTCTTCGGACATCTTTTGGGCTTAGGGGTGTGTTGGTATAAGGCAAAGTCAAAATTGTTGTTGGTAGATATCTTTGTAAAACCAAGCTAATAGTTAGATAAAAATCAGGTCAAAATAGAATCCTACCAGGTTACTTTAAACTTACCCTACTACTTCATCTCATTTATTACTTCGGGGGAAGTTAGCCTATGGGCATCAATTACGAGTTTACCTTACAAGTATACTCTATTATTTTATCTTTATCTTATAGATACAGGATAAAAAGAGCCATCGATGCATCCACAAAAGCATCGGGCATACTCCTTAATTCCCAGGACTTAACCTTGGCAGCGACTTCGACTTCAGGTTGGTTATCTTTATTTATTTTTTGTTTTTGAAGACAAAGAAAATGTAGCTTTTAATTTTTTATTGAGCTGGAGCAATCCACGAATAGTTTTTTATTGGGTTGACCCATTACATAATACCACATCCTATCACTGGGTACGTTTTAATAGAAAAAAATTCTCTGAATAGATGGAGGGAAGAAATGATGTTTAGATATTGACAAAGAATGATGAAAGTAACTATGTACCAAAAAGAGTTGGAAGTGAGCTGGGTGATAGTTAAATTGTAAGAATTAAAAATTAAAACAAACAAATAGTGAAGTGAAAACCTCAGATCGGCCATGAAGGAATCTCAATATACATAAAGCCGATGTGGCTCCAGTCTATTAATGACCAAGTATGAGGAGTTCAGCATTATTATACTGTACCTCTTTATGGGAAAAAGGAAAGTTGTCGCCAAAGCGACGACGTGATGAGCTAAACACATGTTCGAACAATCTTTAGGATTTTCCCTGCCCTTTAGTTCACTCATCACATCTTTAAGGATCATACCGAGGTTACAGGGAGTATATACAGAGACTTCAACTAGTTTGTTTTGCTCCACAAGATTCCCCTCCTCACTGTCACTTTCCTTAGTTAAGGTACTCCCTTCGTCCTGTTCTTCCCTAGAGCTCTTCTTATTGCCAGAATCTTCACCACCAGAAGACTCTGATTCCTGAGTAAGAGTAAGGTCCCGTTGTCTGGTGGCGTTGCAGGAGTTTCTTAGCCTATTTTTAGGTGATTCTTTATTTTGATCATCCTTCATGAATCATTTGTTTTGTGTTTTCTTTCAGTCTCTTCCTTTCATCTCAATTTGGTGAGCATCTCTATATCCAATGATCTAAAAATGAGGAAAGGAGGACAAGTATTTAGCCAAACTTGGGAAGAATATGATATCTGTTTATGAAACAGAGACCTTTAGCCTTATTGACGAGAAATCTTTGAAGGTTGAAAATGTTGTGGACTTCAATTGGTCACCAACCGATCCAATTTTTGCACTTTTTGTTCCTGAACTTGGAGGTGGAAACCAGCCTGCTAGGGTACGCACTTGAGCTCTGTTTGAGAGGCTCCATTATTTTATAAGTTTAGATTTAGATGTCAACTAATATGCCACTTGCATGTATTCCTCAGGTAAGTCTAGTTCAAATCCCCAGTAAAGAGGAGTTGAGGCAAAAGGACCTTTTCAGCGTTAGTGATTGCAAAATGTACTGGCAAAGCAATGGTGACTATCTTGCTGTCCAGGCTGATCGTTATACAAAAACAAAGAAAAGTACATATACAGGCTTTGAGCTCTTCCGCATTAAAGAAAGGGACATTCCAATTGAGGTTTTGGAGCTTGATAATAAAAATGACAAGATAATTGCCTTTGCTGGGGAGCCCAAGGGTCATAGATTTGCTGTTACACATGGGGATAATCCAAGGCCTGATATTAGCTTTTACTCAATGCGAACTGCTCACTATAGAAGGCAAGCAGGCAAATGCCCTATTCTGGTCACCTGGTGGCCGTTTCATAGTGCTCGCTGGATTGGAGGGTTTTAATGGTCAGTTGGAATTCTTTAATGTTGATGAGCTTGAAACCATGGCGACTGCTGAACATTTTATGGCCGCTCATATTGAATGGGATCCCACTGGGAGGTAAGCCAAAGATAATTTGACATATATAGTGGATTTACTTATTAATGCACATTTGTTTTGTGTTTAATTTAACTAATATGCTCTATTATCAAAAGGGATATAAATTGTCTTTTTTTAATAAAAAAGATATTTTGTTTAAATTTCTATTTTAACAAGTGCCTTCTCTGTATGTGTAAGGTAAGTCGCAACATCAGTGACTTCAGTTCACAAAATGGAAAATGGTTTCAATTTATGGTCCTTTAACGGCAAGCTACTTTACCGGATACTGAAGGATCATGTCTTCCAGGTAAACGAATTATCCTAGCTAATATAGCATAAATGATAGATATAAATTTTGTTGACGGTGACTTTTGGCTGTTGGGACTTGAGTGCTGTGTATCATTTTCTTGGATTTGGGTTGTTTATTACCAGTGTTTGTGCCTTTGACAGTTGAAGATCTCATTGTTTGCTGGATATTTATTCATGTCATCTTGTATTGCAGTTCTTGTGGCGGCCAAGGCCGCCATCCTTCTTGACTCCTGAGAAAGAAGAAGAGATTGCAAGGAACTTGAAGAAGTATAGCAAGAAGTACGAGGCAGAGGACCAGGATGTGTCGATGCTATTGAGTGAACAAGATCGTGAGAAGAGAAGGATGTTGGAGGAGGAATGGGACAAGTGGGTTAGTGAATGGAGGCAGGCACACGAGGAAGAAAAATTGGAGAGGCAGAAGTTGAGGGATGGAGAAGCTAGTGATGAAGAAGATGAATAAGAGGCCAAAGAAGTTGAAGTCGAGGAGCCATTGGATGTGTCGGAACAAGTGGCATCGTTTGAAGAGTGAAGCTGTAGCATCAAGGCTTAACTAAACCAACCGGGCACTTGATTTTGTGGCTATTTACTTTTGTTTAAATATAAATTTTCTTTTTGGATTTTGATCATCACTTGTTTATTGCAAGCTTAATTTTGTATAAATGATTTTTCAGCTATAATGCGATGCAAAATTTATTCTTAAAAGAGGGGACGAACCGAAGCGGTAAAAGGACGGGCCTTTTGAAGGCCCAAGCTTCCCCAAGCGCAGACTTAAGATATGACTCCTATTAGACTTGTTCTTCGAATTTAAAGCCCAGACTAATGCATCAAAATCATACTTTTGAAAATGATTTGGGTTGCTTTACTAAGCGTGGGTCGGTGATATCCAGAAACCGACCCAGCATATCAAAAACCGGAATGCCAACATTTCTTTCTTTTTAAGTTTTCCCCCAACAAAATCTCTCACTTTCCCTGAAAATAATCCTCCAAATTAACCATGACTACCGAACCCGAAACCCGTAACTGGCTGGAGCTTCCTTTGGACGTGACGGCCTCGATTCTCTCTCGGCTGGGTGCAATTGAGATCCTGAACAGCGCCCAAAACGTGTGCTCTCTGTGGCGAAAGATCTGCAAAGACCCATTAATGTGGAGATCCATTGACATGCACAATTTGGGTGATGTATGGGACATGGAATATGACCCCGAGAAGATGTGCGTTCACGCTGTCGATCGCAGCTGCGGCCTCTTGGTTGATATAAATCTCGAATATTTTGGTAGCGATGAGCTTCTAATTCATATCGCTGATAGGTAAATTTTATTTTATTTTTTCAATTTTATAATCTCTATTTGTTTTTCAGGTTATAATAATTATAAATCATCAATTTTGATTTCTTTAATGTTAGTATCGTGTTTTTTAATTTGCTAGGTTTGGTTTATTAACAGTAAATTTTTGTAAGTTTCATGGATTTAGGGTTTCTTGCTTTAACATTTTAGGATTTTGATTGCCTTTTGTTTTTAAAGTTGGTAATCTTGCTGCGCTATCGGATTTATTTTTTCAAAATTTTCGATCTTATATTATTTTAATTAAAACATTCAATTAACTGGAAGGCCTTTTCTCTTTTCAGTGAGATCTATTTAGGCCCTTACTGCAACTCCATTTTGGTCCGATTTTAGGGGAACGAGTTAAACTGATGCACTTTGATAGTTCACGTTTCAAGAGTACCCAATTTAAATGACGATGTGGTATGATTATCAAAGAAAACAATTGAATAAAGAGTAGTGGATTTTCATGAAACTTCTCAGTCTATTTTTGGTTTTCTTTTTCTTTGTCAACGTGCAAGGAGAATAGAGGAAGGATATGGTTGGATTACTATTGGTTGAAGAATATGATCCTTCATCAAGCAACTGATATTTTTGGCTTATTATATATCACTGTTTTGGTGTTTGTATGACTTCCGTGTTTTCCTTAGTGAATTTTCAATTGGCATTCAATATTCACTTGGAGACTTAAATGTTCGTGTTTGTTCATAGCCTGGTATTTTGCTTTTGTTTCTTCAACTGCAATTAATTGCTCAAATAAAATTTGAAAATGATGTTCAACATGAACATTCAATAGAAAGATGGTTGTTTGTTTGCATTATTTTTAAGTTCAAACATCACTTATTTCCATTACCTTACAGTATTAAAACGGTTATTCATTTGTGTACAACTGTTGCAGTTGCCCATTTTTTATTCTTCAAATTATGCTTGTCACAGGTCTAGTCGTCTTAAGCGTCTTCGACTAGTGTCATGCTATAATATTTCAGATGAAGGATTAAAGGAAGCAGCTTTAAAACTTCCATTTCTGGAAGAGCTTGAAATTTCATACTGCTCCATTTCAAAAGATGCTCTGGAAACTATTGGGCGCTGTTGCCCTCACTTGAAATCATTAAAATTCAATGTTCAGGGATGTAGACGCTTCCACTTGGAGTCTGATGATGAAGCACTAGCTATTGCGCAAACTATGCCTGAATTACGCCACCTCCAACTTTTTGGGAACAAGCTGACTAATGATGGCTTGCAGGTCATTCTCGATGGTTGTCCTCACCTTGAATCCCTTGACTTGCGGCAGTGTTTCAATGTTAATCTGGGAGGGAACTTGGAGAAAAGATGTGTTGAACGCATAAAAAATTTGCAACGTCCTTATGACTCAACTCATGATTATGAGTTTGATGCAGAAGTTTTTGATACTGGGTCATCATATGAAGATTACCCATCTGGAATTTCTGACATTGACTTAATGTCTGATGATTACGATGATTATTTTGAGTTCTCAGGGGCCAGTGACTTCTCTGATTATGATGATGAATACGTGCTTTTTGACTGATGGTTTGTCCATGAAGTAGGGACTACTCCAGAGTAGGAAACCAGGTTATAAAAGTGCACTGCCTTATTCGTAATGTTTTGCACATTTTCTTTTTGGTTTTGTTTCTTACTCCATTTCTGTAGTTTTATTCTTAACAAAAAAAAAAAAAGCTTTTATAACTAAAGCGGTGGTCATACTGTGTACTTTTCTCCTGTTTTTGGTGTCAAAAGAATTTTGCGGCATTTTCGCAACCCATTTAAGCAAACATTGTGGAAAGTTCTTTTTTAAACAAAATGCCCTGGTTTTGTCTAATGAAAGCCATTGTGCTGTGTTGCTTTAGTGATGATTATGTTTGGGTGTTGTAGGTAAATAGGATGAAGAAGATAAAATGGAGCTGCAAATCAATGATATTATTGCAGTTCATCAGGTTGCTCTTGATCATCAAATACCAAGGTCTTCTTTGACATGGAAGGCTGACTTCTATTGAATTTTGTTATTAACAGTGTTCGTGATTCCTCAAGAAAACAACTGTTGTCCTTCAAGGCACCTTTGTTGTACCTTTTGTTTGGTATACTCTTCTATCTATAAATAGCTGTTAATTAATGTATACTTTGGAATCATGTGGTTGAAGTTTATCAAGTTTTCTTTAGTTGCTTAATAACCTGGGTCCTGGGAGATGCGATAGAGTGCGTCTATATTGCAGGCCTAAGTTGTGATTTATCTAATATGCGCGTTTCATATTTAGCATGGGAAAGTAACATGCCTTTTGAGCTTTGAATATGTAAAAGCTGCCCCTCTGTGGATCTTGAATTAGAAGGCTCTATCACCCAGCCCTTAGTCTTGTTAGTCTGGCCTTTAACTCTCATGAGTTGGGTACTTGTGCTTAACCCAGATGCTCGACATTAATACCATAATCTCGCAAGCGTTCTTAAACCCAAAATCGATTTTCCCTTTGTTAAAAAAGGGCTTATTAGTGACAACTAAGAGAAGCTCTATCAGCAGTTGGATCTCAAAACCCTTTTGCTTCTTACAGCTTAAGTCATATGAATAAAGAAACTGCATGATTGCAATGATGACATTACTTTGTTGCTGATGAATAATGACCCATCTGAGTCGCTCTCGTCTCAGCAACATTCATTGGGAGTAACAACAATAACAATGACGAAAGTTGACCTGAAGATTACTCATGTGAATGCGATTTTTTTTAATACAGTTGTGTGGGATGAAAGAAGGAGATAGAAGTATTGAAATTGAAATTTCAAATCTCATAAATGTCAAGTTTCATATATAATTTTATAAATGAACTGAATAGAGTATCGGGACGTTTACGTTGGCCATTTATTTCTGCATTATTGGATAATAATAGTAGTAGTAATAAGAGAGAGAGAGAGAGAGAGAGAGAGAGAGTTGCATGCGCCGCCGTTTTTGTCAGAGGTTGAGCAACCAACCGATAGGGTGGAGACTGGCGGTTTCAACCGGCACATAAGCAGAGGGAGATGGGGAGGGGCATCAAGATATTAAAAAAAAAGAAAAAAGGAAAGAAATAGAAGAATTGGTGGTGATGCCCAATCTATCAATCTGACGCACACCAAGCATCACCTTCATTGACTTGACTATCCAATCTGACACTCTCAAGACATTCATGATGCCACGTTGTGCTTCTGATTCCTTCACATTTGGACCTTTCTAGGTGGGGTTAATTGGATTGGGAGTTTGGGACTGGGATGTTTAACTTTGACTTTGACATTCACAAGTACGTACTACTTCACATTGCTAGAAAATCAGGCTTTCATTTTTTCTTCCAAGTTGTCTGTCCTGTTGAAACCCATTATTCAACAACTTGCACTACCAATGTTAATATATATAGTAGGCCAGTGGGGGTATGACACCTGGAATCATTAACTTTTACCAACAGTTTTGACTATTAATTAGTAAATCATTGGTGGAGCATTCAGTCCTTGGAATTTCAAAATCTTGTAGTTTTACTTCTTAAGTCAAGGGTTCAAGCTTGTTGACAAAGTTCAACATCGATCTGCCCAATATAGGAAGCAGAGACAGGTGGCATTTAGTTTTGCACAATCAAATTCAGCTGGCACTTTCCCATTGTAGAATCAATCTTCTTTTCTGATCTCTCTCTCTCTCCCACCAAGGCAAACTCTGCTCTCAACCCAACAGATTTTCTCAAATATTAAAGCACAGTTAGATAAGCATATGCATCTAACTGGTGAAAAAGAGTTTGATTAAATAGAGTCAAAACTACAGGATCATTTTATGGCTGGCCCCCATCCATATATCTGCCCTAAACTATCAAACAAAGTCATCCCCAAATCTCTCTTACCCATGCCATCAGCATTTTCTCTCTTACCCGGGCCATGAACATCACCGTTACCAATTGTGGAGAAACAATTAAACAAAACGTCACAATTATCAAAAAGTCATTAAGAAAAAAAAAACCGGTAGCCCACCCCACCCTCTCTTCTTCTTCACTCATGCACTGCCTTTTTCTTTTGCTTCTCTTATTTTTCAAACCAAGCAGCCAAGAAGGGGCAAAGGTCGGTTTAGGAATGAAAAGGGACTAATTACTAAACCAAACCAATTGGCAAGTATATATGAGTAGATAACGAACCTGATGGAAACAAATAGTCACGTGGCAGGCATGAGACGGTTGGCTTGGGGGATGGGTGGGGACAGCAATATGGTGGCATTATTGGGTGTCGGGTGCAGTGGGGGTACGGTCATAGACAAGGGCGGAGACAAGGCTTTTAAGGCAGCCGGTAGAGTTGCCTGTTTGGAAGGTGGTCACAATTCACATGGACAGCCCCATGTGATGTCCAAGGTCTCCCCCTTCCCCCCATTATTGCATATTAATACTATATATACTAATAGCTGCCCCCACAGTTTATAATGAACAATGTATAAGCATGTTTATTATATATCTACAATGAACATTACATGTATGTATATATGTGGACAAATTAATTGAAATTAAAAACAAAATTAATAAAGAAATAACTGAACCTTAAACTTCCAAAACATTGCTAAAACTTGGCTCATGCATGACGCAATGAGAGGCAGCAAGGGTCAAACGTTGAACTTCTTCCCAAAGAACAAGACAG
This sequence comes from Durio zibethinus, assembly GCF_002303985.1. The sequence continues at coordinate 32,531,582 of NW_019168048.1, read as the reverse complement.
CATTTGTGTGCATAAAAATTCAAGTTTTTGTTTTATCGAAAGGTAATGAATTTTGGGAAGACTATCTAAACGGTTAAAAAAGCTTTAAAATGATTCGCGAGACCCTCTTTGTAAATTGGAAACCATTATTATATTATACTAATTAAAACAAAAATTAACTTCTCAAATTGAAATTCTTCCTCATCATCCGAAATTCTTGCAACTGTTTCATGGAAGTCTTGTTTGGAGATAAGGTTGAGATTATCATAATCATTTATAGTTTAGTGTTTTTCTCTCTTGGTAGCTATCACCGCCAATGTCCTTGACTTTTAGTAAAAGATTAGGGAAAGATTGGTTGAATTAATTTTCATCAACAAAAAGTAATTACCTTACTCCAACATATGGACTTCAACGGTACACTTTTTACTTTGTTAAATTATTATTTTGTTTTAAATAATTACATGTGGCGCGAACGTTGCTGCAAAGCTTCTCAGAAGTAATCAAACGAGGTTGATTGTTGCTTGCTCCTTGGATGGGAATACGACGTCGTTGACTGCATCCTTAACCCTGGAATCTGCGGCGGCCTGAGCGACCTTATAAGCGCGAAATTGAGTCCTTTAAAAAAAAGGTGCGTTTTGACGTGGGCAGCTCCTCGTTTGGATCCCTACCGATTGTTGGGGTCTTTGTTTAGCAATCCGGAGATGAGGTCTTGTGCGTGGTGCTTAAGATGGGAAGAAGGCGAGTGGGTTGGGAAAGTGAGTAGCCTTTTCACAATGTTGCGCAGCGTAAGCTCGTTCGATGGAGCAGCAAATGGTATCCCCCCGTATATCATCTCGTAGATAATGATCCCGAGGGCCCACCAGTCAACAGCGCTACCGTGGAACTCACCTGCTGCCACCTCGGGAGAAACGAACTCATGGGTCCCAACGAAGGAGGGTGACCGGGCAGTGACGGGCTCTGCCACGAAGAAGAGCTTGCTTGGGGTGAGCGTTTGGATCTTCTTTGACCGGAAGAGCGTGTGGAAGAGGCAGGAGAGACGTGTTGGGTTGGGACGACTGCAGGGCTGGTTTTGAGGAGACGTGGGATCCGGAGACGATGATGGTGATTCAACTGCTGGGATCGCATCTGAGCAAAGTGAAAGGTCGAAATCTGAGAGCATGATGTGACCGTCTGATCTTACCAAAACGTTTTCCGGTTTTAGGTCTCTGTAAATAATAACCAGCATGTGAAGGTACTCTAGAACTACAAGAACCTCAGTTGCATAAAACCTGGAAAAAATATTAACACTCCTGAATCCTAAATCCACAGTTAAATAAACCTATTGCTAAAAAAAATTACTTGTGAAAGCTGGAGCAACCGAAATTATATAAAAAATGAAGAAAGAGGAAAAAGATAAAAGTTGATTATTGGAGTCTTTGCATAGTTGAAACAGACAAAGATATGAACAAGTCAGGCTATGCGTTTGCAACACAACACAAGAAAACGAAACACCCAGATTAAAGCATGCAACAAAGACCAATGTAATGTACAACTTCAAAACCTGTCAGCTATGGAAGTAAATAAAAAAATAGTACCTTGCAGAGATCGAAGAGAAGCGTTTTTGAGGCTGCTTATGTCTAAGAGAATGCAAGTTACCTCCTGAACAGTACTCCATAACTATGCTCGAGAAATGAAAAGCTTCGAATTCAGCGTACAAAGTAGGCAAAACGGATGATCCAGCATCTTCAAGATCTTCTTCTCCATTTCAGCACGTTGCATTTTTTTCTTCATCGCTAACGCTTCCTTATCCACCACCTTCATCGCATAATATCAATTTTCATCCACGTTGGCCAGCCGGCAGAGATATACAGTTCCGATGTCTCCCAAGCCGACGAGGAGGAGAAGTCGGAAATCACGGAAGCTAGCGGAGCGTAGAGCGGAGTAAGCGAAGTCGGAAAAACGATGGGGTTTGAGAGAAAGGTTCTCTGGAGACGACCGAGATGTGGGGAGCAGCTCAAAAGAGAGACGACTAAAGCGGCTACAGCTTTCACTACTCATTGAACTTTGACTTGTTGAATTCCTTGTTTCTGAACTTAGCTCACTTTCTGACTTCCGTTTGCACTCAAACGTTTTATGTTTCTCAACCTGATTTGCTCACTTTTTTCTCTCTTGTAAGAGAGAAGAAAAAAAATCATTGAACAAGATGAAGTAAAAAAAAAAAAAAAGTGGATAACAGAAGCAGGGTTTTGAAGCAGAGCAGGCTTTATGAGGCCTGGGACTTTAAAATTAGGGTTTCTGAGCAATAGAGCTAATTTCTCAGACAAATGTTAGGAAAATGATAAAAGGGGTTTGGCCTGTCTTTGGTTTCTTTGTTATAGTAGTAGTAGTTTGGTTAGCGTCCTGAGGTACAGCGAAAGAGCGAGAGAGACGGTAAAATAGAAACGAAAGGGTGGTGGTTGGGTGTATTTATGGTGGTGAATTTAGGGAGGCAGTACTTCGCCGTTAATGGTGGTAAGCACAGTACACGTGAGGGTGAAAAAGGAGTTTTTGCTGTTTGCCTATGGGGCTACAATGACCTTATAAATGGGGGAACGTTACTGTGGTAGACTCAGGCCTTTGATGGCATTGGGCTTCAGGCATGTGCGGCTGCTCGTCCTTGGCAGAGGTTGCTTTTACTACACTACCGATCACATCTTTTTTCTTTCACTACTTTTCACTGTTTTGGGGCTTCTGGCAGCTTCCGTGAAGCTTTCCCTGCATTGCCCTCCCCCAATCAAAATAGTTAATTCATTAGTCATTACATTTGATGGTAGCAATAGCATTTCTAATATTGAATAGAATCAATATTCAAACTTTTAGTATATCCTTTTGTGAATAATCGATTCACTTTGTAAGTAACAGAGAGTAGCTCTATCAATGTCGCTTCCCTACATTCAACTTTTGACTTTGAATAATGTAAAATTATTATTGCTATATCAGTATCAGCAGATGAAAACTATGAGACTTGAATGTCAGTTGTGAGTAAATTTCTAGTAACATTATTGAAGCAGGCATAAAGTCTTTGTGTAAAGGGTTGGACAATGATTCAGCAAAGAAAAAGAAAAGATTGGATGGAAGATGCTGAAGAAACGTAGCTAATATTGACGTTAGAAGCTAGGGCGGTACCTTGTTGAGGACAGAAACAGAAATCAACATGTGCGTATATCATCTATATATTTCTATATGAATTATGATCCATATGAATTCAGAGCAAATTGCATGAAAAACTAATGTTTTGAGAAGTTGGGAGTATCTTCTTTAACAGTTAATTAAAGAAAGCGGCATACCCAACAAGAACCATGAGAGGTTTACATTGATATTAAAATCCACATTGCCCAGTAAAACAGTGCATCCATGACATGTCACCAAGATTGGGAGCAAAAAATTATATAAAGACTAGCTATTTTATAAACGTAAGTTTTGTATGGAAGATGCATGTGGTTTACAACAATAAGGACTGAGGGGGTCTCGTCCCTTTGGTGGGACTCTCGGGTCCCATTGAAAGGGACAAGTCCCTGAAACCCTAACATGATTTCTTATTTATTTCTTTGTTTTTGATAAGAAAAATTTTAAGGTAGATATATTATTTAGTATCTCATATTAGAATAAGATGTATCGTATTTGATAGTTTAAGATAAGTGATTGTAAGTCGTGCATTCAAAATAATTTTAATAAATAATCATAAACAAAACTCGAACTCAAAATTTTTTCATAAAAAAAATAAAATTAACTGTTTGATCGAACCACTTATTAATTATTTCATATATTTTACTCATATTTTCATCACTTTGTAGTGGTAGATAGAAAATTTTGAATTTGTTGAAAAAAATGGGTCCCTGAATAAATTTAGAAGGGAATTGAGAATTGGGTGCCTAGGAAAAGGCCAACATGCTAAAAGTGCAACAAGTGGAGCTGCTGTGCCTGTGCATGACAGGACCATCAGATGAGATTTCTCCAAACCTTGAAGCTGATTCAGCGGAGTCTGCTTCTGGCCTTAAATATAGCAAAAACGTGATTTATCCCGAAAACATGATCTGGTTTTCAGATTGAAAAGCCAAAAGAATGTGCTATTAATAGATTTGAGGCAGCGTAGATCATATGCTAAAGCACCAATCATGCCATGTTGATACTCGTGATCATAAACAACATAGAAACACGGCATGAAAATAAAGATTTAGTTATTATTTTTTAACGATATTTTTAAATAAACACTATAAAATTTCGTATTTTTATAAGTTCAGTGACCTTTTTTATAAAATATCACTAAATTCTTATATAACAATTTTTGAATTTACAAACACTATTAAAAATATATTTTTATGATATTTTTTTATCTAAACGTTGTTATATACTTTGACTTTTATAAATTTAGTAATGTTTACGTAAACATCACTAAAAAAATAAGACATTTTTTAGGATTATTGAAGGTGTTTTTGATAAAAAAAATGTATTGAATAATAAAAAAAAATTAGAGTGGATTATTGAATGTATTTTTTGCTAGAAACACATTTAATAATCCATTCAAATTTTTGCAAAGAATTATTGAAAGGGCTTTTTGATAAAAAAAAATTACAAAGGATTATTAAATATTTTTTTAGCCAAAAACATCTTGAATAATCCCCTTTAATTTTTAATTGAAGGGGATTATTCAAATGCCTTAAATAATTTCGTTTAATTTTTTATAAAAGATTATTCAAAGAATTTTTTAGTCAAAAACACATTGAATAATCCAAAAAAAAGAGAAAAAATTATTTAAGACATTTTTAGGCAAAAAAACACCTTAAATAATACCAAAAAAAAAAGAAAAGAGATTATTCAAGATGTTTTTTACTAAAAATACCTTGAATAATCTTTAAAAAAAAAAAGTGAATCATTGAAGGTATTTTGGCAAAAAACGTCGTGAATAACCCCATTCAATTTTTTATAAGGGATTATTCAAAACGTTTTCTAGCCAAAAACGCCTTAAATAATCACAGTTTTCTGCTACTAAATTTTTCTTAAATTTCAAACCCGCGATACCCTATTTTTGCTTTTCTTTCCCCTACTCATATCTTTCATTTCTACTCATTTTGGTTCGTTTTCTTCTTCTTTTTTGCCTAAGTTTTAGTCATTTTATGTTCAATTTTTATCTTCTTTCCTTTCATCTTTGCAAATTTCAAGTTAGTTTTCTTGCATTTTGGGTAAAATTCCTAAACTTTTTATTTGATTTGTTGCATTTATGTTGCCGTTCAAGCTCAATTGGTAAGCTCTATTTTAACATTGGCAATTTTTAGTGTTTGGTTGTTCTTTTGCCTTTTTTATCAATTTATTTCTTTATTACAATTTTGAGTTTTGTTTTGTTTTGTTGGTGAGAAAAATTCAAAATAGAACAAAAAGTGAAAAAAAAAGTTTTTCTCTAAAAAACTTGAAATTGAACGTTAAATTTAATTACAAACACGAATGAAATTTTATGTTTAGTTTTTTTTCAACAGAATATTTTTTAAATTACTAAAAAATTGTTACTTGTTAATATAAATTTATTGATTTATTCAATATATCTTTAGGAAACCATCTAAAATAGTATGTTATATTTTTTTATCTCATCTTGGCATTTGTTTTGTTTGTTTTTCTAGATTATGGTGTTTGATGAAACGCCTTAATCTTGCTTGAAAGGATTCATTGTGCATAAAAACCATCGACAACAAAAGATAGAGAAAAAAAAAAAAGACATCTATAGTCATTTGTGAATACTGCATGGTAAAGTACTTGCTAAATACTTAATCTTTATTTGTTACATTGTAGGTTTCTAGATGTATGAATATTCAATTAAATTTTGTATAAATTTTTTGTTGATGTTATATTTGTTCATTTTTTACATTGTTTAAAAAATATGATATCAATACATAACACGTAATAGGTTTTTTTTTTTTTTAGCATTGTAATAGGTTATCACTGATATCGTCTTGTTATTATTTTTTATTTAATACTTAGCATAATTAAGTATGTTATAGTTCATTTTCATATAATTTAATTATATACTTTTTGGTTTGATAATGTAACAAGTACTAAATGGATAAAAGTTGGATACAAAAGTCAAAATTAAGTCAATAGGTTCTTGAGCACACTAATGATCAAGGTAGAAAAAATCTTTCATCAAATGGTAGTGTTTCAAATCTATACAGTCATCAATTTCATACTTTTAGATTTTAAGTTAATATACTAAAATAATTTGAATGTTATTGCATATATTAAACTTTGTGTTCCATCCATATTGGAACAAATTATATATTTATAATATTCATTTATGAATTTAAGTTTATTTTTATTTTTTTAATATTTTTTATTTAATGATAATAATTAATATTAAAAAATAATTTAAAAAATTTTCTTAATTTAGTGACATTTGTGCCTAAAAATACCACTAAATACTAAAATGTAATAGTATTTTTTATTATAAAATACTGATAAATTTAGTGGCATTTTATGATAAAACATCTCGTTAAGTTAGCGGTATTTTTTTAAAAATACTGCTATTTTTCTTGATGGAAGTATTACTGACACTTTTAGCGGCATTTATGACAAACGCCACTAATTTTTTAATAGTGTTTATAAATGTCACTGAACGTAAAAAAAACGTCATTAAAAACCTAATCTCCTATAATGAAACCTATGATTTTATCCCAGAGATTACAAGAAGATTTGGCATGAAATTTTGTGAGATGTGCTGGCCGCTTGAAGCCATCTACAAAGATTTTACTATCTTTTCACCTTCTAGGATTTTGGGTCTAACCATGCATCTCTAATAAGCAGCACCCAGATTGATTTTATTAATAAAAAAATGTGGATGATGAAATGAAAGAAATTCATCAATTAAATTAATATTGGAGGGCAAGGTAACAAGAAAGAGAAAAGAAAATTTCAAGGAAGAATCATACTAAATAAGAAAGAAAATATAGGAGAGAAGGTGAAAGCAAACACTGAACCAATATTCCCGCTGTTTTGATAGGCAGACAAGCGGACCAAATACGTTCTTCAACATGAAATAAAAACAATCTACTTTAGTTGAAAATCATGACATCCGCTTAATATAATACTAACGTTTGGAACTTGAAAGCAATTTAGCCCAAAACTATGAAACTTGAAAACAATATTAATATTTAACTGTTCTATCAAGAACAAACCAAAAATAGAAAAGACAAATCTAGCTGCTAGATTCTGTCTTATATTCAACAATTTATAATTAGTCTCGGTTTTATGTGATTTTGTGATGACATTTCAGCAATATCCGTGGAGCAGTGCTTGTACTTGTAGGCTTTAAAAGGAACCGAAACTTTGTCTCGAAGTTTTTGAAATGCTTTAAAATTTAGATACGTGCATGCCAATGGCACGTCAAATATGATGACAAGGAAACAACAAGTTTTATATTACCGAGTGCACATGTCACGAATTTAAGTAAAAATTTTGAATTTTACATCGAATATAATAAAAAAGTTATTGGAGTATAAAAGAATTCAAAACACCTCTCTCTTGTGAGGTATCTTTTGTAGGATAAAATCGTGAGATCAAGGGATCAGAGCGAACAATACCTCACAAGGGTGTGAACCGTGACGGTTAAACTGATTTAAGACGTCGGAATGGTGAATGTTCGGATCCCGAAATCGCATAAATTTAAAGTTTAAGTCTCGACCTATAACACACACATCCATATATATATATATATGATGCCGATGTCTCTCTCTTGGTGTATATGAGAAATTAAATCAATAAAATTGTTAAAACAAGAAATGTAACATAACTCACTTCGTCATGTAGATGACATGAGATGGATTTTAATTTAAGAATACTTTTCACAAATATTGAACCTGAGTCGATATGGAAAGAGAACTACTTTCCTTGGAGTTCTTTTTTATTATTTATTATTATTTTTGGAAGCTTTCGACTAAAAATTGTTTTTTGGATATTTTAAATTTCTTTTATTATAAGCAGTGTATTCAGTAATGGGCTGGGCCAAACGACGCACTCTAAAAGGGGAAAGAGCCCAACTTTTTCATAATGAGCTGAGCTGGGCCTCCTCAGAGCCATTGCCTCAAATAATCAAAATATTTATATTGTGAGGCCATTTCGGCCTAATAATACTATTTTGTTTGGGTCTTGGGATGAAAACCACTGTGATAGTCTGCCAAATTATACTTCTTAAGCTTCTTTAATTCACTGAAACACTCCTCTCCTTGCATAAACAGACAAAAAGAAAAGAATCATCTGTTGATTCCTCTCATCTCATATTGTATGCTGCCATGCAACCCTTTCATTTCACTCCATGCTTTTCCTTTATTCCCTTTCCTATGCTAAATCAAATCCAACACTTGTTCATCTCTCTCTCTCTCTCCAAAAAAAAAATAAAACGACCTAACTTTTAACCTTGTGGTTAAGAAACAAAATATTTAAAGCATAATTAGTGGAAAGGTCAAAACCATCACCACTAATTGCGCAGATTTTACAACCAAGAACCAACCATTCCCGCACTTAGCTTCCACCAAAGAAAATTCATAGAATAAAATTACAGACAGAGAGGCAGGCAGGATCCAGCTGGAGAAGAAGAAAAAGAAGAAGAAAAGGGGAGAGTGCAAAAGCAATCTCTCTTTTTTGGATCACTCAACTTAACATGCAATATCTCATAAAAGATCCAACGTCCCAAACCCAGTTTTTCTCTTCCAATTTCGATATGATCAACCCTGGTGGTGGAGCATTTTCATCTCCTGAAATAGCGCGTTCTTCCCATGCTCAAACGCCTACTGATCAAGACGCTAAGTTCGAAGGTACATATATCTCTTTGACAATCGATTGATATGTCCTTCTTTCTTTATATCGTTTGGTAAGTTTCCTTTAATTTTCCTGATTAGGAATTGGTGCACATGTAAAGCTGCTTCTAAAATTAGTCCACGAACAAAGCCACGCCAGCAATGGAGAGCTTGATGATCGAAGAACGCAACGGGTTCCCGGTATGATTACCATCCTAGACGATGTTAAAACGCGGATCCAAAAATATTCTCCGCCTGTTGGCAAAAGTTTAAAGGAGTTTAGGCGGTGCAACACAGATCTCAGGCCACACCGTGCCCCAAGGGACAACAGGTCTGCTGATGTTGTAATTGATGAGGAAGAAAAGTTGAGGAGAGAAGCTGCATGCAAGCAGCGCAGCAAGGAAGAGCCTTGAAGCAATGTGTTGCAGCTTGGGAAAGGAGAAGAAAATTATGGCCTCAGAACTTTCTAGGAAGGTTCAAGAATTAAGTGGAATGAAGGAACTCATCAATGACCTTAAAGCACAAAACGAGACATTGTTGGAGAAAGTACAAGCTTGTGCTCAAGAGCACAGTTCAGATAACAAGTCTGGTGGAGAGACTCGAGGGGGGGCGGTCAATGCTGCCCTTCGGGAGAGAAACAGGGCTCTTTCGGAGCAACTTTTGAAGTCCCTTGATGGGTATCGATCCTTAAAGAAAAAATATAAAGATGCAAAACAGGAAAATATAAGAATTCAAACAACGGAGGAAATCGGGGGTTGCAGTAGCAGCAGGGCTTGAACGAATACGTGGACTCAAGCAGCAGTTGGCAACAATAGAAGAAATACAGAAATCAGATATTGAAAAGGAAATTTTAGCATTGGAGTGCATGTTCCAGAGTTTCAACAAGAAGATTTCAAAGCACAAGCGTAAGAAAAGCACCAGAAACTGAGATCAAATACCAGTACCGGTATGTCTTCTAGTCCAACATGAGAAGGTTTGGCGATAATTTTCCCGCTTGAGTCCACAATATCAATTATTTCATAATCCCAAATTTAGTTCTTTTATCTCATCTTGGAATCAAAAGAATTCTACAAACATATACTTCAAGTTGCTTTTGTAAGTTTGTGCAAATAACTTGACTCTCCTAATACTACGACAAATTTATGTGAAACCAATTAAGCTCAGTCAATCATTGATCATACGTTCAATTTGCAAAGCAAATTCATCATAATCTACATTTTCTCCATGAACAATAACTAAATTCTAATTTTTTGCTGTTTCATGATTTACAGATTTGGCATAATTTTATACTGCCATATGCTGATAGAACAGTTCTAATTTTCGTGCCCAACCAGCTAAGAAAATTTATTATCCAGGATGCACAGAAAATAATTCCACTTCTTGACCTGCTAGCACATTACAAGAGTACTGTTGTTGCTTAAAGTAGCTCAACAGATAGTAGACTTTTTAATAAGAAATTAATTTGCAGGCCACAATGATTATACCTGCCAAAGCTATGCATAAAACCTAATATTTGTAGAGGCCATATTGCACATGTACGGTACAGCTACAGAACTGTTTAGACATTTAAAGAGGAAAGAAACGTTCTATAATCTATATCTTTTTCAACCAAGGCTTTGTAATTTGCACGCAGAAATGGAGTTCAGAACCCACGAATTGCTCACTGCTTTGGCTCCGGTTGAACTTGCCAGGGCTTCCGCATCTGATCTCCTGAATCTTAAAATTGTATGCTTCTTGCTGGGACCACACTTATCGACGCTGTAAATTATGAAGTTTGGAGATACAGGGGAACCAGATACTGGGGCTCCCTTGATATTTGACACTAATGTTTTTCATATTTGATCAAAAACAGTTGGTCGCAATTTTACTAAAGTACAAACAATACACAGGGTTTGAACCAAGCTTCGTTTATCTAATAATAATCCTCACCAATGCTTATTGGCAACCTATATGGCAAAGAAGGGCTGTACGTACAGGTAGATAGTTTGCTTATGTCTATCTTGAGCTAGATATCCGGACGGAAAAAGAATGAAAATGGACAGTAAAGGAAGGGGTATTGGATCAATAAAAAATTTCCCATTGCGCCATGGCTGGAGAAGGATCAAAGGTCTCCCATTTGGTTGTGACAATAACAGGCTTTACTCTAGCATTTGATATCTTCAACGCGTCAAGGGTTTCAACGCATTTCTTAACTCTCTTGCCCTGGAAAACGAAGCCATAAATTAGTTTGATTTACATTACAGGTTTTCACTTATGATGACCGTGAATCATAAAGAGTGAAGTGAAAGAATAAACCTCAAGGATTGACAACTCAGTGTTTTCTACCAAGTGTACGAGGTAACTGAAATTTCTCATTTGATAGAAAGAAGAATCGAATTTCAGGTACCTGCAAAGTTTTCCGGGCAAAAGCATCTCCCTCGGCAGCAATATTGTCTAGCTTGATTGCTTGTCTCATGAGAATCTCAATTAGTGTTGTGATTTGAACATCCGCTACCTTAACTCCATTGGAGATTGATTTTTCGATTGCAGAAACCTAAGTCCCAAAGCAGAATATCTAAATTCATAATTCATAATCTTGTTTTCAATGCATTAAAAATAAAAAGAAAAAATTACAATTAGTATTGACAATATTCATGTTATTTGTTTTACAAGAAAAAAAATATATTATGGGGTGCTAAGCCTAAAATCTATGTTACTTAGACTCAGATATGAAGTGAGTGTCAAATGTGTCTGACATGGATACATTTAATTTTTCTAAATTTTTTTCACATATTTGAAGGATCAAATTTTCATACTCACGTATGTGTTAGACACAAAAAGGTAAAACAAAATAAAAATAAAAAAAATTTCAGAGCATAAAACTGAGACTGTGATCGACTATGACACCCCTTACAGATTATGATGGCCTAAGTTGCAAGTGGACGGAAGCTGACCACCCTAATGACCCAAAACTCCTAAAATGGCAGTGATTAGGGCCAGGTTCGTTTTTGCTATTAGTAATTGACACAGTATATATAAATATAATTGCATGAGGACCGGTTCCCCAGTTGAGGGTCCAGATTCTACACCTAATCATAACTGAGAAACCCTATCTGTATCTTCATGTCATCCAGCTATTTGATCATGAGCCATGATACACTTTAGCTGTCCACCACAGATTCTTTCATTGTCTTTCGCATCCAACAATTAGGGCTACATGGGTTTTTTTTTTTATGTTATAAATGCATATGCATAAAATATATTATCATGCCATATGATAATTGATAGGATAATTATGAAATTAAGAAGAAAATGAAAAGAGCATTGCTTAATTACTTCCTCAGCCAGCTTATCAAGTTCCAAGGAGACATGGTTGATGGCGCGATTTGCCCTTTGGATCTTGGCGTTTCTGCGCATCTCGATGAACCTTCGCTCTATGCTTGCGGGGTCCTCCATCAGTATGAGTTTTGATCGGTCTTTGACTCCACATATGTCCAAATACGCACCGTTTTCTCTCTCTTTTCCTTTGAATATCACTGTCTGCTCCCCCGCTTGTAACCCTGTTTCTGCTGTTAGAAGCTTCTTCACCTCCCCTGCTTGTCCACCGCACCGCCAACCCCACGTCAATTCTACCATTCTTAGAAATTTATAATTACTAATAATTAAGAAATAAAAATTACTTTAAAGTAATGAATAACGGAAAAAAGTAGGGATCTTAAACAACCACGCAAAACCCCCACGTAATAGTAAAGACAGCAACAAAACTCAATAAGACTGGCTACCAACATTTTCCATTGCCATTATTTTCCCCCCACTTTCTCACCGACTAAACAAACAAGTGAACAACCATCTAAAAGAAAGTAAAAGAAAATGAAAACCCATGGAAGAAACTGGCTGTGTTACCAAATGTCGCTTTAGAGTTCACGGAGATCTTGTAATGCATCGCCCCGTAAGTAACACGTAAGCGAATATCAGGGGCTGAAACGTCAGCGTTTTGGTTTCTTTTTTGCACCAGCATCCCTCCGGGTCTCATTTCCCACTCAATTTTTTCTTCTTTGGACGTGGAAGACGACGACGTCGTATTGTTTGAGCTTTCACTCATTCCACCATACACATTGGACTTTCTCTCCATCATCTTCGTGTCGAACTAAAAACTTTTCCTAGAAAATTTTCTTAAATGACAAATTTTGTCGCTAATTTTCTTGGGAAAGTGAAGGAAAAATATCTTCAAAGCATTGAACTGAACCAGTCCAGTTTCCTTTACGGACAGTAAAGAGGGAATAGAATGGTTGGGTGCGGGTTTTATATGCCGTGTGTAGTGTTTAAGGTTTTGCTTCAAAGACATCAGAAAAATGACAGAAAGGTATGTTTGTTTATGAGTGGACTAGAAGAGACTGAAAGGGTCCACATAGGTATGATGTATGGGAGTATATGGGTATGTGCACAAAGATTTGGGTTTGTGTTTGTTTGGGTAGAGAATATTTCATAGGACTAGAGAAAATTGAGAGTGTCTTATGAGTATTGATTGTTGAGTGGGGTTGATGATATGATGTATGTTTGTAATTCTCTACAACTAGTGGATTTTGTTTCTCATCCGTGGATGTAGGTCAATTGGACCGAATCATGTTAAATTGTTGTCTTTTATGTATTTGATTTATTGTTTGATTTTGCTTCGCTGGTGTGATTGGATTGGAGGCTTTTAGCCCATCAAGAAGTATCCAAGAAAAACGAAAAAGAGGGGTTCTTTATTTTTTCTATTTTATGATATTCATGACATATAGAGAATTATGAAAACTAGTTAAGCAGTTGGTTTCAATTGAAAACGAGAATTCATATATTATAATTCATTGAATCATTTTCAAAATAAAACTGTCTTTATGATTAAGTAAGTTCACGTAATTTTCAAGCTAGGAACCTTGGTTTCAACTTAGCTTGTTTCGCTTTCATTGGGAGAGATTAAAAGATCCTCTAAAACAGAGTTATCGAATCATCAGGTCATGACTTTAACTAAGATGCTGATCTTGCAAGCGATTCCGATCAATGGAAAGTGTGGTAGTCCTGTAGTTTTGCTGATTGTGGTTATAATCTCTCTTTCTGTCACGGTTGAGATAATTATGTCTTAACAACTACCTTTGATTAATCTGTTCATTCTCCTTTTCCACTTGTCAGGAAATTTTGAATTGATTTTTCTTGTGTCTTTGCTATGCAACAAAGTAGAAAAATGGAAGAGATGGGAGGCCGTCAGGCGGATTTTTCTGTGAGAAAAGCAGTTAAAATTTTCTCTTGCTCTTCAATGTCCGAAGATATTATAGTAGTTTATTAGTTTTTGTGTGTGTTTCTTTGATTTCCCCAAAAAAAAAAGTAATTAATTAAGAAAAAAATACACATTTACATCTTAGGGTGCTCCACTGGGACAACAGAACCATAGCAGGGCAAAAACATTCATACCAAATTAGAGTGGTCAGTGTATTATTGGCGTAGCAAATATATATATAAATTGGGTGGCTCCATTACCATGAGGACCATGACCAGTAAGATCCATGGTCTGTGTAAGATCACTTGTCCCATCCCTATAATTGCTTTGCATGCCCTTCACAATTCTGCTCTGCAGTCAGCCCCACCTATCTTGGTTCTTTTTTGTCTCCCCTGTTCCAGTTCTGTATAATTGAAGCTAGCTTTATATACATGTTGATGGTTAATTTCCTCATACTTTGTTTGGATAAATACAAGCTTAATCACATGAATATTATTCGTATTTGTAGGATTTACAATTGACCAGTTGGATTTTACATTTAGGGAACCAGAAAGACGTGCAATATCTGTCTATAACCTTACAGGAGTAAGCCTGAGACCCCAAACTTCGTCATATACATAAGTAAGTCTAAATGGGTGGGACAAATACTATATTCATATTTGTATTGCATTGTAACAACCGCATACCTGTTGTTCATCTGTTAAAGATGAATGCTAGATTTAGACCAAATATAATAATGAAGCAAAACGGTGGCCACAGCCACAGGTAGAACTTAGAAGGGAAGTGGGTTAAGGATGGGCATGTGGTGTGTTGGCGGGAGCATATTAAGCAATGATTACAAAAAAGAAAAAGATGATCATTCTTTGAGTTGTCAAGGGAAAGAAATGGTTAAAGTGGTGTTGTTTTCTAGCAAGAAAGCAACAAAGCTTTCCCACTGGTTTCACTCAGAAGCGGAAGCTGGCGACAAACACAGTGGAAGTGAATGATGCTAAAGTGGCCAATGGGCAGGGAATCAACGCTGTTCTACTTTGTTTGATCACTGCTTGTGCTGCCCTGTCAGTGGGAAGTGACATTTCGTAACCTGCCCCTCCTCAGTCCCCGCGCAGCTGTCTCAAAAAACTCCAGCCGTGCCGAAGCGGTTAATTGAAGCTGCAGATCTTTGAGCGGTCATTGCAACATACGTACACTGAATGTGAGCCATACGTGTCATCTCACAATTTTGTAGTTATCTTACATATTTTTGTTTAATTTTATTTACTAGAGCATAATTTGAAGATTAGATTTACTTGTTTAAAATCCCAATTTTAAAAAGAATAGTACATGCCATTTGTAAATTTATCACAAACAAAATGCCTACCGAGCTGGTTTGAGTCAAGACCATGGCGCCGTCTAGCTGGGAAGGTACGGCCCATGGGACATGGTTGGGCTTCAAATATTTGGCCCATAAACCAGTAATCCACTTTGGGCTAAACTTTCTGTACTTGGTACTTGCAACTTCATCCTCACCAAAAATAATGGTCCCGTTAAAAAAAATGACGATCACTTTTGCTGATTGCTGATCCATGATTAGCCAAGGCTGCTGTAATTTTGGTAGCAATCGTTTTCTATGCATCCCTTGCATATCTATAACTAGAAATAGACTGACGATGTGCTCCATTCAATTGTAAAGGTTAAACCACATAAAATAGTCATACACATAGAGCCAAATGATATGGTAATAGCCACAGGTCCCCATCTAATTAACTTCAACCTCTTTTATTTTTTAAAATGATATGGTAATAGCCAAAGGTCCCCATCTCATAAATTTCGACATAGTACTTAGCATACCAATGTGGATATAAAGGTAATTAATCCGTACATTTTAAAGATATGTACATTAAAAATGGTTACCTAGATCTTTCTTTTTTACATGCCAAAATCTTTCATATAACAGTCCTATTTAATATATATTCATAATACTACCTCAATTGGAATTAAATCTTTCGCTTTGGTGATGCAAAAATATAATAGTAAATAATATTACATTGAAAACTAGAACATCTTTTTTGAATTGATCCTTAATCTAACCTATTGATTCAATTGGTAAAAATTATTTATCTTAACATAAAAATCTTATGTTCGAATAATTTTTTGTTGAAATCATTTTGAATATACGATTTTTTGTTATTATTCTTAAACTATTGAATATGATAAATTTTATCTTAATTTGACAGAGGAATTAAATAATTTATTTACTCTTAGATTTCATGAAAAAAAAAAAGACATATTTATTGTTTCTATGACATATATCTCCGGCTTGTCTTATTGTCTACTACGTTACTCTTTCTTCAATTTCCAACTTCTTTTCTCTTACTACAATCTAATATAATATGACTGTTAATTTCTAGTTATTGGGTTGGTTGGAAGGAAAAAAAGCCACGGATTCGATTGACTTCTGAGCCGTGGGATCACTACTAGAAAAAGTTATTTTAGTATTGTTTAATAACGTTGCAAAATGATAATTCATCATAAAAAAAAGTTGTTGCAAAATCGTGGTTCCGTTGCAAACCCTGAAGCCTTAACTTGAATGAATTTGATCTTATATTTACTGAATCAAGCTGAGAATATATTACTTATTCCCAGAGGGAATATAAATTATAACAAGGAAAAACAAAGTGGGAAAATTATTCCGACGACACTTTATATCTAATATGAAATTAAACCAGCAAATTGTTCTGGTTCCACTTAAAACCAGAACTATAACATGAGCTTTATTTCATAGTACAAGGAAAACAAAGAGAAATACAAAAATTTCTTACTTATTCTTTTATTAAAAAAAGTTCTTACTGAAGAACGACAAGATCATCAATTTCTGCCAACATATATATATATATATATATATACATATTTATTCTGTGTTGAGCATGGTATCCACCATCTCTCGTATCACCTTCCAAGCCATGATAACATGTTTATCCTCTGTAAGAGTGGCCCCAACAGCAAATCTCAGCATATAAATGCCATCAACCTGAGCATGAGTTATGTATATCCTCCCTGATGCGTTCATTGACTCTAACAGTTTTCGGTTAAACTCGTTTGCGTGCGTCTGATCGACATCATCTTTGTCACAATATTCATTCTGAAATTTACACAATGCTGATGGCAAAACCCTAAAACAGACCATAGCAAAATACCTGGGTACTACTACTTCAAACCTATTATCGCTAGCCACAAGTTCTTCGAAAAGTTTTGCCATTTTGACGTGGCTTCTTAGAAAGTTTCTGAGATTGGCAACACCATAACTTCTAAGTACAAGCCAAAGTTTCATAGCTCGAAACCTTCTGCTGAGAGTTATCTGCCAATCTTTGTAGTCTACGACTTGTTTTGTATCACTAGCTTTGTTTCGCAGGTATTCCGGATTTGTTGAGAGAGATTTTATGAGAGTACTTGGATCCTTCACCCAAACACAACAACAATCTAAAGTGGTGAAGAACCATTTATGAGCATTCAGGCTAAAAGAATTTGCACCTTCTGCGCCACTGATAAAATGTCGGAACTCGGGGCAAATGCAGGCACTTCCCGCGTAAGCAGCGTCAACATGAACCCACATTCCGTATCTTTTGGCCACATCACATAGTGGTCCCAATGGATCAACAGCAGTTGTTGATGTTGTCCCAATTGTGGCACATAGATAGAGTGGGATTAATCCAGCTTTTTCGTCAAAGCTGATTGCAATTTGTAATGATTCTGGTGACAGACCAAATGATGTTGATTTTGTTGTCTTGATGGCTCGAACGTTCTTAGGGTTGATACCGGCAATATTAGCCGCCTTTGCTAGAGCACTATGTGTTTGGTCCGACCCATAGACAACTAATTTCCCGATGTTATCCCTCCCAATTTTGCTCGACATTTGATCTCTTGCAGCTGTTAGCGTACACAACATGGCCTCGCAAGTAGTTCCCTGTATCACACCCCCTCCATTTCCGGAGAAAAGGAAACTCTGAGGAAGCTGAAGCATTTGTCCAAGCCAATCCATGACTATGGATTCTAGCTCCGTCGCAGCCGGTGATGATATCCAGTTGAAGCCCACCACATTGAAGCCGGTGCTAAGCACTTCTCCAAGGAAGCCAGCAACGCTACCACTTGAAGGAAAATATGCAAAATAGTTAGGACTTTGCCAGTGTGTTATCCCAGGGATAATATGTTGCTGAACATCTTGAAGGATAGCTTCCACGGGTTCAGCAACGTATGGTGCGGACATTGGCAAGAGTTTTCGAAGGTAGCCTGGTTCAACTTGACTGAGAACTGGGTATTTCTCAATGTTTTGGTAATAATCAGCTAGGAAATCTATGATCATGTGACCTTGCCTTCTGAATTCCTCAGGATCTAGGGGGTTAACGTTGTCGGTATAACTGCTCCCTAGTCCATTGATAGATGCAAGGCCATCCATTGAAATTGAAAAAAAAGTTGATACTCTATATGTTTCCAGGAATTGTATGAGGCTTCTGGCTTCTCGGAGCTGCTTAATTTATAAGCACTGGTGCTTAAATTTGGTCCCTTTGGGGGCAACCAGTGGAGGTTCCAATCTCCCTCACTCCAATCTAGCTAGCTACAGCGACATCGTTCACATGCATGATTTTCCAGCATTAAATTGACAATGGCCATGTGATTGACTTGTACTGAATATATTTTATTTTTGTTTCTTAGTTAGATTTCTATGGAATCTAAGCATTTCTTCGCAGTTACTGGTCAGTGTCTTCGAAGAAAGACCGCATTTTGTGTCGGCAATGCATATGTATATCTGATTACTAAAAGGACAATTGCTTTTTTTTTTTTAAAGAGGACAACCTCTATTACATGGAAAAAAGAGGGAGCTGATTTGGTTCGAACTCGAGTTTTAAAAAATTTTCCAACAAAATAATAGAAAAAAAAAGTCTCCATCTTTTTTTTATAGCTTAAAAAAAATGTGCAACATGTTTTAGAATATACTTACTCACGGATGCAAATTGCAAGTAGGACCACATGATGATGAGTAATGACTGATATCCAAGGACCACAATTAATGTTTCCCATGGTATAAGCAAATATATATATATATTTATGTTGAAATTTACCTTAAATCTCATAATCACATCGAAAGTTAGTGAGTTTTGAGTTTATTCAATATCCCACATCGAAAGTTTAGTAAAAGTATAAGGGTTTCACCTTTACAAATAAAATGTTTTAGTTTTAATTTGGTAATCTTGGAGAATTAGACACCAAAAAAATAACTAAATGAGTTGACTATTAAAATGGTGTAATTGAGTTTTTGGCTAAGTTTTGAGTAAGGAATTTTAGGAGAATTTTTTCATTCTAAAAGTTTCACAATTATAAAAATTTATTTGATAGTGGATTAAGTTTGGAATAGATCATTTTGAGTTAGATCGAATCAAATATATTTATGTGTTTTTATTCTTGATTTGAATTTACTGTTTTGTATATGATTGCTATATGTGGGTGTTATTTTTTCCAATAATATAAACATGCTAACATGTTTTAGAATATACTTATGGATGCAAATTGCAAATAAAAGCAGACCACACGATGATGAGTAATGACTCATATCCAAGGACCATAACGTTTCCTGGTAATTGAACAATATTAATTTACTTTCACGAAATTTCAAAAAAAAAAAAAAGATTTTAAAATTAAATTTTTTTATAAAAATAAAATTTCATAACTATTAATGTCAAAAAGTAAAAAATAATTATAAAAATTAATTTCAAATTTTAAAAATTAAAAATTTTAGATGTTAAAAAAAATATAATTTTGAAACATCTTTAAAAAAATAAATAGAAAAAAGGGACAGAGAAAATATGTTGTTTCTCATCGTAAAGATAATTAATCAAAGACAAAATATAATTAGAGTCCATACACATCTAACACTCCAATAGATCATAGTACCCTTCCTAGCTCTAGAAATTTAATTGATGATAAGTTTTCATCAGATGACTAGGCTTCCCAGCTTGTTGTTTAATTTGAAAGATTCATAAATTTGTGTGATGGTGTTGAATTATTTATAATTATTTTTATTTTTATTTTTTCTCTCTCTTTAAAATCTTTTTTAAAGATTTTATTAACTGTTGTTCAAAAATTAATTAATTAAATTTTGCAACGTAACTAGGTTTCATCTATTTAAAAATTTAATTGAATTGAATTAAAAAATTAATCATTTAATTAATTGTAATAAAATATAAAAAATTTAAATAGTTATTAAATTATAATTCAAAGTATTTTGGACGTCCCTTTAACCGAAAACAATACAAAATGTATAATAGGGAGTTCCTATATAATCTCCCAATTTTGATATAACGATCTAATATAAGGGTTTGATGTATTTTTTACAAATTTAGATAAAAGAAATTGTACATCAAAATTTATGCCTCTCAAAGTATTGTCAATGGACGGAGAAGAAATGCCAATTAATTTTTTGTAAATTTCTTACACGTACGTCATATGTGACAAATTTATGTTGGCCATGCACCTCTAAAAAAATAACAATGAGAGTTTTCCCCTTAGAATGGTCTATAGCCCAGCTAAGCTCCTCCTGCCAACTTCGAATTCTTCCGTTAAAGTCACACTTTGTCATAATCAATCTTCAAACTTCATTTGACAAATCACAAGAAAAGAAAAGATTAATTCCAAGTCTCCTCCTCAATCTAGCAAAAATAGCAAGTAGTCTTTGACAGTTGAATACCCTAACTTCTAATGTGAGAAAAAGTACTTAGTTTATCAAGAACAGCAAGCCAAGTGATGAAACTATGTCTTGGAAGAGAAGACGAGTTCCAGACCAAGCTCTGCCAAGTCACCATTAAGCGTTTCCTTATGATCCATTCCCAAGTATCAGAAAGTGCAAACTTGGCCGACTTTAATGCTTGCCAAACAACAGCATCCTCTTTTGCAGTAACATGTATATCAGTAAGAGCCTGATATACATTTCTTAATGCTAGAGAGGTGGTGAGTGTCCAGTTCAATCTTCATTCAAGAGATCAGAAGCCACAATTGCATTTTGAGATTGTTACTTGTGATGAAATACTTCTACTATAATTAACAATTGGAGCATCGCCAAGTTAGTTGACAAACCAATTTTTGTCTAAAACACAATTACAAAATATGATTATAATTAATTAGCGACCAAGCTCGTTAGCATAAATGCAAGCTTGATTGGGTTCAATGGGAATAAAATGAAGGAACAATAATAGAAAGAAAATTTAAAGGCACTTGGGGCCTTATAGGTAAACCTTATTAAGCTAACCTACCTAGGATAAGAGAGGGCAATCAGCAGTTAGTGGTCCGACGCTCCCCACGCCTTGATTGGAACCTCAGTCAGATCTTTGGAACACTGCTTTTATTTTCTCTCACGATATTTTTGTAGCATTGTCCAACTATATATTCATGCATTCAAAGTGATCAAATAATTACATGAATATATAGTTGGGGAATGCAATTGAAGTTCATTTTTTTGGATGATTTTTAGTACAGAAAAGAGTATTTTAAATATGGTCATTGCAATATTGCCATTAAAATTGTCTACATATGAATTCGTATTAAGAAAATTTTCCCACAAAATAAATAAAAAAAAGTCTTTTATCTTTTCCTTATAGCTAAAAAAAAGGGTGCCACATGTTGTAGATTCTTATGAATGCAAATTGCAAATAAAAGCAGACCACATGATGATGAGTAATAATTATTATCAGCATTGACATCAGTATTGTCATCAAGGACCACACCTTAACACTCCAATAGATCATAATATCATTCCTAGCTCAAGAAATTTAATTGATGATAAGTTTTTATCAGATGATTAGGCTTCACAGCTTGTTGTTTAATTTGAAAGTTTCCTAAATTTGTGTGATCTGTGTCGAATTATTTATAACCATTATCTCTGTCAGGTGATTTATATGTTAAATATTACTATAGTACTACTATAAAATATATGTGAAAATCATGAATACGGTTTATAATTGGTTTGTTTTGGATAGTTGGATTTATATATTCATCCCAATGAAAGCAAGAAATTCTCCTAGAAAATGCAACTAGGCAAAGAAACAGCACAATGCGGAGAAAGAACAGACAAACTAAGAAACACATTTAAAGCCCAACATTAAGGAACCAAAGAACATGGCAAGAAATTGTGCAAACTTAGCTTCAGAATACAAATAATTAATACCCATTGCTTACGGAGGAGACTAGATGTTAGCTGGTCTGCATTGTTGGAAGCATTTTCCAAGCTGTTAGCTAAGATTAACTAGCTTGATGACTTCTTCAAATCAAGCAAGGCAAAGCAAAGGTAGCTGGCTAGCTAGAAGTATTGGGCCTGAAGCAACATATATAACAATGCAGAAGTAATATATCGCAATAAATTTATAATAATAGACAATAATCAATAATTAATTACGTAACAAAAATAAAACACATTAAAATTTACGTGAAAAATTTTTAAATGTAGACGAAAAAAATCAAGGATCACGAAAAAATCTCAATTATTAAATAATGGATATATAAAGTTCTCTTCTAACTAAAATTAGAGTTAATTAACAATTAGAGTAACAATTGAAGAAATCTCACCAAATAGATGACTCAATAAATATACTATGAATTTGTTCCTAAAGAGTTTTAAACCCGATTTTTACCGTTCAGAATATAAAACTCTAAATCATAAACTTGCTAATAAAATTTCAGTTCAATTGAATTACGATCGACTTTTGTTCAATCAACTTTCTTTTCTCCCATACTTTCTATTTTTTCTTTTCTTTTTCCCTTAATTTCGACTCCACCACACTGTAAACACCATTTTTGTTTTTGTTTTTTTTTTTTGTCTATTTTTCTTCTTTCTTTCTTTCATTTTCCTTCTTCTTCTCCTTTTTTTATGTTCTGATCAATTTGACTAAAATATGAATGCATTAAATGCACTCTCCTCGAAAGTCCAAAATCTCAACCACTACCACCACCGACAGTTGCCTAACACTCTACTTAATTTGGCAACGTGGATTTCGACATAAAAATATGGGATTTGAATCTTAAAAAATCTAAGATTTGAATCTCAAAAAGCTCTATAAATAAAACTTGATTCTTATACAAAAAAAGGGGGGATCGAAAAAACCTACACAAAAAGATGAAGGGAGGAGAGACCCTGCAAAAAACAAAACATTCTATCAAAAAAAAAAAAAGAAAACAAAAAATCAAACAACATTCCTTTGGGAACAGGGAACCCAATGCCACCTAGCAAAAAACATTAAAAAAAAAAGGCAAACCAGAAAAACAAAAATTTTGGCCAAACCTTCCAAGCCAAATCTGCGTTATTTGGAGCTTTTTTCGTAGAATTAAGCTCAAATTTGGACATAGGAGGCCGTAAAGAGTTTTTTGAAGAGATTTTTGAAATTTTTAACACTGGTAACAACGGTCGGAGCTCGTCGGCAGTGAGGAACATGGTAGCGATCAAAGAGGATGATCACCAACCCCAGATCAATCTAAAAAAAAAAAAAAGAAAAATATTTTTTTTCAGGAAGAATGGAAAAATGAAGTAAATTTTTTTTTAGCTTTTATATAAGTTGTTGATAGCCAAAACAATGTCGTTTTATTTAAACACCAAAACAACGTCGTTATTAGCCCAGAATCCCCACGTCAACCAGTCGATCCGACTCCGGGTCTACGCAAATGACCCAACGACCCGACTAACCATTGACTGATCCAACTGAATCAACCCAGATCGAATCGGATCGTTCCTGAACTACTGATGATAAATCAACCTAACTAGACTGAACCACCGGACCAGACAGGGCGTTGATCGGACTATTGACGGGTTCGGTTTATGTAAAAAAAATTTTTTTGAATTTTTTTAAAAAAATTTAAAATATTATTTTTGTGATTTTAAATTTCATTATTAATATTTTGTATGTTAAAATGTTTAAATTTACTAGAATAAAATTTTGTTGTTTTATAATAATAATTAATAAAAATAAAATGATGAAATATATAATAAATTTTTTTTATAATTTTGAATAAACCTTATAAAATAATTGGTAAAAAAGTTATAATTAAATAAAAATAATACAAAAATGATAAGAAATCAGAAAAGAAAAATTTTATCCGACGATGAGATTCAAAAGTACTATGAGTAGTGATACCTATGAAATCTTTAAGTGAAAAGATTTTTTTTTAAATGCTATCAATGTATTAAAGTATTTATAAAATTTTTAATAGAATAAAATTTTCCTTTTTGTTAATAAAAAAATAAATTTATTTATTTATTAAAAAATAAGTAATAAAAATGAAAAAAAAATTTATCTGATGAAGCGATTCTAAAAGTATTTCGAGTAGAGATGCTTCAAAAAATTTCAAAATGAGAGAATTTTTTTTAAAATATTACTAATGTATTAAAATATTTATAAAAAAAAACTTCAATGTAATAAAATTTTTTTTTTTAATAAAACATTAATAATAAAAAAAACAATAATTCAATTAATAAAACAATCAATAAAATTTCTAAAAAAGATATTAAAATACATGCATCATCATATCAGTGTTTTGCATTGCATGCACGATAAAATTTTTACGAAAAATTAATTTGAGCCTTCAATGATGAGATTTTAAGGCATTTCGAGAAGCGATGCTAAGAAATTTTTATGTGAGAAAATGTTCTTCTAATGTTACCAACGTACTGAAAAATTTTAAGAATTATTTTAATAAAAAAAGTTCTAATTTATTTTTCTCGAATAAAATTTGAGCATAAAAAATAAATAAATTAAATTAAATTAAAAAAATCAATTTTCAATAAACAAAAGTAATCAAAAAAATTATTTTTTAAACACCGTAAATGAGACTGTTTTTTATCAAAATTAATGGATAACACGAAGTTAATTAGTATTGTTTTAAATGATTGCTGTGAGGGTATTAATCATTCTTTATGTGTAACCGACTCTTAAACTCAGACTGTTTCATAGATCATAAATTTATCTTTTTAATAAATTTTAATTAATTTTAAAATCTTATTAAAAAAATAAATTTTAATCACACTTAACTAAAAAAAATTAATAATGATTCTATTTTTTATTTTTTTATTTTTATTTTTAAATTCATCGAACAAACATAAAACTATTACTATACATACTTTCTCATCTTAAAACATAGTCCCTCTTTTTCTATTAAATATGACTTTTTTGGATCAAATACAAAAAAAAAAATTAGGTCCTTTAATTGGCCAAAACGAATGGGGCCACACTTCCTAACAAAAAGGACATGTACGAGACAATTGTAAGCTGTGGCTGCCCGTTGGAATCAAGCCAAAGGTCGCCATCTACTTGAGGAAGAAGATGGAGCTAAAGTTAAGGATATTTGGAGGCAAGTGCCGGATGTTGATTTGTATTCTGAAAAGAAAGCTATATTTGTGAGATTAGTACACGTTCCAACGATTTGATTGGTCCTTATGCGTCTTCCGTGCATCAAAAAGGAATCGTAGTCCCTTGTTTTGTACATAAACTTGAATGTTTCATCTTAATCACAAAGTTAAGGCTTTTAATATGTTATACAAGTTGGTATGATAGTGCACTTCAACTATACAAGTTAAGCACCTTTTATTGATTCAACCAAAAAAAAAAATGATAATACATAATATCCCATTTAGCTCCTAAACTATTATATATATATATTTTTAATGTGATACCTTAAAAAAATTTTTAATTAGGTATCTAAAATATATTTTTGTGTATTAAATTACTTTAACCTACACTGTTAAAATAATACTGATGTGTCATTTAAATGCTGAAGTGAATGAAATATGATTGTCACATGATTTAGATGTAACTGTTACATTTTTTTTAAATAAAAAATTTTAAAATATAATTTCTAAACAAATTTTATTATTTGTTATTTTTTTAAAAATTGTTAGAGGCATTTGATGATTAAAACAGCATAATGATTTGTAGGAGCATTTAGTGGTTAACATGGTATAATAAATTTTTTTCCTCTTAGAAGCGTTTAACAGACAATCAAAGATATTACTACCATTTATATCGACCTAATATGTTAAGTCAATTTAATATACTTAGTGCCATATCAGTTCAACACTGCCTTTATTATCCCATGACGATCCCTATTGCTCACCTATAAATATGAAGGTTTAGGCATAATTAAAGTAAGTTGATCTAAACCCATTTTCTCATTTCTACTTCCTTCCTAATCTCATTCTATCTGACTTGTATGACGAAGTGCAAACGTAAGGAACATATCCTATCTTTATCTCTTACCATCATTCTCTTCTATTTTTTCAATAATACCATGAAATCAGAGCTCAACACAAACAAAAATAATATGACAATCACATCATTATCATATGATAATCACGTGTCATCAATGTCTGTATTTAAAATGCCACATCAATACTATTCTAATGGTGTCAAGGGAGTGTAGCAACATAATACATAAAATTAAAGTTTAAGTACTTGATTAGAAATTTTTTAATTTAAATATCACTTAAAAAAATTATAATAGTTATAGGGCCAAATGAGGTATTATCAAAGAAAAATAAGAAAACTGAATTTTAGAATTGGGTTTGGACAACAATAGTGAACCCATCTCTCTAGGCCATTATTGAAGCCTA
This sequence comes from Durio zibethinus, assembly GCF_002303985.1. The sequence continues at coordinate 32,504,959 of NW_019168048.1, read as the reverse complement.
AGTTCTTGAGTCATAGCCCATTTAAGCTTGAGATGGGCCTTCCAAGCTGTTTCTTAGTGGGTTATTGGAGCTCTGTAGTTCTTTTCCGTACGTCCAACGCCCAAAGCCCCAAGCCCCTTCCAATTGTCAGAGCACGAAAACCCTAATCTGGAAGATAGACAGATAGTCGGCTGGTAGACAATCGAAGGGAAAGGAAAATGACAGGGAAATTATTTGCTCTCCGCCAGGCCTTCAACTTCCGATCCATTTCTTCTTCTTTTTCTCTGAAACAAAAAATCTGTCAATTTCCAGCACACAAAAAAACCTGAACGCATTGCCAATCTTCTCCGAAGTTTCTAGAACCTTCTGCTCCTCATCCTCAGGTATTTTCGTTCTTATGCAATTCCACTGTTTTTTTTATTTTTTATTTTTTGTTAAGGTAAATAAGAAATGGAAAATTTGGTTTCAGTACCATCGAATACGAGACAACCAACTGTAGCGAGGATTCCTTTTGTGGATGCGTTTCTGGCAAGAATGAAAAAGAACAAACATCTTTTAGCCAACCAGAAAATTTGGTCGCGTAGATCTACTATTTTGCCTGAATTCGTAGATCAAACTGTACGGATTTACAATGGGAAAAATTTTGTTCGCTGCAAGATTACAGAAGGCAAAGTGGGTCATAAGTTTGGTGAGTTTGCTTTGACTCGGAAACGGAAGCATTTGAGAGCCAAAATCGAACCTGCAAAAAAGAAGGGCAAAAAGTAAACATTTGCCACCCCAAAAACAACATCCATTTCGGTAAGACTTTGCCTCCTTATCATTTTTTACTGTGTAGTTTGTTTTTTAATCTTTCCGGCGTAATGTGATGCTGTTGCTTTTGGTCTGGGGTTGAATTTAAGGGAAATTAGGGAGGTATTAGAAGAGCACAAATGACAAATTTTGTTGTTTATTTGTTTGGTAATGAGGACATTTCATCTACGAAGTTTATCAGTTTTACATTAGTCTGTCTTGGTAGGGGCTTGAATGGTGAAAGCAAGTGTTCACTGTGTCTGAGTTTCATGGCAAAGAAACTCAGTTTGAGGGTTTATGTATTTATGAATAAATCTGAAAGTTTTCAGATGGCTGCTAACAATACATTACTACATTCTTTGTGCTAAGGTTATGAAGATCCTACTACTTTCATAATCCTGATCTCCTTTCAATCTAATTTAATCTATGCTTTTTTGCAAGCTACACTCACTTCATCATGAACTTGCCAATGTGATCAGCAAAAGACTCATATCATCCATCACTTACTCAACTTTCTTGTGTTTAAAGCACTAGATCAAGAACATGTTGAGGCTTAAGACAATGGGCAGCTTCATTTATGCAAGCAATTTCTGTTGTTTATTTAGTTATGTGAAAGACTCAATCTCCCAATTCTTTTCTTTTCTCCATTTTCGTTGTCTGTTAGATTGTCATAGTTGAGTGGGGTTTATTGTTTCCTGTAGCTTGAATGTCAAGTGGAAATGCCTATGCTATCCATGCTATAAGTTTTTGACTGCTGGATGGTTATTTTTGCTTTCTTGTTTTGTTTTCCAGGAAGAGAAGTGTGATTCCAGAGAATGGTAAATGTAAATTGATGCTTGATTTGATGGGACCTTTTTCAAGCAATCAAAGAGGGAAGAGACTGGTTTTAAGGTCTCTTTTGTTAAATGATTTTAGGATTTTGTTTGGTCAGTTGTTGGCCTGCATTATTATTCTGAAAAAGTACAGTTTTTGGTTGGGATGTTTTTATGGTCCATGCAGGTTGATTTTGCAATAAAATTGTCAAATTGATATTCTCAATTTCTAATATGTGGAACGCATCCTGAGATGCTGCTGCTACAAAGGAAAGAAAAGGTTTTTGTGATTGTTAGTGTCAGGACAGTTACTACTTAAATATAATCATAAATATATATATATATATATGTTTTATCTTGCTTGGAATTTGATCAATCTTTATAAGAGAACCTAAAATGTCATCCAAGTACATTGAGAAATTGGAAGTTATAGCCTGTTTCTTCATAGTGGGAGTATATTTCCAAGTAAGCAAACAAATAAGGCAAATTGTTATCTTCTTTTTTATGTAGGTATGTGTGTGTATGTGAAAACGTTGTTATGTCATTCTCCAGTAGATCTTGTCTGATTTTTGAGATTATAATCATCTAAACTCTTAAAGAATTATAGGACCCTAAATCACAACTCTTATTTTTATCAATCTCGCTTGTATCTGTTCTTTGATGTAAGGAAGCAGTATCGGTCTCAGGCCCTACACCCTAGTCTTAATGTTTGCTCACAGTCCATTTGGGCTTTGATCCAACACAATGGCGGATGGATAAATGTCTACTCTCTGCTAGCTTAGAAAATGAGAGGAAGGAGTATTGGTGGGTTGACAATATTGCCACCCCAAGAAATTTTTTTTTTTTTTGTTGAGTATGATACAATACATAGTGTCATAGTGATAATTTTGAATTGATGAACTTACAAATTTTTCTGATGTTTTATTTAGATTTAGGCAAGATGATTTATTATATATTACAAGATCTAAATACTGTAACTGTTTTACATGAATAAAGACCATGGTCTTGTAGAAATCGATAAAAGCATCAATCAAAAGAGAGACGGTGGTGAAGGGTGAGACTGAGACAGAAGGCAGCCATAGCCAAAACCATCTCCCCAGTCTGTCTCACTCTCACCAACCTCCTTTTCTTTCCTTAACAAGTCGGTTTGTTGGCACATTGACCCACTACCATCTATGAGACTGTATGCTACCCTTTCTTTGTTTCCAATTTTCCTCAACTGTTCCATATTTATTGGCTAATTTTCATTTCTCAAATAAATACTAGTAGAAAAGTCACAATAATCAAGCCCTTACCAACAGGAAAAAATAATAAAAAAATAAAAAAAGGGAAAAGTCCACCACCAACCGCACCAAAAATATAAAAGGTCCAAATGTGCTCTAAGTTTTTATTTTTTTCGATTTTTGAGAATTTAATCTTTATAATATTATTTAAAAGAATTTAATTTTTAAAATATAATTGTTTTAAAGGTTACGGTTCAATCATTAATAATATATAAGAATTGAATTTTTTTAAAAATTAATATTATAAGAATTAAATTCTTTAAAAAATAATATTATAAAATTAAATTATTTTAAATAATATTATAAAAATTAAATTCTTAAAAATTTAAGAAATTTAAGGGTATAGGACCTTAGGACACATTTTAACCGAATATAATCAAGAACAAAACTCCACTAGCTGCGTATTTGCGTTGCACCCACTAGTGGGGAGAGAATCAGTTCGCATTTTGTATTGAAACGTAAGACTAGGACTGGGGGTTGTCGAGATTTACATTAGAAATGGCTTCAAGAGTGTTCTGGGCTTCAAGGGCGGCTTCTTACCTCAGGATCTCGGTCTTCCATAAAGGCTTTTCTACTGGTAACCTCTTACCCTACTAACTTTTTCTTGTCTCTCTCTCTTCTTTCTATTATTATGTTTGTTAAATGATCCTGAGGACACTGCTATCGAAAAAATGGTTTGGGTGTTGATGGAAATCGGGATCTCATGTTTGTGATTGATCCAAGATTTTACCTTTAAGAAAAAAAGATTTGATTTATGTGATTGGGTTGTTTCTTAAGCTAATGCATTGCGTTAGACTTTTTGGATTCCTCCTTTTTTTCTTTTTTATATATATAGAGATATACATGTCACCAAATTTCCGAAACCTGGGATTTTGTTTCTGATCAATCCTCTGCAGTCATTGATTTAGAGCCATTAAGCTTCTCTTTCAATTTTGATTTTATAAAACATCTTAAAGATTAAGAAAGGAGCTTTAGCCTTTCATTTTTTTTTTCTCTATACAGCATTTGTAGAGTTAGAAACATGTTTAATACTAAACACTAGAGCATTAGGAGTGGTGGTAATCTGGTGGTGGTGCAATCTGTATGGTTGAGGCAGGGGATAGTTGCAACTGGCAACTATTTGTGCAGGTGCTTGAAGCAATGATGCTTGTGTTGCTTATGAAGAATGACGTTAGAGTTTGGCCTGATTGTTCCCTTATTTGGAGATGAAAAAAAAAGTCAAGAAACCTGAAAATAGCAGTGCAAACCAACTGAAACTGTATATGCATGTTTTGTGCATTATTTCTAATAATCACCTCCCTCCTTCTTGCAGTCCTTATTTCTTAATATCAGCTGTCGGTGTATCAGAACAAATGGATTTAGGGGATAGCACCAATTTAGTGCAACTGATTAATGGGATATAAATATGTAGATATTGTTTATTCATCCCTCATATCCATTATGATTCATCATGCTATGCACTGCCAGAGCCATTAGGTGCAGTCTGTTGTTAAACAGAGTCAAGTTATTTTCTTGGATGTCTGCCTGCTGATATGCATTAATAAATATATCAGAATTTGCAATAGAAATTAGTAGAAACTGAAGGAATCTGAACTATTCAGATTCTTGTTATGTTGTCCTCAACCTGTGATGGGCATATTATCTATTATCTTAGAGTTATGAACTTCTTACTTTTAGAGTTCAGTGATGACGTATCATTGAGCTTTACATCTTGAATTAAAATGCCTTAACAATATGTGACTGTGTTCACCATGATATAACTTCAAACTTTGCTCTCTATGGAAAAATGGTCTATTGTTCCTTGAAAGGGATACCTTCATGGACAAATGTTCTTAAAGTACATGATGAATATTGTTTTGATATTTATTGTAGGTATTCTACTACTTGTGATATCTATGTATGAAATGGTTATTCAATTCTTTTGATCCCACAATTGGCTGCAATTTGCGGTTTAATTTGTGTCTAGAATTGCAGCTACTTTATCTATCTTCCCATGTTATAGCTTGTTGTTTGTGTTACTGCAGCTAATACCTCTCTTGTATATTTCTGCAGTTTCAAAGGATCTGAAATATGCTGATTCTCATGAGTGGGTGAAGGTTAATGGTAACGCTGCTACAATCGGTATAACTGATCATGCGCAAGATCATTTAGGTGATGTTGTGTACGTTGAATTACCTGAAGTGGGAGCTGCTGTAAAGCAGGGTGACAGTTTTGGAGCAGTTGAAAGTGTCAAGGCTACTAGTGATGTTAATTCTCCTGTTTCAGGAACGGTGGTTGAAGTTAACGAAGAGCTCAGCAGCTCTCCTGCTTTGGTTAGCACTTTAGCCTATTGTAGACTATTCCTTTCAGAATTTTTCTGGTTTTTCAAATTAAAAATACTAATTGGGTAATTGTGCCTTCTGATCTGGGTTTTTGCTTTTCAATGTGTGAAGTGTCCTCTATCATTGTTTGTGCTTGTGTCTTTGCCAGAATGAGCTATAGTCAGAAAGGATTATTTGAATTTAGGTGTGCCTTAATCGGGCTGCATTTTAGTTGCATACTATTCACTTTAGCTTATATCTACAATCTTTGTTTGTCACAATTTAGGTTAACTCGAGTCCATATGAAAATGGATGGATTATAAAGGTTGAGATGAATGATGCCGGGGAGTTGAAAAACTTGATGGACTCAGAAGAATACTCCAAGTTCTGCGAGGAAGAAGATTCAAAGCACTAACCAGATGCGTTGGCCATGTTGGATCTCAAAGCATTCAGCTGAGATGGATGCTATGCATAGAGAGATAACCGCTATCTATAATGGTAGCTTTCTTGTTGATGATTGTATCAGACCATGAACTTCCATGTCCCGCCATATTTTGGGTTTTTGATTTGGTGTCACGTTTTCTTTAAGCTAAATCAAGGAGTAATGATTTTGGGTTTCGGTTTTCATAATGGAAATTATTTCAAACAATGCTTCATTAACAATTCAAGAATGATTCAGGTTGCGATAATATATATATATATATATAAGCGAGGTGATGTTTACTTGTATCCACCAACTACGATGATGGTGAAATGGTTGACCCTCGAGGCATTTCATCTTTGCGTTCGAAAATCCAATTGACTACCAATTAAGCAAATAAGACCAATGCACAATTATTTCTTCTAATTAATTTAATAAAATTACTATTATGCATTTCCAATTAGGTTCCGCAAACTATAGGTGGCATATCAAAAAATTCTGGCGAATCGTTACAATAGACACTGGACTCGCCTGAGTCGCTTTCGCCATTACTTAAAGTCTTAAACCCTTTTAAAAGCCTCTTGGTGTCAAGACTAAAGCGTGTATAAATAAAAATCTGAAACCTCGAAGACCCACGAAACATTCTTGAAAACTGAGTGGCCCTTTGTTAGTCTTTGCTGAGGATATCACAATGCAAGTGCTGTCAACACTAGTTGTGAACAAAATTCAAGGTGTAATTAATGTTGCTGTTGTCAAATGTCCAGGATTTGGGGAAGGAAAGAAAGCCCTGTTGCAAGATATTGCCCTTATGACAGGTTAAATTGCTTTAATTTAGGCTTTTTACAAATCCAATGATGATCAGCCATGTCTTCTATAATCGAACTTTTTTACATGTCTGCTTTATATAATTCCACCAATGATCAGCTGTGTCTTCTTTTACAAAAAATGTTAATCTGACACAAGTCCTTGGTCTATTGAGGCTGTTTAAACTCATCTGGGTGCAGTGTTGTTTGTTGCATGCTACTCCCTTTTCATTATTAAAATGTGTAATTTACATGTTGAATTCCTCCAAATCTCTCCACTGCCTCATTTTATCATCTGAAAGTATGAGTGTCTCCTTTCATATGCTCATGAAGATTGTTTTAAACGCATTACAGTATGATTAAGTGTTTCTTTAAACTTGTGTTTAGCTTTACATGCTGGCAATCTGACATCATTTCTACCTCATTAATAGCTGACTTTCTTTCTGGAGATTTGGGTATGACGCTTGTTGGTGCAACTTCTGATCAGCTTGGTGTTGCACGAAAAGTGACTATAACAAGTAATTCCACAACCATAGTTGCTGATCCTTCTATGAAAGCTGAAATCCAGGCAAGAATTATGCAGATAAAAAGGGATCTAGCTGAGACTGATAGGGCATACTTGTCGAGAAGGCTCTCAGAAAGAATTGCTAAACTCTCTGGTGGTGTAGCAGTCATTAGGGTTTGCAATCATGGCACGTACAATGCACCGAGATAGAAAGGCAGAACTAAATGTTTTACCATTCCCACATCTCTTTCTGCTTCAAATTGGTTAAACAATGTGCATCACAACTGTTGGTAGGGGCACATACTGAGACGGAACTTGAAGATCGTAAACTAAGAATTGAAGATGCAAAGAATGCCACATTTGCTGCCATCGATGAAGGGATAACACCCGGTGGTAGTGCAACTTATATACATCTCTCAGAGCAGATTCACATAATAAAGAATTTTATGGAAGACTTAGATGAGCGGATTGCTTCTGATATTGTAGCAAAAGTATGTTTCTGATTCCTTAAGATTTATGTTGGAGTCAACTGTCTCTTTATATGTATTGAAGTCTTTGAGCGTATCATTTTTTCCCTTCTTTTAGTGTTTTATGATTTCTCATTGCTTATTTGTATAGGTTATAAAGGATTAAAATTTAAGATTTTGTCTAATGGAACTGCAGGCACTCTTTACACCTTCAAAAGTAATTGCGACTAATGCAGGTGCTGATGGAGAAGTTGTAGTGGAGAAGACTAGAAATGTGATTGGCAAATTGGGTGCAATGCATGTCAGGAAGATATGAAGATCTTATCAATGCTGGAGTTGTAGATCAATGTCGAGTTTCGAGATGTATTGGATTTGTCAATTTTGATGAACGAGTTTTCTGATATCTGTTGCTGGCACTGTGAAGTCATAGACTTGTTGCTAACAAATTGATTCCTAGACTGATGCTGTGTCAATGCTCTGAAACTAGTAACATCGTACTTTTCCCTTGAGTCCAGGGAGTTGTGAATGTAATAGTAACTGTTTGACATATCAAAATCCTTAATTTTATAGAGCTTATCCAGCAATGATGCTTGGCTGGCCACTAGCATTAACACTACTGCTGCATCATTAGCAGCGCCGGCCGCCATCACAATTGTTGCCACTTGGTTATCATTTGCCCAAACGAGTTTCATCACCACCTCCACCAATGTTATGATAAACTCATCGACAAGTTATTGTTACCCATTTGTGGTAAGGTTGATGTCCGAAATCATATGACTTTAAATGGGGGTTTCCAGGGAGTAGTGTCCATAAGCAGCTGCACCTTCTCCATCAAATTTCCTTTTTGTTTTGTTTTGTTTTTTTTCCGATGCCAATAGTGAATTTCAGAGACATCAATCACTAACACCAAGAAGATTAATATAACAAACCATATCGTTGGTAAAAGAACCTCGTACCTACCATTTGGTGAACTCATCGTAAGACTTTCCTTTTGTTTCCACTACTTTACAATGCATCTGTTGAAAATCACATGCTCAAATGTAAGCAAAGCATGTCCCCATTTCCCCTTTTCAGTTTAGATAGCCTCCTCCTTTCTTGGTTGAATACTAACCACTCCTAGAAACAATGGAAACCCATAGTCTACTATTGAAGAAAATTCTAATGCTAATGAAAAAAAAATATTTAATGTATTATTAATATATAAATTTTATATATTATTATCAGTGAATTAAATGGTGTTATTTTATTAGTAAAATGTATAAGATGATATTATTTTATTAATAAATAAATTTTTTAAAAATATTATTTTTTGTATATTTATTTTAAAGATTTATATTTATTTATTAATTAATGAAATAATAATATTTGATTTATTGAATAAAATATATATTTTATTATATCAAATATAAACTTCGAAAAAGATATCAATATTTAAATTAAATCAAAAGTACTATGGTTCATTTGAAACGACTGGTTCAAACAATAAGGTTGTTTGACAAGTTAATTATCCATTATTACACTCATATTTTAACCGTAAAAAAAAGATAATGATGGTGGGGTAATGTCGAAGCCAAGTATGTGGGTCCTACTCATAACCTAAAAATAACCTGATCCATCCTTGTCGTATAGGCACTGCTTAACTTCTCCCACTAAACCAAAAAAGTCAGCTATATAGGTACTAAAATATTTTATTATTTCTTATCTTACGTATATATTTTTAACGAAAAATTATTAAATGGAGTATCAATTACAAATAAAATTAATAGAATAATATATATTTTTTATGCTATATTTAGAAAAAAAATTAATTAAAAAAATAGAATATATATTAACATATTAATCTCATTTATAAAATTATCAAATAATTTTTCAAAAGTGGACCTACCAATTCATGTGCTCCACTAATAGGCTTGGGATTTAATCAAGTACTCACGCCTGCACCATTCCAAAAAAGTTTTCGGACAAACAGAAGGCCGCCAACTGTAAATTTCGTTCTTCAACTTTGACCTAGCGCTATTCTTACCGTTACGGACGCGCTACTTTCTCAATATTAGAAAAATAAAACAATAAAAATAACAAAAAGGTTCGCCGATGTTTCTAATTTTATTACAAATAAACCGTCACTGAAAATAATAAAAAGAAACGACTACGTCTACTGCCAAGTAAGTAACGATCTCTGTTTCTCTTTCAGATCTGGAGTTGGTGCTCTTTAAAGACCAGAAAAGAAACCCCTTCTTTTCAAACCTAAACCTCTGAATTCCAACCTTACTTTTTCTCTTTCTTGCATTCTCAACACCGATTCTTTGTTTCTTGCTTTCTGTCTCTGGTTCTTTGCAAAATGTGGTAAAGAAGAAGGCATCGTTGAGCTTCAAGCGAATGCTGTGGTAAAAATCCTTTCAACTCACACGCTTTTACTTTATGTTTTAAGTTTCTAATTTTGGATTTTTTCCTTATTTTGGGGGGTTTTTTTTGGATTTTTTGTTAGTTTGTTTTAACATTGCACTATTCCTTTTTTTTTTTTTTTTACTTTGAGTTTGAAATATTTGTATTTTTTTACTTTATTTTCTTCGTTAAGCATGTTTGTAGTTAATCAAAGTGAAAGTTGATGACTTTCTGACTGAATTAAGGCATTGAATTCTTCCTCTTTGAATTGAGTGACCTGAAAACGGGGGAAAAAAGAGAGAAGAGAAACTCTATATGGTGCAGTTTGTGGGAGTATATATAATTATGGTCCTAATTGGAGCTTCCATTTTCAGAAACTTTGAGTGAATTGATTCATTCATGGCGAAATCGCGGCAATATTATTCTTCCCAAGATTCATCCTTGTCACCTACGGGTGGGAGATCGAGGGAATGGGAGGGTCCATCAAGGTGGACTGAGTACTTGGGTCCTGAAACGACTCCTCCTTTGACATCTAGGACCTCTAAATACATGAATTCTGATGGACAAGTCCAGAGTTCAGGTGGTGGATCCCATAAGGCCTTGAACATGCAGTGGGCAGGGCAACTGATTGAAGTTGCAGACGGCCTTATGGCCAAAGTTTACAGGTTAAACCAAATCTTGGACTACCCGGATCCTATAGGTCATGCATTTTCGGAAGCATTTTGGAAAGCGGGTGTGTTTCCCAACCAGCCAAGGATTTGTATATTGCTCTCAAAAAAGTTCCCAGAGCACTTCAACAAACTGCAACTTGAGCGTGTAAGAATTGAATTTTACATGTTGCTATACACAAAAGTTTGGTGGCTTTTTTCTATTGGTGAGTATCTGACTGTTCTATTATCTTGATAAATGTTGGTGCAGGTTGATAAGGCTGCTTTGGATGCTTTGAGTGATAGCGCAGAAGTTCATTTGCAGAGTTTGGAACCATGGGTTCAGGTGAGGGGTTACTTGCCCTGCAAAAACATAATCCTACTTTTGTATTATCAAAAATGGCATTTAAGGCCTATCAGAATTCATTCACTTCCTAGTTTAAGACTAAATTTTAGGATTTAGTGTCATAGCCATCTCCTATATGTGTCACTGCATAATTTAAGTTACATAGTGTCTTGTTGGCATCTTATTAGTTATATAGGCTGGATAACGTTAACTTTCTTGGTCTTCAAAAATACTGTTAGGTTTCTTCCTTACGCATAATTAGATTATGAAAATGGTTTGTTGAATCCTTGTAATAGTGATTGGTTTGTTTTCCGTGGATTAGCTCCTTCTTGATTTGATGGCATTCCGAGAACAAGCTTTGAGACTCATATTGGACTTGAGTAGTACCGTTATCACCTTGTTGGTAAGTGTGAACTCACTCTTCTATGTTGCAAGTCTTATGTTGCTTTTCAAAACACCGATTTGGTCCACCTGCATTTTGATGTTTGACTGCATAGGAGGTGAGAAAAGAAGTGATATCAGACCCATCATGTATCTAATCTAACTAGGTCCTGCTGATAGGTTTTTTGTTGTATCCTTCCTGATTAGAATAAAAATCTTGAAATTTTTATTGTCGAGGTGAAGTTGAAGAAAATGATGACTAGTTTCTGTATTATTTCTCTATTAACTTGGTACGGTCTTTTTTGCAGCCTCATCAAAATTCTCTTATACTACATGCATTTATGGATCTCTTCTGTTCCTTTGTTCGTGTCAATCTTTTTTCTGAGAAGGTAAGTCTGCCATGCATTATATTTCTCCTTGTGTGCAAGCACAAGTTTGCATGAGTTTGTGTGTGTGAGAGACAGAATCAATATTACTTACTTGAAAACTTATAGCTGTTTTCTGAAACAAGTATTTGCATGAAAAAAAAAGTGTTGCCGGTTTGCTCATGGACTTGATACCTTAATAACAGTTACCAAGGAAAATGATGCTGCAAGTTTATAATCTTTTGCATGCCATGTCAAGAAACGAACGGGACTGTGATTTTTATCATCGGTATGAACTCACTCACTACCTTTTAATCTTGCAGTTTGCTTCTAAGTATGTTGCAGTACATTTAATTGATTTCTGGCTGGTATATATTTAAATGCTTGAGGGAGATTCCTTTTTTGTTTTTTTTTTTTTTTTGAGGAAACTTGAAGGGTAATTACTTTATAGCTAGTTTTGATATAAAAACATACATTTGTTTTTATTTATTTTACTGTTGTGATTAGAAGACTGGAGCTTGAAGAAAATACTGTATAAACAATATGACTTTAAAATATTTACTACTTAGTTAGTATTATGCCTTAATGCTGGTTAGTTAATTAGTTTATTTAGCACATGACATTTATTATGACGGAAAAATCATCTTCTTTAGGATAAATGAAAGTTCCTCCCCTTTTTTATGCGAAGAAGTCATATTTATAATATGGTTGATACTGCTTTTACTTGAACATTTTTTAAAAGCAAATTGTCATATGATTGTTATTCTTGCATATTTGCAAGTAATATGGGTAATTTTCTTCCTCTGAATTTCAGGTTGGTTCAATTCATAGACTCTTATGATCCGCCATTGAAAGGATTACAAGAAGATCTCAATTTTGTCAGCCCACGTATTGGAGAGGTCATTTTCATGCTTTATCCAATGAACATGATTTTTATAATGTTCCTTGTTTTCTTTTACATTTATTTTTGATATATAACAAGATAATGATTGTTGGTGATGTTTCTGCTTCATTTTGCCCAAGTATATGCTTTGTAGTATCCTTGTCTTTTAGCCAGAAATTTTCTTCAAGTTCTCGAAAATATTAGCTGCTGGCCTGGTTTTCTGAAAGTGACCATGCCTACGTAGTGAGGAAATCTCCTCCCTGGTACTCTTGTCACCATTTATATTGATTTGTCTCTTTTCAGATTCAAATCTATTTTTTTCAAATAGTTTCTATTCTTTTTTTTTTGGAAATGATTAAAGATTTAGTCAACCATCTTGGGAAAGTTCTGGAAGAAAAGATCAATCCTCCTTTTCTTAAGATTGCGGATTAGGTCACCATCTCCATGTAGCCAAGATTCTGTTTGATGTAAATGTTTGTAACTGCCTCAAAGGAACAAAGAAATATTAACAATGCTTGAAATGGTGCTTGTAAGTTGTAATTAAGGATATAAATTTCTAATGTAGGATTATCTTTTTATAAAGTTCTACTACATATATAAATGCCCACTAGTTAGAAAGCTTTTGTCTAGTTTTGTGTTAGTGTGGTGGTTTTTATCACTTAAATATTGAATGATTGTTGCAGAACCTTATCTTTCCAAGAGCTTTAATTCCAAGAGTCACATGTGTTTATGTTAGAGATAGTTACTGATTGTTCCAATCTGTATTTCCAGGTTTTAGAGGCTGTGGGTCCTATTATTTTCCTATCCACAGACACAAGGAAGCTGCGAAATGAGGGATTTTTAAGTCCTTATCATCCTCGGTATCCGGACATTCTTACAAATTCTGCTCATCCAATGGTAAATACTGTTACTTGGAAAGATTTTGAGATTCTTTAAGATGTTTGTATTTTCCAGATAATTTCTGTTCTAAATTATTTTAGCAAATTCAAACTTTCTTTTTCCTAAAAAAGACTGCTTATTGTAACTGCATTTCTGACATCTTTTTCTATACTGCAGAGAGCCCAAGATCTGGCAAATGTTACTGCTTACAGGGAGTGGGTATTACTTGGATATTTAGTTTGTCCTGATGAGCTGCTTCGTGTCACTAGCATTGATATTGCTCTGGTAACCCCCTGATAATTCTTTTTGTTCTTTCTTCTCTTGTTGTGTTTAGTTTGCAGTTCAGATTGGTATATATGCCAATGGGTAAAATAACAATATTGATACAAATTATACTTTTTTCCTTTCAAGCTTTTTTTCTTCATACGAAAAAATCTTATAAAAATTGCCTATATCTGCATACAGGATTAACAATGTGTGCAGTGAAATAAACCAAATTATTTCTCAAAAAACAGTACCTCAACCACTTTAATTGGTGGTTTATCTCTACCTCTCTTCATTAAACCTCTGAACAGCTGTATTATGACTCATGTAGTTTGGCTTCTTTCTTTAGATAATTATCAGTTGAATATAATTTTTCCGGGCATATACTAGCAAATAAGTTATACCCATCATACAGCTGAGAAGGCTGAACTTAGAGTTCTTGAATCTTAGTAAAACTATTTGCACTCCTTTTGGGCTTTGGATTGTTCTGCTGGAAAGTGATTGGCTGTCATTATTTGTGACTTTTCATTTTTTTCTAAGCACCTATATTTATTTCATTATTGTCTGTTCTGTCCTTCTGTTTGCTTATTTTTCCCTAATGGCTTTCAGGTTGTACTCAAGGAAAATTTAGTTCTTACATTATTCAGGGATGAGGTAAGTCTTACTTTCTGAATCTGAAACTATTTTTTCTCAATTATTAATGGCTGACTCTTCTTGTAATTTTGGGCATGCAGTATGTACTATTGCATGAGGATTATCAGTTATATGTTTTGCCTCGGATATTAGAGTCAAAGAAGATGGCAAAATCAGGGCGGACGAAACAAAAAGAAGCAGATTTGGAATATAGTGTGGCCAAACAAGTTGTTAAAATGATAGGGTATGATAAGTGCCAGGATCTGTACTATATTCTCGTTTTACTTTTATGAGCTGTGATTAGAAATTGCAGAGGAAGAACTTATCATTTTGATGGTTTTCCTTTGTTCTCAGTGACACCATCATTTTGTAGCTTTATTTGTTTAATTGGTATGTTCTAACCTTCAATTTGTATAAATATGCCATAGAATTTTGCTAACTTGTCATTGAATGTGCAACTAGGACTAAATAGGTCTTGCTATTTACCACTATAGCAGCCCTCTGGAATCTGGAAGTTAGAGGGATGCAAAAGTCAAGTTCTAAGGAATGTCATGTAAATGTGTACTTGGTTGAAGATTAAGTCCAACCGAAAATCAAGTTCTTGGTAATGCGATGTTTAAAATCACTTTGCAAGTTCACATAAAGTTAGTATACAGTGGCAGCGGAAGAAGAGAAGAAACATACAGCTATAGAGGGGATGGAGAATAGAAAGATGTCTATGTCCAATGATGTTGTTTTAGATTAAAGTTCATAGTTCTAACTATGGTGCAAGTCATCGGATGTGATGACTAATATGAATCAGAAAAAAAAAAAAAAAAGAGAGAAATGCAGAAGACATGGCTTAAAATTCAATACATAAACCTATATATATGTTCACTGAGAAGACTGAATTGTGTTAATCCATATAAAAAAAGCAATCAAAGAATTTCAAGACATGAAAACATTTGATCTTTCTTTGTCTTTATGCATTTAATAAATATTTTATAAGATTACATAGTTTTTTTAAAGCTGTTGTTTCCTGTGGTTTCTGATCTACATGTCATCTTCAGCTTTAATATTAAATGGTAAATTGGTTTATGGTCTCAGTGAAGTACACGAGCAAGCATTGATATCATGTGATGCTATACACCGTGAGAGGAGAATACTACTAAAGCAAGAAATTGGTAGGATGGTGCTCTTTTTCACTGATCAACCAAGTTTATTGGCTCCAAACATTCAGGTATGATTGGTACCAGACTCGTTTAAGAACTCCTTCCTATTTAAATTTTCTCCTAGTGTGTTTCTTTCCTTCTAAAGCCTTCTTTTTTTGCGTATATTAAATTGTTCTCTTTAAAAATAAGCTCTGGATATGTAAATAATGTTTCTTGTATCTTAATTTCCAACTGGTTGGGATAGTAATGCTGTTAACATCCATTAGCCAAAGCGTTTCATCAGTTGGGCAGCATGCCTTGCAACTTTTATTGGCATTGTTTTAATTTATATATACTTCAGGAGGATATCTAACACCTTACTCTCACTGCTATCTTAACTTTATTGGCCTAAAATTACCTAATTTACTTGTATAAATTATAGAGAGAGAATTCTTCTTCTTGATGTTTTGTTTAATAATTTTCTGCTTCCCCACAGATGGTTTTTTCTGCCTTGGCATTGGCTCAATGTGAGGTTATCTGGTATTTTCAACATGTAGGAATTGCATCATCAAAATCAAAAGGTGCTCGAATGGTTCCAGTTGACATAGTAAGTAAAGTTTTTGGTCCTTATATCAATAAACCTTTTCCTTGAAGATATTTTGGCATTCTAGTTTGTGTCCTTTTCTTGTCCTTGGTTTTGCTTGTATTAATATTTAATGTTGTTGTTGGTCATTAATTGATTCTTTTCCCTTTCTTGTAAACTTTTTTACGGCTTCTTCTTCTGAATGAATAAATTGAATTATGTTATCACTAAATCTATCTTTGTGATTAAGATAACATAACCAGTTGCTTAACTTTGACAGATGATTTGTTGCAGGATCCAAATGATCCAACTATTGGGTTCTTGTTGGATGGAATGGACCATTTATGCTGTCTAGTGCGCAAGTATATTGCAGGTAGTCTCTTTTTTTATATAAACAAACTATTGACAAGGGTGAATAAATGAAGCTTACTTTTCATCTAGAAGATGCATGTTATAGACTTTTCATCTAGAAGATGCATGTTATAGATAGACAAATATGAAAAGATCTCTGAGTATGTGTCGACGTGAATGTGTAACTTTCAAGATGCTGGCATTTCTTGTGTCAAAGGCTGAAGGATGGTAAAGGCATCTTGGAAGGAGAGAATGCAAAAGCATTCCCTCAAAATGTGGGAACATGGAAAAGAAGGCAGTAGACTACACCATGGCATCATAAATCCATCAAGGAGGCCTAAATGTCACCAAAAGCTTCCAGTGCATCTGCCTTTTGTTAAGCAAGAAACATCCATTTTCATTCACTCATCGAAATAAATATCTTTCAAATAAAAAACTTAGTAAGCAAAATCTAGGCCAAAGCAGGTCTACTCCCTGTTACTGGGTAAAATCTTCGAAAATATAGTGTCTGTTAACACTGATGCCATGGCTAATGATTTAGTTATAAATTTATCTCTATTTCTATTCACTGCTATAATGTTGGTCACATGCTTTTCAGTGCTGATATTACACTATGCTGTTCTTTTAATGCATGAAAATTTTCACACAAGTTAATTGTAATTTTAAGATTTTACATCTTTCAATGCAGCAATTCGAGGTTATGCATTATCATATCTCTCTTCCTGTGCTGGTAGAATCCGGTTTTTGCTTGGAGCTCCTGGAATGGTGGCTCTTGATCTTGATGCAACCTTGAAAACACTTTTTCAGCAGATTGTCCAGCACCTTGAAAATATACCCAAGCCGCAGGGTGAAAATATTTCTGCAATCACATGTGACCTATCTGTATGGAATCTATAAACCATTTTTTCCGCTTTCAAGGATGAATCCATAAATCTATACTAAATAATAATAGGAATAGCTGAGTTTGGTGTAATATGTACTGCCTATGTAGCTAGTATTAGCTGACGTAGTCTCTCTAGTTGCATAGCCTTTTGTTCATAGTTAATGGCATATTAAGCCACAAGGAATAGTTTATATATATAAATATAATATTCATACATACATATATATATGTGTGTGTGTGTATTATATTTGTGAAATGATTCCAACTTATGCATCTACTTGGTCCACAAATATGTGCTCCATGTTTTACTATAGTTTTCAAAGATATTCTCTTATACTGGTTCCTCTCTGATTGTAGGGAACGTTGGACATTGAACTTATTCTCTGTTATTTAAACACCTTTGTTCTCTGATATACATGTGCGGGAGAACATTTTCATCCATTTTATTAAAGTTGTTTTAGAAGTATTCTTTATGCTGCTGTTATCACTTTGCTTTACCATTACCAAAATGCATCTAGAAGTAGCTTGTTTATGATTGTTTGCCTAATCGAAAATCATATGTGATTCTTAACCAGGACTTCCGTAAAGATTGGTTATCTATATTGATTATTGTTACATCTGCTCGATCATCTATAAACATAAGACATTTGGAGAAAGCTACTGTCTCCACCGGAAAGGAAGGGTTACTATCAGAAGGAAATGCGGCATACAATTGGTCCAGGTGCCCTGACTTTGATTCACATGATAACTCACCCAAATACATTAACTGCACTCAATATGTTTTGTGATATGGGAAAATAAATTTTCATTTCGTTTTTAAGGAACAATTTACTTTGAAAAGATGAGTTATACAGTAGTTTTCATGTGTTTTTTGCATATTGGGAACATCAGTTTGTTTATGCATAGCTGTTGTAGCATGTGTTAACAGATGTTGAGAATGATGATACTCCAGCATTGCCACTGTTACCAAGGAAAATTTTTTAACATATAATGTATCTTATCTCCAATAATTGATATTTGAAGGTCTTCATGAATGGAGCAATTGATAGAGTTCATGATAAACCCGCATGTCCAGTTTTCTCATTCCTTCGAAAACAATTCTTATGTCCAAAGTCACTCTTTTGTCTGATCTGGAAATTCTGTTAAGTAAACTCAATTTCATATTCTTTCAAAATTAAAAGCCTATCAACCTAACACCTAAACAAACTCATACAGTTTTGTTTTGTTATGTTAAAAACACAGTGATAAAATATATGGATCTTTTTCAATGCAGATGTGTTGATGAATTAGAGTCTCATTTGTCAAAGCATGGTAGTCTCAAAAAGCTATATTTCTACCACCAACACCTTACAGCAGTATGCTTTGAAACTCTTTTCCTGTTCTTTCTATTGAAATATCTTGCATGTAATAGTGACTTCTATAAACCTGTTGTAATAGGTCTTTAGAAACACTATGTTTGGACCAGAGGGGCGTCCCCAGCACTGCTGTGCATGGCTTGGTGTTGCTAGTAGTTTTCCAGAGTGTGCATCTTCAATTGTTCCAGAAGAGGTAATGATTTAATTAAACCAGCAGCATGAAACACCCCAACCTTTCCGCACATGTCATAGTCTTTCATCCTCTATTATTCAAGTGATTGCACAAACTCCACACGTTGGTGTACTTACCATTCTGACAAGTTATGACTTACGACCTGTATTGTTTGGAGCGTATTAATGCTTAATCTCTAGTATCTCTTTTGTTTTTTCCTCTAATTAGAAGGAAACATTAAAGGGGGAAAGTTGGTATCTGCTTTATATTTATCATAATAATCAGGTGACAAAAATTGGGCGAGATGCAGTCCTATATGTTGAGTCTCTCATTGAATCAATCATGGGAGGATTGGAAGGTCTAATAAACATCCTTGATTCTGAAGGTGGATTTGGGGCTTTGGAGATGCAGGTTGGTATTTAATTCATGTTCCAGTATAAACTACTTGAAGATGATTACCATTTTATAAACCTAACTTTTCAAGTTATCTCAGCTTCTTCCAGAGCAAGCAGCATTTTATTTGAATAATGCTTCCAGAGTTTCAATTCCTTCAGCAAAATCCCCAAAAGGAGCAGTTGGTTATCCTTTGCCAGGCCATGAGAGTTATCCAGAAAATAACAATTCAATCAAAATGTAAGGCGCTTGCCTGAACTTTTCCTTTCTTTGCCGTGATCATCTGGATCAATAAGTTAATAGTGTCAACTCTTGTTTTATTCTAGGTTGGAGGCTGCAATGCAGAGGTTGACCAATTTGTGTTCAGTCTTGAATGATATGGAACCTATATGTGTTCTGAACCATGTCTTTGTTCTGAGGGAGGTGGGTTGTGCTAAATCTGTCTCTGGCCCTTTTTTGCAGCGGTAGTTAGATGTGAGCCTGGCCTGTTGGTTTCCTAGAATATGTTTCCATTTCATTTACAATTCCACTGATAGGTTCCAAGTTGGCTATTATATTCTGCTAACTTGCTTGGTAAATTGGTGTTCAAGTTATTAGGTGGTTTTTTTAAGCGGCTATTTAACATATTAGTTGAAAGCAAGATTATCTTGCTTATTTTTCTTGTTGTGGTGTGGTCATCTGTGGTCAAATATTCCAAGAAGGCCATTAGGTAATTCATATGTTTTAATTATAATATTCTCATCATATGTGCAGTACATGAGGGAATGCATCCTCGGGAACTTCAGAAGGAGAGTACTTGCAGTACTGAAAACTGATAATGATCTTCAAAGGCCCTCTATTCTAGAATCACTGATCCGCAGACACATGAATATAGTCCATCTAGCAGAACAGCACATTAGCATGGATCTAACACAAGGAATTCGAGAAGTTTTACTCTCCGAGACCTTCTCCGGACCTGTTTCTTCTCTGCATCTATTTGACAAACCAGCAGAGCAACATACTGGATCAGCCACAGAGGTTGTCTGCAACTGGTACATAGAAAACATCGTGAAGGATATGTCCGGTGCTGGAATTCTGTTTGCACCCATGCACAAATGCTTCAAAAGCACGAGACCAGTTGGTGGATATTTTGCTGAGTCCGTCACTGATCTTGGAGAATTGCAGGCATTTGTTCGTATTTTTGGTGGTTATGGAGTTGACAGACTAGATAGAATGATGAAAGAACACACTGCTGCCCTGTTGAATTGCATAGACACATCATTACGGTCAAATCGTGAGTTGTTAGAAGCAGTTGCTGGCAGCATGCATTCTGGTGACAGAATAGAAAAAGAAGCTTGTTTGAAGCAAATTGTGGATTTGGATACAATAATTGGTTTTTGTATTGAGGCAGGACAGGCTTTGGCTTTTGATAAACTTTTAGCTGAAGCTGCTGGAGCTGTGCTTGAAGAAGGTGCGCCCTTATTTTATTCGTTGCTTGCTGGTGTAGTTAAGCATATACCTGAAGAAATACCTGAAAAGAGGGAAATCAGAAGAATGAGGGGGGCAGCAAACAGTGTTGCTCTTG
This sequence comes from Durio zibethinus, assembly GCF_002303985.1. Next base: position 32,484,389 of record NW_019168048.1, on the reverse strand, counting down.
CTGGTGATCATGACTCTGAGTGGGTTAGATCTATTTTGGAAGAAGTTGGAGGTGCAAATGATGGGTCCTGGAACTTGTTGCCTTATTTATTTGCCACCTTCATGACATCAAATATCTGGAACACGACTGGCTTCAATGTTGACACGGGGGGTTTCAACAACAATATTCATTGTTTGGCAAGGTTGGTTCCCTTTCTGATTTTCTTTTTTTTTTTAATAAAGAAAAAAAAAAATTTTGGGGTGACTGAGTTCCAGAGACCATGGGATGTTGCATTACAAACTGAATGCCTTGTAGCTAGTATATCTAACCCAACAAATATTGACTGGTTGGTTTATCATTTAATAGTTCAAAATCTCTCTTATAATTGTAAAATGAGAGGCTTGATAAGCCTCATGTAGGTGCTACTTTTATTTTGCATGGAATACTTCCTGACCTGCTCACCAGCTTTGGTTGTTTTTGTCAAAATTGTGGCTTCTTGATGATGTCATTCAGGAGACAACTTTCTATTAGACTGTTGATCATTACTACTCAAGCTTTGCTTCTGTATGGATTGTTGTGAAGAGAGGGGGTTGCAATATGATGTTTGACTGGAGTGCTAATAGTTTTAACTTGACAGGTGCATTAATGCTGTATTAGCCGGAAGTGAGCATGTTCGATTGGCACGTGAACGTCACCAGAGACAGTTGCTCTCAAATGGTCATGTTGGTAATGGTGACAGTTTGGATCCTGATATACGTGTGTCAGCAGAAGCTAGTATAAAATCTGCAATGCAGCTATTTGTTAAATTCTCGGCGGGAATTGTACTAGATTCATGGAATGAAGCTAACAGGTACATTATACTGATATCTGTACAGTCCCTTCATGCCATTTTTTTTCTTTAATTGTAGAACTTTCACTTGAGACCTATGCTAACCATAGCTGGAGCACTAGCGCTTACTGATGCTTCTGAAGTCTGCTTCAATTCCTCTTAGCATGTCTTAAAATACTATCTAAATCTTAATTTTGACATCTTCTTGACGGATCTTATTAATAAGCGTTTTTTTTGGGTACAATATTAATAAGCTTTTTAAAATGTCAACATATTGAGTTTCTTTTTGTTTGATAAATTTTATGAGCTATATTACATGTGAAACTTGAAACAAATCATCACAAACCAATATTGACATCTCATCTGTATGCATATCCTGTTGTTATAATACTATTGCGAAGTGTTGATATTCGTCCTTTGATATGTGCAGAACTCATCGAGTAGCCAAGCTTATTTTTCTTGACCAACTCTGTGACATTTCACCATACCTTCCAAGAAGCTGTCTCGAAACCCACGTTCCTTATGCTATTCTTCATTCAATATATAGCCAGTACTATGCAAACTCTCCTTTGATGCCACTGGCATTATTAAGTGCTTCACCTCGCCATTCACCTGCTGTATCGTTGGCACATGCATCCCCTATAATGAGGCAACCCCGTGGAGATTCAACTCCACAGTATAGTGCCAATGATTCAGGTTACTTTAAAGGATCATCATCACACAGCCAAGAGCACCCTTATGATGCCGAAAGTGGAAGTCTACGGGGAGTTGGAACTAAACATAGAAATGTTCGCCGGTCTGGGCCTTTGGATTACAGTTCAAGCCGTAAAGTCAAGTACCCTGAAGGATCGACTTCAGGAAGCACAGGTCCCAGTCCGCTGCCAAGGTTTGCTGTATCAAGGTCTGGTCCAATATCATATAAGTGAGATGATGGTCAACATCAAGAAGGAATACAGTGCTAAATTATCTGCCTCTTGTCAATGATTAGGAATTAGTTCATAAAATTAGGGTTCAGCACACAAATTTTGGTAAAATGTATATGTAAATGCCCTTGCACTGCTTTTATTACACTGTTCTTTTTCCTGTAAGTTAATGTTAAATATTATTTCTTGTGCCTAGGCTGTTTATCCAACCAGTTTCGTTGAAGCCAACCATTTATGGCGGTTGCGTGGTTGGTACAGATCTTAGTTTCAGCTACGATGCTGCAATTTGTATTAAAAAAATAAACACTAGGTTTGCCAGAGAAGGTGATTCTCATGGATCTCCCCGTGGATTATTTTGTGCTTTTCCTAACTGTACCTTAGCAAGTTGGCTACAGCCCTCTTTGCCTTGGCTTGAAGGGTTTGTGTTAAGAAATTCGGAATGGAATTGCCGCCATATTCATTATGGTCCGACCGGCTCTGGGTCTGTATGAATATTTTTTCATACTAACAGAAACCCATTAAGTCAAGGCAAAGGGGGCCTCCCAATTTCTCGCCCAAGACTCAACAAAAGTCTGTGGGCCGAGTATTCAAACCATTTCGTGGCATTCAAAGGGTGATCCAATCCTTCCTTCACAGCATTGATTGTAGATGGTTCTTCTATTTATGTCTTTCGGGATTGATTGTATATTACAATCAGTTATGACTATAAAACTTACGCTATGAAGTTGTTTAAGACATTAAAATACAAGCTCGAACAAGCACGTGGACGAAATAGGTTGGGAATATGCAAATACTGGACTTGCAACAAGCTGAGAAATGCATAATCAAAGTTGTGAATACACTTTAAGAGCATATACTACCACTGATCAGCGAAGATGATGCCTGTAAAATAAAGATAAAACTTGTAACTAGAGTTATCATCATAGTTTTTTATTTGTTTTGCTGTTCATACTCATGTTTGTAATTATACCTCTCTTTTTCTCTCCCTATATATCTCTCTTCAGGTCAATCAGTATATCATCTTCGCTTGCATGTCGTAGGTGGGAGGAAGATGAAATGGTCACCCAGTTAAAGCTAGCGTTGAAGCACATGTACATTTGCTGAAACTTAATTATATGTCTTCAATTTCCTTTGTGCTTTCTCCCTCTCTGTCTCTCTCCTCCTCTTTTATATCCTCATTTCCTTTGTCTTCCAATCCCAATGTTTTAGATAATTAAATTTAAGTTATATAATTTGTTAGCAAAATATTACTTCATTTGACTGATGAACTATGCCATGAAATGTCTTCACAATGGCAATCTGTTAAGTCAAATGCCAATGTTTTTTTTTTTAAATTTTATTTTCTATTTTGGTTTTTTTGGTACAGACAAATGGGAGCGTGCTATCAGTTAGTGAGCTAAATTCCTAAACAAAGAATATTAAGGAAATAAATAAAAGCAATTATGTATATTTAACCAATATATAAAAGCAATTTTGCTTAAATGATGTAATTTTGAGCTTCAAAAGGAAAAAAAAAATTTGCTTAGATACAATAAAAGTTACGTAATTTTGAAAAAAAAAGGGGGTGGAAGATTTTAATCCAAACCATAATTTAACCAATACATAATAGGCCATGATAATGTGTATTTTAACATGTGTTAAAATAAGGTAATTTTTGTACTGATGTTTTGACTAAATCTGCTTTTAGGATTATAAATTTTTTTAATTTAATGTGCTTCTTTTTTGCATATACTTAAAAGCTTGATTTTCTTTTTGAAATTTTATAATATTTTAGCTTTATTTGAAAAAAGGTTTATCAATTCCATCAGCGTAGCTGCATGACAACCAATCACCTTCACCAATCGATTGAGCCAAAGTTAGGTACAGAGAGAAGCGCAGAGATGGTAAATTCAACGGGAGAACAGATTCAAATAATAAATTTCATTAAAAAAAAATACGGTCTATATAAAGGTATTAATTTTGGCGGGCCATGCTCCGTTGCTACCCATTGGCTACGCCGCTGACAATCTATCATCGCTTCGAGGAAGTTGTTCCTTACTTAGTTGATAAAATAAAAAAAAAAGACTTCAGCATTGACTCCGTGCATATCCGTCTTGAATTGCAAGTTCGCAACCTGATCGATTCTGACTGGTCTAGTACGTCTTTCATCTCAAAATGAGAAACGGCTCGCTTACAAGGTTGCTTTTGCCTAAGATAAGCAGAACCTTTCATGGCATTGCCAAAAGAAGGGATCCACAACACTTAAATCCAGGGGAACCCATTGGAGTTTCTAAGTGGAAAGCTGCGTTGGAGGAGGAGTTGGAGGTTAAATTTCCCAAAGACAGACAAAATGCCTGCATATACAGGGTCCCTGTAAACATACGTGAGGTGCAACCCAACGCCTATACTCCCAATATCATCTCAATCGGTCCTTACCATCATGGAGAGGAAAGATTAAAAGAAATGGAAGAGCTGAAATGGGAATTCTTTCATCGCCTGTTTCGTCTAGAACCGCCTAATGGGATCGAATTAGACCCAGTGATGAAAGCCATGGAAGATTTGGAGCAGGATGCTCGTAGGTGCTACTGGGATAAAGCTGAAAAACATAGCAAGGATAAATTTGTTAGGATGATGCTCTTTGATGGCTGCTTCATTGTCGAGCTCTTCAGAGAGTTAAAGCGGAACAACTTTCACCATGCCCGATCTGTTAAAAGGTGGATGCTGCCAACTCTTCGCCGAGATTTGATCATGCTTGAAAACCAGCTACCTCTATTTGTTTTACAGAAATTGTTCGAGTTGACCAGAAGATCAGACGAGTCAACCACATCTTTGGAAGACCTTGCCCTCTGCTTTTTCCATCCTCTACTGCAGAAGGAGTCAAACTTTGACGTGCGGAGCGTAAATGCTCAAGGATTTGAGAAAAGGCAGCACTTTATCGACCTTTTTAGGCTCAGCATCCTCCCAAGATACTTACCAGGAGCGGAGGAAACTGGCAAGACAAGTGAATATTGCAGTAAAGCAGCAAAACATACAACAGAAGAAGGAATAAAAACTAGCAAGACAAGAAATTCAAGCAACGGAGCAAAGAACATAGCAAGAGAGGGAATTACTGGAGAGGGAACTGACATGATGCGGTCCATGACGGAGCTGATGGAAGCTGGTGTCGTCATAGAGAAAGCCATTAATTGTCCTCCATTGGATGTACGCTCTGAAGAAAGGTGGCTGAAAATCCCTCCTCTCTACATCGATGATTACAAAGGAACCCTGTTTCGAAACATGGTTGCCTATGAACAATGCCATCCAGAGTGCAAACCATATGTCACATCGTATTTGTTCTTCTTTGATGGGCTAATTAACTCAGCTCCTGATGTGGAACTTCTTCGCCACAAAGGAGTTCTCCACCATTCTTTAGGTAACAACAAAGAAGTGGCAAAACTTGTGAATGGCCTCTGCAAGGAAATAGCAAGTGATGGTAGGGATTCCTATTTACAAAAAGTGGTATCCGATGTTAATTCTTATTATGATTCCTCTTATGCTAGGATTAGAGCACGGTTGGTGCACTATTACTTTAGAAGCTGGGTGGTTGGCATCTCCACTTTTGGGGCTTTGTTAGTCCTTTATCTCACCCTAATTCAGACCGGCTTTGGATTTATAGGCGACCACAAGAACCTTGAAAAACCCTTTCATCATTACCTTATGCATTGCCTGATTCTGCCTGTCTACCATCTATTTACGTTCAAGAAAGAGGACACGGATTCTAAGCCTGAGTCACAGGATGCTTCTAAGATAAGACATTGGATGTTTTCAGTTTGATGTACTTCTTTTTTAGCTTTTTCTTCGCCAAGTTTTATGTCAGATACAAAGCCCAGGCCTCAGAACTAGATACTAACTATTAGACATTAGTCAACCACAGCTTTGATATGGTGTAATAAGGAGGCTTTGGGTCTGCATCTTTTCTTAATTTTTTTTTCATTAACAATGAATGATAAGGGGGCTTTAATTTGATTGGGAATTGCTCTCTCTTTGATTTCGTTTACATAGTTGACAAATTATCTCTAAAAGAAACTTCATGGACGGTGAACTTGACCGCTGACTTAATTCATCATGTCTTCATCTGTAACTTACAATGTGCGAGATTATCTTTGATCTGAATTTTAAAATTTTACATTTGTAATTCTTTTTCAGTTTCCCAACCTCTTTTCAATCTTCAACAAAAAAATAATAAAAAATCATGGACGGTCTTCCAACTCTTTGTGGAAGAAAAGTTTTTTTTTTTTTTTTTTTTTTCCTTTTGAATGTTGGAAATTTTGAAAATTTTTTTTGCTAAATGCAAGGTAGCAGAGCCAGCAGTATCATATTCATACCCCTATCTATTGTGATTATTAAATTGATGATCATTTGTGTAATCTTTGCTATTTTATTTACATTTTAGTTTTCATGTTACTTGTAATAGTACTTATAAATCCAGTTTACGTAGTTGATTTTTTGTCAATTATTTTTAATAATGAGATATATACCATTCTAGAAGCACCAATCAATCCATAACATAAAAAATATTATATGATTTTAATTTCACATTTGTGCGTTTTTTAAAAAATTATAGATTGAAAATACATGAAAGGTTTGTAAGCGTTATAATTTAAATTTCAAATCTATTAAATGTCTCATATGAATCAAAACTATATAAATAAATTAAATTAAGTGCATGTATTTATATTTTAAATTAAAAAACTAATGATTAAGGCAAAAAGAAATGCAATAAATTAGGGACCTAATGCATTCCAAAGCCAAATACTTTGGTCATACAAATGTGTATGGAATATAAACTTAAAAAAAAAAAAGAAAAAAGAGAAAATTATATGGATGACTTTCCTCCCTTGTGGACGATAAGTTTTGTTTTATATCTTATAAAAGACTGAAATTTGTATGAAAGATAAGAGTCAATTCATAAGGAAGAGGATTGAAAAATATACTGGAGTGAACGGAAAATTTAAACCAACATTAGGTAACAACTAACAAAATATTATTAATGAAAGGAAAATGTCATATGTTGATGATGATTTTAACAGAAATTTATTGTCAGTCTACAGAGTAAAATATATACACATGGCAAGACTTTGCTGGGAAAGTGATCCTTTTTATTATCTAAGTATCCATGACATTGCTCCGAAAGTGATCCTTTATACTAAGTATTCATTTATCTGATTTTTGTAATTTGCTTATTCAAATTAAGTTGAATTCTCTTTGACTATTGATCGTTTGAGTAAACAAACAAACAAACAAAAATTTTCTGTTGCGTTAGGTTAGGTGTGTATGATGAGAATGCTATAAAAACTGGTCTAATTCCTGATTATCTATCAAATTAGTTCTCGCTCATTGTCACTGCATAATAATAATCTCTTCGAATTAAGGTTAATTTCCTTTGACACGGTTGAACTTGAAGATGAAGGTAAGTCCAATTATTACTTCCAAAAAGTAGCATATACATCACATAGGCCTAATTGTATCAACACTTTATTAATTGGTTTTGTGTAAGCAATTATGATTAATTGTTACTTTTTATTTAATACTAATTCCTTGGCAGAAAAAGATAGTTATTAGGATGCAACAGAGGAGCAGCTCCAGCCCCAAACGATTTTTTTGCAGCTGCATTAAGGGGAAGCCTGATGAGGAAGAGGCGTTCCAAACCAAAGTATTGAAGAAAATAGCTGAAACTTATGGTGGTTATTGTTGCTGCTGCTTCTTCTTCTGGTTTTATTTAAACTAATGAATATTTTGGGAAATTAATTTATATAATATCTAACATATGGTTTTATACTTTTTCTTAATATTAATGAAATGTAGGTGTGATATCAGTTACTTGGGAAGGAGATGGAAAAGATAAAGCTGTGGTGATTGGAGAAGGAATTGATGCAACCAAACTGACAAGCATTCTGAGGAAGTACGTTGGCGAAGCCCATATAGAAAGTATGGAGGTAGTGAAAGAAAAGAAAGAAGAACCAGAAATTAAAATTGAATATCTTACTTCACCAATTGTATACTCTCCAGCCTACTTCGGATCTCCGCTCGTAGCTGTGTACCCTTGATTTAGCATGCACCTTTTGTTGATGGACGACCATTCCATCAACGTGCCTGCTTTTTCTTTCTTGAATGTTTAGTTCTTCATCTCATTTCATCATTTTTTACTCTCTCTCTCTCTCTCTCTCATTTGGATGATATTAATTATTATGTCATAATACGTGGATTAAGTTTCATGAGAAGTTATCATGAAATCTACAAATTTCAGAACTCAATAAAAGCATTGATTTTATATTGTGTGAAGGCAAGGCAATTGAGGAACTCATTAGATCTCATTTGCATAGGATGTTATTTGTTTGCAGGCATGCAATTATATCTAACAAATTAAAAGGAGAGGCAATAAAAGAGAGATTTATGATTTTATGTTTGATATTAATAATTTATATATTACTCAAATTTAATGAGATTCGATATTTTAAATTTTAAAATTTTTTCAAATTCAACTTAAATCGAAAAAATAAATTTCAAACTCATTTATCAAACTTAATTTATATAATAAAAAATTAAAATAAAATTTAAAATAAAATATAAAATTTTAAATAAACAATTTAAATTTATATATTGATATAATTATAGCATTTTAATTATATACTATTTAAGCAAAACTCGAAGTGTAATTTTTTTTTTTAAGCCCAACCTGAAATTTAAACTAAAAATTATACTTAAACTCATTTAACAAACTTTAATTTCTTATCAAACCCTCCAAAAACTTGAATGGACTTTCGATCATTGAACAGGTCTAGCCAATAACAAAGAACTTTATTATAAACCTAATAAAATTACTGAATCGGAATACACCAACAAAATATATAATGACGAAAACATACTACACCAATCCTTACCGGCAAAGGTGTCCATACAAGCTATACTGTAACAGAAAGAGAATTTAGAACAATAAAATTAAAAGTCCAGCATCAGTGATCTCCAAATTTTATAAAGATGCAAAAAAGGAGTAGCTGTTTGAATCACTGAACTTGCGCTGAAGTGCGCCACGACCTATCATTCACACGACTTGGTAATTCTCTGTAATCAAATTTGTCCTCTGGGAGAACTTGGGAGGAGCTCCACCTCTCAAGGGAATGATGTTCACAACCTACACCAATAATTCTCTCCAATAAGTGAATCTGTACGAGGCATTGATTCAACAAGGTATGGGAAGAACCTTTTTTTGCACTTAAAAGTCCCAAAATTAAAAATGATCATGATATTGAAGTAATTAGAAAGTTTTAACGGTGCAATTTAGCTGACACAGGCATGAGGTACTGGAAGCCTCCACAGATATGATCCAACCACAATATCCCAACTTTAAAAAAAGCAAAAAAAAAAAAACAAAAGTAAATAAAACTTCATATCAAACCTTCAGGTCACTGTATGTACTAGTAGCTGAAAAACGGACAGAAATGGGAAAGAACACTGATGAATCTGCTGGAGGCACAACAAACTCCATTGATCCACTGCCAATATGTCAGAAGAAAGAAATACTTATAAACCAATAGCATCTTTATAATATCCAATACAAGAACTTTAGCAGTGTTAAACAATGGACTGACCTGCGGTTAGAGTTATCAATGAGAAGTATGGACCATTCCAAGATGGAATTTCTGGAGTCATACCTGTGCAAGACAAACAAGAAAATATAAATAATATAGTGCACATAAAAACTGTTTCCAACTTCAACTGTATTACACATCATCTTAGTATTTTCACTTTAGCCCAAAGTTTTTTGGTAACATCTTATGAAGATATACCCATAGAGTTCCAGATTAAGGCTTGGTTGAGCTGAATTCAGTTTATTAATCTCATTGACTACAAATTGACAATCTTACTTCCATCTGGTGTAAAAATTTTGAAATGACAACAATTTACCTCCATTCACCATCAATCTGCCTGACATTTGGTGCCTCCCGAAGAGCAGGGAGAGGTACAGATATCAGCACATTTCGTAGATCAAACATGGCTGAAGCTTCATATTCAATGCTGACATAAGTTTCATTTCCAGAAACTGAAGGCCAGCAGTTGACTGCAACAAACCAAAAACTCATATTAACCCATCAAAGCATACAATAGCAATTATATATCAAGAATAAACAGCATTAGATTTGAAACCCACTGGTCAATGGCACCATTGACTCATCTGCACTTTGCATTCTCCACTTCAAAAGACCAACACCAGCTGCATCCCCAGCTGGACCAGTGGGGAAAGGCCTATTAGGGTCCTTCAACCCTAGAATGTTTTCATTGGAAAACAATTCCTTGTTCATGTTGGGATGCGTCTTGAAGAGAATGCCAGGATTACCCCCAGTTTCAATCTGAAAATAAAGCATGAAAATTGATTAATTCAATGCTGTAAAAGTATTCTGACAGACTCGATCTGAAAACTAAGCATGCAAGAAAAATGGTAAACTCATGCTGCAAAGGCATTAGAAGAAAGGTATATTATACTTTGAAGACATGATTACTGTTAAGTGATGTGTGAATAGGAAGAACTGGCATGTCTTTCAATGGTAATACCATTATGGATTAAGGTCAATGTACCCAGGGATTTGAAATGTATTGGCCAGGTGTGAAACAACATAACAAAGAAAGGAAGCAAATACAAGAAACTAGTAATCTGTCATGATTAATGTGAATAGATTAAATTACTTCTCATGACCCAACAAAAGATATTGGCCCACAAAAAATGCAGAAAATAGTAGATCAGAAAGACCTGCTCTCTTATCTCTTCAAAGCACATTATTCAATGAGGAAAACCTACTAATTTTTGGAGCCAAATGGGTAGCCAAGATTTGAACCGAACAAAACTCCAGGTTAATTCACCAGCATCGAAGCATAATTTTCGAAGTCAAAATCTTTGAAAGATACTTGTGAATTCTCACACCAGTAAAAACCAAACTGTTACCTGAACTTGGATGAGTCCATCTTCCTGGTTAAGAATTTGAAGTGACAAAGTCCCTTGAACATCAAAGTTACTCATTCCACCATCTCTTTTCAGTGTGACATTGAGTTTCTCCTCAGCAGTCAAAGTGATGGGATCAGTAGGTGGAGGTGCAGCCACTCTGGACTGGCCGACCTTTGGCTGCACATCTTCAACTATCAGTTCACCTTCTGCTTTCAGGGATTCCAAGAACTGGTTTGTTTTTTGTGATTTACCAAGCTGCATTCCAAGACCTTTAGGAGGAGCAGTTGCAGATGACGGTTGACGGCCTAACAATATGAGCATATGGTTAGAAAATTTTCTGAAACTTCTTTGATATGAAACATGCCAATTTTCATATCAAAGAAGTGAGAAACATCTTGGATTTCTTATGGACTTAACGATAAAGCAAGTATAATCAATTTGATAAAAATATGCAAACCAAATCAAAATCCAAGGCATGTGGTGGCATACTCATGTGACAAACCTTTAGTCTTGGTAGAGAAGGAATCAACATCAGTGGTTAATCCAAACCCAGATCCACTTCCAAAGCCACTTCCGCTGCTAGAAATGCTCATATCACTAAAGCTAGTTTCGATTCTTCCAGAGCCCATTGACATGAACCCTCCCTTATCACCTCTATTCTTATCAATCTGCAGAATACACAACAGGAATAAACAGAGTACATAACAGAACAGATTGATTAGTACAAGAGCCAGGAACATTGCAAAACAAATACCTTGCTCTTCTCAATCTCACTAGCTTTTCGCTTCATGACATCCTTAGTTTCATTAATCTTGCTTTGCAATACCAGCTTGTGCAACTTCTCTTCGTGACTCTCCATCTCACAGTATTGCTTAACCTGTGCAACTGTCACATTTTCCTTGTGCCCGAGACAGATGACTTCATCAAAAGCAAAGATCAATTCAAAAGCATTCTTGCCAATACCCTCCTCATCTAGAGAGTAACAATATTCAGGTACCTAGAAAAAAAAAAGGAATAAAGTAAATGCTCTGTTCTACTAAGCTGAGACGAGCATATTACAAAGGCTAAAAATTGAAAATGCCTCAAGTAACAGAAAAGCTTCATGAGATTGCAAAGTGACAAGGAATGAGAAGCTGTAAACACATAAAGACAAAGAAATTTGAGATTATATTTGCACTGGTGTCTATTCAACGAAAGAATACAAGTCAACTTCCAACTACCGAAGGTTGATCGAAGAAACAAAGAATCAAATGTCTCACTTTTACGTAATTTATTAGGTTCAAAGACTTAAAAGGATAAGAAAAGAAATCAAATAGCAGCTAAAACATACCAGCTTGGAGAGCAGTCTCAGAGTCTCCAAATCTTCAAGAATGTTGCTCTGTTTGTTTGTTACAAGAAGCAAATAAAGAGCTTCTATTGGTTGATAAACATAACGCACGTTCTCAGTCTCAACATATGTATGTTGCTTTCCTGTGCCCACCAACTTAGGAAAAGCTGCAAGAAGACCTTCAATTCTTATGCGAGTCATGTCCACAAACTGCCTGGAGACAAGCACTGAAATAAGAGCCAAAAGAATGTCAATAAGACAACAAAATTTTGCGCTTCAACAATGTAATTATCATGGCACAAGAAAAAGAACTAAACGAGCAAGCATGAAATTCACCTTTGCCAGACTTGCTTACAACAGAAGCAGCAAGTACAACCTAAATCACAAAAATAAAAGCTCAAATCAGAAACAGGTCATATAGCACTTCTAGCCATATGTGTTACCTTTAATAGGGGGGAAAAACAACTATTGAAAGATGCATTAGAAGAAAACAGAAATAAGCAGCAACAAAACTAAACACCAGTGTTGACAGGGAAATGCTGGAGAAAACTTAATTCAGTTGATGCGTATACAATATAAAACAACATGACTGAGGATCTAATTCAAAGCTACAATTCAACTAAAAAGAACGATTGAAAACGAAAATAAAGGACGAAACCTATACCATCTTGGATTTTCGAGAAGCAAACTATCCAGACAATATCAAATTGAAGCCTTTATCAGAGAACCTAGTAGACAATGAAAATCAAGTTAGGATAAAAAACGATCAAAAATTAACAGCGGGAATCAAGATAAAATAACGAAAGAGAACGAATTTAAAAAGATCCAAAACGCAAAATAAATCTGGAAACAAAAAACAAAAGCAAATCAGAAGATCTAGTCAGCAAGAGATCTGCCACCTCAGATCTATATAGCAACATGCATATAAATGCAAATACGAATAATCCACCTGCCGCGTTTGGCAGCCAGTAAAATGAGAGAATGCTACGAAAACAAAATTAGGCGAATCGCCGGGAAAAACAACAGCACGACTGAATACAGCCTTCACCATTTTGAAATGTTCGAAACATAGAAGGCAGTGAAAAGGAAGAAACGAAATTAAGGTCTGGAGATTTCATCCTCTAAATTAACGGTTGAGGTCGCGGCATACACAGATCTGAGAAGGAACTTACCTCGATCTAATTGTCTGTATGTTGTGTATCTTCTTCACTCCGGGGAGATCGGATCCCTGAGAAGCCATTGCATAGTTCGCTCATTATATCAGCCTTTCTGTAGACCCATCATTTTTCTATTTGGACCAGTTTTGGTATTGTCCAGCCCACTCTCTGCAGCCCAATTTTATGGCCTTCTGGCTTTCTTTTTCTTCCTTTCGAAGAATGAATGCACAATTCAAAAAAAGGTTTTTAAAATCTTATCTAATTAAAGCGAGGTTTTGGTTTAGTGACAAGGAGAAAGTTTTAGAACTTTAAGATTTCAAGTTTAAATTTTATTACGTATGAATTTAATTATTTAATTAAATTTTAATTTATTAATTAATTATTTAGTAAAATAATAATTGATTATAAGAATGTAATATTTAATTATAAGTAAATGTAACACTTAATTTTTAAAAAAATTAAATTGTTTTCAAATATTTGTTTTTTTAGGATAAAAAGGCTATAATATTGGGATAGTAATAAATTCATAGAACAATTTATTGAATTATATTTATATCTTGATTGAGAGTTTAGATTTCATCACAATTTTAGTGTGGTACAATTGAATTTACAATATTATCAATTGAATTAAAATACCAACTCAAATAAGATTCATTCAAAATAAATTTTTTATAAAATTTTTTTAATCATAATTACAATAATTTTTTTTCAATCACGACTTCAATAACTTTTGTTATTATTTTTAATCTCATATGAACTAATTTTATCTCTCATCTAAGTGGAGCGTTAGTATTAATTAATAAATAAAATTTTAAATTCTATGAAAGAGGAATTTTCTTCAAAAAAGAATCTTATTACTTCTAATAATGCACGGAAAGAGAGATTATTGGGTAATAAAATTTTATTTCTCAATAAAAGAGGGAGGGTTATTGTATCGTCAAAACAAATTACAATATTTTTAATTTATTTAAAATTTGATAATTTAAAATATGATATAATAATATAATATAAATATGATATAAAAATAAAATATCAAATTAATATAATTTAAAATTTTAACAATAATTATATATAAATTTTATAAAATTAAAAAATTATATTTTATTTTTTTATATTAATAAAAATTATGATATAAAATTTTTATATAAAATATGATTCAAATTCAAAAATTTTATTATTATTATTATTATTTTTTTGTGCTAAGGGGCATAGCCCGGACATTACATTGGAATATTCCTAGGATAGCCTAGTAAGACAAAGTTCAAATCTTTGGGAGAGTACACCAGATTAACAAAACCCAATGGTTGTGTCAGACTCCATTTTGCTAACCAGTCCGCGGCGTTGTTCCTTTCTCTGTGAACATGCGAGACTTTCCACTGCCATTCTTTTTTGGAGAAGATCTTTTATAGCCCACACGAGGTTAAAATGAGGGTGATTTTCATGGACTCCATTCTTGATCATGTTAACAGTATTTATGGAATCTGATTCAATTTCCACGAATTTAAATCCTTTAGTCTAACCACAAGTAAGACCTTGGTATAAAGCCCAGATTTCTGCAAGATCAATGCAACACTTGCCAATGTGAAATGCAAAACCTGCCTTCCATTCGCCAAAAGAATCCCTTATCAAGCCTCCTACTCCAGCTGTGTTATTTTGTTGATTCCAACTTCCATCGATGTTGAGCTTAACCCAACCCTCACTTGGTCTCTCCCATGCCATCAAAACTTCAGATCTAGGAATTTGGCATTGATCCTTTTTTATGTAGTTTGCCTATTCATTCAAAGCTCTAAAGATAGTTGCCTTTTTCTGGTCATTTGTGGAGATTTTCCCTTCGAATACTAAAGTGTTTCTCCATTTCCAAAGAAACCAACAAGTGTAAGAGAATACAGTAGGCCACTCCCAATCCCCTACATACATTTTCTTCTAGTCCACAATATTAAGATTAACCCATCCAAAAAGGTTATAGCTCCAGAGAGAATTTTGTTGTTGAAGATTAAAAAGATTTTTCCAAATATGTTTAGCCTCAACACAATCTCTCAACGCGTGTAAACTGGACTCCACCGGCTCGTTGCAAATTTTACAACTACTATCCTCCGTCAAATTCCTTTTCTTTCTATTTTCATTGGATAATATTCTATCATTAGAAACAAGCCAGAGAAATGTTTGAATTCTGGGCACCGCTTGTATCTTCGAAATGCTTTTAAACAGGAGATTCCTATCACTAATATTCTCAAATAGGCTTAAGTAGGTAGATCTAGTTGAGAAATTTCCATTAGGAGTGAGACTCCAAATTATTTTATCGAACTGGCTATCATTGAAGCCCACAGGAATAACATATATTTGATCAATGATTTCAGGAGGCAGGATCATACCAAGTTTATGAAAGTTCCATTCACCATTAACATTAAAATCACTAACTAACTTGTTATTTGGGTGTGAGGAAAGAGTTGTTGGAAAACTATTCTTCAAAGGTTGCTGTTCGTCAATCCACTTGTCTTCCCAAAAATCAATCATGCTCCCTTCGCCAACACTCCATTTCAGTCTATATATTCTCAATAACAGGTTTACCATGCAAAAGACTTCTCCAAGTATAAGAAACATTCCTTTTTTCTTTTTTTTTTTGAATTTTGCAAGGAAGTGCCATACAGATAATTTCCTTTAATTAGCTATACCTACATAGCATTTTCTTCACCGGTTAGTCACCATCCCAATTTAGCTAAAAGGGCAAAGTTCATCTCTTTAGTTTTCTTGAGACCAAGTCCTCCATTCGCGTTAGGCTTGCATACTACATCCCAACTTATTAGGTGGATTTTCTTTTTTTCCAATGAACTATCCCAAAGGAAATATCTATTAATTTTGTCAATATGCATTACAAGAAAATGACGTATTAACGATAGTTTTGTAACGGTCTTTCACTTACAAACGCTGTTAGCTTTCGTGTTTTTATAAAACTTCAGGCATTTATTATCAAAACGTCACTAAATTTTTAAATAACGGCGTTAGTACTTATAAATGTGACCCAATACTTGATATCAACGGCATTTCTAAATAAAAACGCCTTGAATAATTTTTATTAAAAATTTTAATGAATAGTAAATGTGTATTTTTGACAATCAATGCCTTCAATAATCATATCATAAAAAATTTATGAGATTATTGAAAGCGTTTTTCACAAGAAACGCCTTTAATAATTGGACCAAAAAATTTCACAGGCTTATAAAAATATTTGGATCGTACGGATGTTTACCATAAGATTATAGGTTCGATCCCTCTTTTTAACCTTTTTTTTATTTTTTGCACAGATTATTTGTAATTGATTATTTTAGGCGTTTTATTGGCAAAAACGCCTTCACTAATTACTTTAAAAAAAAATTTCAGAGATTATTAAAGGTGTTTTTCGCAGAGAGATGCCCTTAATAATCCATAGGCATTTTTGGCCTATGGATTCTTGAAGGCTTTTTTGGTCGAACTCGCTTTCTATAATTCAATAAGTAAGTTTTTGTTGTGATTATTAAAGGTGATTTTTGTCAAAAACACCTTCAATAAATTACAGACAAAAGTTGGAAATGATGTTTGAATGTGCTTTTTGCTCAAAATGCCTTTAATATTTATAACGATAAATTTTAGTGATCGAATTATTGAAGGTGGTTATATCCAAAAAACGCCTTCAAAAAAATTTTAGTTTGTATTATTGAAGGTGATTTTTGCCTAAAATGCCTTTAATATTTCAGACAATAATTTTTTTTTGGGATTATTGAAGATGATTTTGATAAAAAAAAAAAGCCTTCAATGTTTTCTGTTAGGGATGATTGATTTACTAAAAACGCCTTCATTAATCCCATCAAAATAACATATTTGATATTGTATATGTGTAGTCAATTGTAAGTTTATGCCCAAAAAAACGTTTGCTGTCAGTTGTATATTTATGCCCATAAAACATTTGGTTTATATATCTGATACTATGAATTACATTTTGAAATTTACATAATGAACATTGTTGTATTTCAATATATTGACCATACATCCGAAATTAAAACTAATAACATTGCCACATTAATATACTTTTCTGAAATAATCGTACTCAATAATTTATTAAGTACACATAGTGTATTCATATTAAGTATAACAATAATATTAAACCAATACCCCAATGTACAAATTTAAAGTTTCCATTCAACATTGGCATGTTAAAAACATTATAACAATTTGTTCCATATATATTTACATTCAACCAACAATGTCTAACCTAAAAGTTTATCAACATTGATAAATGATAATACATAATCACACCATTCTTTACGGACTTCATCCAGTTCCTCTTCCGTGAAACTTTCTTTACCTTTTCACTAAAAAAAAAATCAGAAGTAAATGTTAAGAAATGAGAACATAAGGTACCTTTTTATTTTTTTTTAAGATATAAAGAGTTTATAAAATTTATACTAACCTTGAATGGTATGATCATAAAATCATGTAAAACTATCTCTCGCATAAAATGAAGGACATAATATCCACATTCAGTATTACTGGGTTGACGAGATACCTAAAAATTAAATTGAGTGGGTTTAGAAAATATTTATTTACACAAACTTAGCATAAAAATAATATATTTCACATTTATCAATAATGATATCAATTTTGATTTCTTTATCTTCTTATCGAATGCAGATATTACCCTAAATTGAAAAGAAAAAAATTACTTAATACATAAATAAAATTATTTATGAAGAAACAGAAGATATATAATATAATAAAGTGTAATACCTCTTTATAAAAGTTTGAATATTAGGGTTAGGCATCGCCGTTGGATTAACTGAATTAAGTAAATATGGCGTTAAAGATTTAGTGTCAATCACAATAAGCACCCAATGACGACTGCAAAATAATAACAATGATATACTCAAATTATGCATCTGATTAGATTTAGGTAAGGTTGGAGTAATTAAGGTTGGAATATAGCTTACTGGGTATTATATGGGAGCAAATAATAATCAGTCGGTCTTTTTATGCATAAAATCACATGATTAGCGTGATAAGCGATTGTGCCGCTCTATTCACTAATGAAGTTGGGATCAATGAATCTAAATCTGTTAGTCAACTGTCTCTCCTTGAGCTCTCTATATAGGAAGCTGCACGATAACAATCAATATTGCTAATTAGTATTACACCTTAATATAGATTACTACATATTGAATGTGCATATTTGTATTTATAAGCTAACCTTATATAAGCAACGATATCAACAACTGATAATTAATCAAATTCACAAAATTTTTTAGCCTCCTTCACACCAATGAAAAAAAATAATAGTTTATCAAATAACCCTTCCTCAAACTCAATGGTTATAAAGTTTCCTCCGGATAAATACTCTAATGAATATTTGGATAACTCATCCATGGAAGCCTGAGTAAGGGTCATACTGTGAGTCTGAACATCCTGCTATAATATTTAATGAAATAAAGTATTAAAATCAAATCAATCAATATAATAAACAAATTAATATTCAAATTATAAACAATACCATACTTCTTGGATGGTAGCGGAGGATGAGATCACTTCTTTACTTCCAACGGAAGCTTCTCGTACTGGCATAACCTACCGTATTGCTGCCAACATAGACTCCAAAGCAGTGAGTCTTTACTATTGGTCATTAAGACGTTGCTCCTGGTCATTAATTTGTTGCTGTTGTTGCTCAATTATTGCTTCATGTTGTGCATTTCTCATTCGTGGGGTTTTTGGTTGTTTACCAAAAAATGTTGATGGTAAGGCAAATTTACCAACCCCACGAACCCGACCAGGCCTTTCTTTAGCGCTTAATGCTAAAGACAAAGAATCTTTGTCATACTGGATTGTCAGTTCATCAGATTTGACTTTGGCAGCATAATTATCCTGAAAGATAATAATCAGTTGGGCTGTAACAACAAATCTATATAAGCTAGTATACACTCATAGACACAACCACAATGTCAATCATACATTATATCAAAAAAGCAGTTATACATACAATCTTTTTTGTTATTTTCTCAGTTGTTTTGTCAGTGAATGATTCATCCTTTCGTAGATGTCTTTGTTTCCAGACATCTCATCTGAAAACTTTTGTGGTAGAGCTTGCTGATTTCTATTAAATTATCGTAATAAAAAAAATAGAATGTATAAAATGAATATTCATAAATATTCATTAGTGAGTATAAAACAAGCGTGCGAATACATACAAGCTGATACTTCACATTTGCATATCTCTTTCTTATTGTCCAATGGTGATATTGTTGCTTGACCTGAATGTCCCGTTGTTGTTCTTTGATTTTTTACAAAATCAAGAAATTACGTCAATCACATATGAAGATCAAAGGGTATATTGCATAAAGACTTATAAATAATTTTTAATAAAAATTAGTTTACGTATAGATAAATCTTCTGAAAGTTGATATTGAACAAAATTTATCCAATCTTCAATACTTATGACATCTGTATATGTCGCAAGTGGAAGAGCCAAAACATCACTTTCACTAGTCAACGATAAAATATATTAGGTTGTCAATCTGCTTTTAAAGTCTCTAAATGCTTTCCTAGCAGATTGCAACACAATCTTTTTACAGTCAATTGGGACATCAAACCACTCCTAAATAAGTTAACATAATTAGTATGAACACATTGAATTTCAATTAATTGATCATTTAACAAATTTTATGAAATAGTTGAATAAACATACCACAATCGACTGTCATATATCATCCTTGAGATCATCAGGAACTCGTCGCCAATCGATGTACGTAATTGAAATCATACGATGAAAGATGGCTCTAATATGAGTAGCCATCTTAGTAGCTCCTTCAGACACAGGCTATCCACTTTGATTGAAGTTAACATGAATTTTTGTGTCAGTCACTTTGATTTGTTCATTTGGGCCCCTTCCCTTTCTTTTTTGGCCTACACATTTGTCTTGTACATGTACATTAAAAGAAGAATGATGTTGTTCGAAGACTATAATACCTGCAATCTTAATCATAATTATACGAATTACATAATATGATCGTCTAAATTGAATACTGTACGTAATTTAATATAACCATTATCATAATACGTACAGAAACACCATTCAGCAATGTGCTAAGACACACCCTTTAGCAAACCATTCAAAAACACCATTCATCATATAATTCAGCCCCCTAATTTCATATAAACCCAATCAGTAAAATAATATCAGACAACAAGGTTGAGCAAACCATTTAGCATATATATATGATTCAGACCCCCAATATCATACAATATCATTCGACATTACAATATCAGACTACAAGGTTCAGCAAACCATAATTTTTAATACGTACTACATAGAAACAGCATACTTGCAAAATGAATAGAATCTTGGACGACTATGCTTACAATGATGTTAATGAAAATATATAAATGCATATGTCAATATTAAGGAACCGAAAAAACAAAAATCTCTATCCAATATTGTAAATAATATAGTAAACTAAAAAAAAAAAAAGACTTACTAATAAAAACAGAGGTGCGCAGCGTTGATTTGTTGAAGGTCAGTGGCGACAATAGGAATAAAGGTACCGATGGTGTTATAAAAATGTGTTTAAGGGTTTTGTTGAATAACACAGCTTTTAATCATTCTGTGTACCAGCAATCTACGAATTCTGATATTCAAGGCAGGAAAATGAATATAAAATTAATTATTAAAGGCATTTCCATGGAACAAAGCGTTCAATAATCCCCTAAAAATTTTATTAGAGATTATTGAAGGTATTTTTTTACAAAAAAGATGCCTTTAATTTAGAAAAAAAAGTTTTAACTAACTTATTAAAGGCGTTTATCCTCAAAAAATGCCTTCTATAATTCATAAAAATTGTAAAAGGCATTTTAAGTAGAAAATCACCTTCAATAATGATGAATTTCAATGGTTTATAACAAATTATTGAAGGCAATTTATAATAAAAGACGCATTTAATAATCCAAAAAATTTTTTTAATGAAATTATTGAAGGTGTTACTATCTGCAAATGCCTTCACTATTTATCTACAAAATCTAATAGCAAATATTAAAGGCATTTTTCTTGAATATACACATTTAATAACCGTATTAAAATTTGTGTGGTGGTATATTGAATATATTTTATAATAAAAGATGCCTTTAATAATGCCCAAAATTTTTTGAGGAAAAATATTGAAGGCGTTTGTTATTAACAAACGTCTTCAGTAATGGATTACTAAGTTTAAATGTATATTGAAGTCGTTTTTTTGAATAAATATCTTCTATAACCATCATGGTATATTGAAGGCGTTTTATAATAAAAGACGCTTTTAATAATTCTAAATTTTTTTAATGAAATTATTGAAGGCGTTGCTATCTACAAACACCATCACTAATTATCTACAAAATCTAATAGCAAATATTAAAGGTATTTTTCTTGAATATACGCATTTAATAATCGTATTAAAATTTGTGTGACGGCATATTGAAGGTATTTTACAGTAAAAGATGCCTTTAACAATGCCCAAAATTTTTTGAGAAAAAATATTAAAGGCGTCTATTATTAACAAATACCTTCCGTAATATATTACTAAGTTTAATGATATATTGAAGGCGCATTTTTTAATAAACGCCTTCTATAACCATCGTGGTATATTGAAGGCGTTTTACTGTAAAAGGCACCGTTAATAATTAATAATATGGATACTTAAAGGTTTTTTTCTTTAATATATGCCTTTAATTATCGTTTTCCAGTAAAAGACTTAAAATAAAAGCACTTGAAAATTATTCAATGCGTTAGTACCTAAAATAAAATATAGCATTTAGTAATGGTGTTTTTCTACAATTCCAATATGACGTTGGTGAAAGCGTCTATAATATATTCAAAAAATATTTACGATGAAATTATTGTAGGTGTTTTTCTTAATAAACGCCTTCTATAATCCTGTCTAATAAAAATCTTCTCAAACTTAGCGCATCCAATCACCAACTTCAAACTTCATATTCATTATTATACTATTTCTCTTTCCACACTAAGTACAATTTACTTTTCTTTTCCTTTAGCTTTCAGTATTTGAGCATTGTCTTTTAGAACCCTAGTTTGACTATTCATTACTTATTTACTTTATCTTTTACTTCATTCGATTATTCCTTCAGCTTTTCTAATTCATGATTTTTTTTTTAGTGTAAACAATTTTCTCCAAAACCTACCTTATTTCACCTTATGTCAACCCCAACTACAAATACTCTTAGGTATTGTCAATGTTAGCAGCAGAGTTTTAACATTCAAGGGCTCTGGTAGCTGATAAATTACTTCACAATAAAAAGTTCTCATTTTGTGTAAGTACTAATCTTGTTATTATCTTTTGTTTAAAATATAGTAAACTTAAGTATTGTACATGTTCATTTTCATATAAATTATTTATATACATTTGGTCTGATAATGTAGCAAGTATTAAATGCATAAGAGTTAGATGCAAAAGTCAAGATTAAGTCAAGAGTAAAGAGATGGAGTGAAAATTTTTCTTCATTTTGTATTTAAAAATACAAGTGAAAATAATATGATATTATGTCTATGTGTGAAGTGTGCTAATATTGAGTGGCAAATGCATTAAGTTATTTTTGAACATTTAATTTGTATTGAATTTCTATCGGATAAGTTAATTGATATTTTAATGAAGAATCTGTACTGTTAAGGCCTTCCACTAGAGTTCTTTCAATTTCAAAAGCTCCCCAACAGTAACATGATCTTTTTATACTAGATGACATTAAATGCATGTTGCGAGATACTTTTAATATTCATAACCAATATTTTCATAATCTTTCTCCCCAAAATAAAGGATTTAATCAGTCCAATGTCGAAATGCATAAATTTGGTAAACCTAGGATAAGTGTACATAACCAACAACCTAGAGGAGAAGCATCAAAGTTTTATAGGTTGCTTGAGGAGATGAATAAAAAACTTTTTGAGGGATCGAAGCATTGAAGGTTGTCTTTTTGTGTTCATCTTTTTCACTTGAAATGCTTATGTGGATAGACAGGAAACTCACTGACTTTATTATTACAATTTATAAAAGAAATGTTTTCTTTTGTAAAAATTCTTGAATCTTGTAAGAAATCAAAGAAGATGATCAAGGATTTAGGTCTCAGATATGAAAAAATTCATAGTTGTCCCAATGATTGCATGTTGTATTGAAAGGATAAAAAAAATCAAGAATCTTGTCATTTATGTGGTATTTCTCATTGGGTGGACAAAAACCTTGAGGAAAGGTTGAATGATGATGGTGATGAGGTACGTATCGAAAAGAAGCCTATTAAAGTTTTACGCTATTTTTCATTAATACCAAGACTTCAACAACTCTTTATGTTTTTCAAAACTACAGATTCAATGAGATGGC
The DNA here is from genome assembly GCF_002303985.1 of Durio zibethinus. Next base: position 32,460,842 of record NW_019168048.1, on the reverse strand, counting down.
ATCATGAGAAGTGAACGGATGATGGATCATTGCAGCATCTTGTAGATTTTTTGACATGAAAATCATTTCATTCTAGGTTTTCAGACTTTGTATCTGATCCTCAAAATGTTATGCTTAGACTAGCATCCGATAGATTCAACCTTTTTAAAATTATGAGTACTTTTTATAGTATTTGGCCAGTTGTATTGATTCCTTACAATTTGTCACCATTGATTGCTATGAAGCAACAGTCATTTATATTATCTATGATAATTTTCAAGAAAAAAAAATCGGGTAATGATATAGACATCTACTTACAACCTCTTATTAAAAAGCTAAAGTAATTATGGAAAAAAATTGAGACCTATGATGCATCAAAAGAAGAGAACTTCAATATATGTGCTACTTTATTATAGACTATCAATGATTTTTTTACTTATGTAAATTTATCTAGTTAGAGTACAAAAGATCGTTATGCTTGTTCAGGTTATGCTGCACAGACATGTTTGACATAGTTACCTAATGGTAGGAAGTTCTGTTGTATGAGACATCATCGATGGTTAGATGATAATCATCAATTTAGATTTTAAAAATTTCTATTTGATGGAACTGAAGAGTTGAGGAGATCACATTTACCCATTAGTGGGTCTAATATCTTATTAAAGTTAAAAAATATCAATTTCACTTATGAAAAAATGACTCTATTAAGGAAAAGAGTGAGGGACATCTTTGAAGTTGGTGATAATCATACAGAAATTGATGATCTTGATGTTCACAGTGATAAAAAAGATGATGAAGCAGATGACCTCAATGAGTCTGAGTTGTGAAAAAAAAGAAGTATATTTTTTGAGTTACCTTATTGGAAATATAATTTATTACGCCATAACCTTGATTTGATGAACATAGAGAATAATGTTTACAAAAATTTTATCAGGATAATTCTCAATGTGAATAGAAGATCCAAGGATGACTTAAAGAGTCGGCTTGACCTAGTTAATATGGGGATTCGCTCAAACCTTCATTCAAAGTTACTTTTTAATGGTAAATATCGATTGTTTGCTGCTTGTTTTAAGATTTCTAAAGTTGAAAAAGATGTATTTTGTAAGGTTTTAAAAAATATCAAAGTTTCAAATGACTATGCATCAAATATATCAAGATGTGTGAATATAAAAGAATAAAAACTTTCTTCATTAAAGTCACATGATTATCACATTTTAATACGAGACTTACTTCTAACTATTTTACGTTCATCAATGTCAAAACAAGTCACTTCTATAGTAATTGAATTTAATAACATATTTAAATCTCTATGTCAAAAATGTATGAATGTGAAAGAGCTTGACAAACTTCAAGATCGAGCCGCGATTACTTTATGCCATTTAGAGAAGATCTTCCCTCCAAACTTTTTCACTATTATGATACATTTGGCTATCCACATTCCATATGAAGTAAAAGTCGGTAGGTCGATTTATTATCAATAGATGTATCCTATTGAAAGATATTATTTGTTAATAGATTGATTATGTTTTTATTGATGATCAAGCCACTCAACTTAAAATAACATAGGACTAATGTTTTATGCTATAGATTTTTTGGGAGGTTAAAGTCTTATTGTTACAACCAACACTATCCGAAAGGTTTTATTACTAAAACATTTTTAGTAGAAGAGTGTATGACATTTTATTCTCGTTATTTGAAAGATGTTGAAATGAAATTTTATAGACTATCGAGAAATGTTGGTATGTAGCATACAAACTCTACCTACAATTATCTTTTTCAAAGTTTTGGACAACCCATGGGTAAAGCTGAATTGGTGGAGTTAGATGATAAATCTCGGGCACAAGCATATCGATATGTTCTTTTTCATCATGACTCAATTAAATCGTTTTGCACGTAAGTTTTGTAGCAAAGAAATAATTCATTACATTAAGCATAATTTATTATCTTTTTTTATTGTTAATACTTTATCATGATGTTTTATAGTGAGTATAGAAATAATTTGAGAGATCCTGCACATTATTGATGATCAAACCCTCAAGAGCTTGATAAGTTATTCATTGAAAACTTTCATAAATGGTTAGGAACAACTGTAAGTAATGCCATATTTCTCATTAAGAGAAATCTACATAGAATGCTTATGGCATAAATAACATTAATAACATATATATATTTATTCCACTTTTATAGGTTTGGAGTGGAAGCTTGTTAGTAAAGAAGTGAAGTGTCTTTCACACGATCCGAACCGAATTATGAAACAATACAAAAGTTTCATCATTAATGGATTTAGATTTCACACTAAATTTCATGAGAGATTTAGAAGTATACAAAATTCAGGAGTTATTGTGACTTCATCAACTACTAGCTATGCTAATGCTAGGGATACAAACCCTTTAAAGGGAAATGTGGGTTATTATGGCATGATTAATGACATCATTGAGTTGGATTATTATGGCAAGTGGAAAGTTATCTTGTTTCGATGTGATTGGGCTGATGTGAATAGTACGAGAGGTATTAAGAAAGATAAATATAAATTAACACTTGTAAATTTTTCTCGATTAATTCACACTGGATAACAACTCATCGATAAACCTTATATATTTTCATCTCAAGTCAAACAAGTATTTTAGTTTGAAGATCCCAAAGAATTGGGTTTGTTTGTTGTTATTCGAAACACACCTAGAGACTTATTTGATATGGGGTTAGATACCAAAGATGATGTTGAACATGAAGCTGAATGTTATCCTTTTACTGAATAAAACTTGGATGAAAATATCTCCAGTACCTACACTCAGTGGGTCCGTCAAGATGTTACTAAAGATATTTACGAACCATGAAATGGTGCATCTATAATTTGTAATTCGAGTATTTAAGACATAATGTAGTAAATGATAGTATGTAAATAATGTGACATTCGCTATTGTATAATTATTTTATTCTAAATCATACATTATCTTTTGATTTAATTAAATCGATATGTTCTTTATCTATCATAGGTTTTGATTTCTTAAATTGTCAATATCTTTATATATGATGTAAACTAATATTTTTCTATATTCGCTTTTATGATGTAGGTAAGCTACAATGCGAAAGAGTAAGTTGAAAGAAAAACATATAAGATATTTTAGTTTAAAATCGTCTGCGGCACCTATAGATATTAGCTATGAATTGAATCTTTTGAAGGAAAATGAATGTACTATCAGATTTAATTCTGTCACTTTTCACCCTTCAACTGATATTGGATATGGTAATACGGAAGGTACAGGTTTATATAGTACCCCATTAATTGATTATGCTTTAAATTTGAATGCAAGTATAATATACTCCAATTTTAGAATTTGAATATAATGATAAAAGTATTACGAATTTACAAATATATTTTTTATTTGTTGTAGTTGATAACAATGATCATCGAAGGACCAGAGGTCGGACAACTTTAAAGGAATTGTTTGCACTAACTCCTAACGAGCGTATTGTAGTGTCTGCAAACTTTGATAGGCAACCAATTGATGAAGAGGCTCAACTATTGGCTGAATTTCTAGGCATGCTAGCCCGTAATGGAATGAAATTGCCTATTTATTATGAAACATGGCATAAAATTTCAGAAGAAATTAAAGTCGATGCGTTAAACTTTATTGAGGTATTAGTATAATTAATTAGATATAAAAAAATTTTATTTTAAATATTGTTTACTTATTCTAACTTTTATTATTGTATTATTATAGTCAAGATTTATACTTGAAATACCAACTTCATTTGTGTTTAAGTCATTGGGAAAGAAATGGAAATATTATAAGCATAGTTTGAAGAATAAGTATTTCGATCAAAATACTACTGTAGAGGCGATGATGGAAAATCTACCCCGTAATGTGATTAGGTGGCAACATGAACAACTTGTTAGATTTTGATTCTCAAGAAAAAAAAAGGTACTAGTTTATAACTTTGTGTAGTAGAATGAAATGATGAAAGTGTTTTATAGTTTAAGATAATGAAATGATGAAAGTGTTTTATAGTTTACGTTGGTAATATTTGTATTTCTATCATATACGTAATTATTTTTTATGACAGAAAAGAGAATAGATTGGGATTGGTAGCAGAAAGCAACATAAATATAGCCACACAAGTGGATCAAAAAGTTTTGCAAGAAAGCAAAAAGAAATCATAAGTTTATGATAATAAACGTATTCCAATGAATGAACTTTTTTAGCCATTAAAAGGTAAATATGCAAATTAACAGTTATTGTTCTGTTTTAATAGTTTTGATAGCTTTAATACATGATATTAAACTTATCAAAAGTTTGCAAGAAAGCAAAAGTAAATCATAAGTTTATGATAACAAACGTATTCCAATGAATGAACTTTTTTAGCCATTAAAAGGTAAATATGCGAATTAACAATTATTGTTCTGTTTTAATAGTTTTGATAACTTCAATACATGATATTAAACTTATAAAAAGTTTTAAACTTAGTTGGTACAAATGATATGTATGAAAAGTTATTGTTTACATAGATTTACGCGTTTAATACAGATTTGTTATGATTGTTGTATTTTAACAGTTTGGATAGCTTCAATACTTAATATTAAACTTGTTCGATTGATTGAACTTGATTTCTACGATTGATATGGAAGAAAAAGTTATCTTTTATGTCTGTTTGAGATTATTTTTGCATATAAAAGGCAAATATACAAATTAAACTTTTTGATGGCTTTCAACATATTGAATGGCTTCAATCATTGATATTAAACCAGGAGAAAATAATTGAATTTGGTTTCCATGATCGATATGTGTGAAAGCCCAAAATGATTTTATTGTTTACATATGTTTAAGACTATTGTGTTGTTACGGGGCTAAAATATAAATGCATGAGATTAAAATTATTCAAAATTTTAATACTTGATTGATAGGCTTGATATGCATAAATAAGTTACGGTTGATATGTATCATATCAAATAACATATGTTTTTGAATAGGAGAATGAGATGGGCGGTACAATTGGATGTGTGAAACTTTTTCGCATAACATACACAAAAAAAGATAGATTTTACAGGAATATTGAAACATAAGAAATTATGGTAATTTGTATCATCTATTTTAATAGAAAGTAAATATTTACTCTTTTTAACATGTAATCAATTAATCATTAAACTTGATAGTTGTATATGATAAATTCATAGGAGAAAGTGAAAGAAAAAATGACTGTTGAGATTGAAGTAGCATCCGATGGTTCTCTCAACATGTAAGAAATAAAAAATCGGATATTTATAAAAGTTACTGGAAAAGAAATGCATGGACAGGTCTGAGGCCTTGGATTGGGTCCAACACCATCTGCCTACTATGGACATAGTTCTCCACAATTTACATTCTCAGCAAGTCAGTCTTTGCGAGACATTTCAATATTAAAAGGTGAGTTGCAAACTATGCAACAACATTTTCAGCAAATGGAAGCAAAAAGAGAATAGGAGCGTGCCAAAATTAAGGAAGAACGTGCTAGAATAAAGTAAGAGCGTGCTAAAGTTTAGCAGGTGCATGATCGATTCGATCATCTTATGAATTTTGTGCAACAATAATTTTCAGGAAATGATATATAAATATTTAAGTTTTTAAATATATAAAAAGCTTACAATGAAGTGCTAAAAATTGTATGGTATTATTCAGTAGGTTCTTGAGCACGCTAGTGACTGAGGTGAAAATTTTTTTTCATCAATTGATAGCCAGCAAAATGTATGCAGTCATCCATTTCATACATTTTAATTTTTTATTTTGTTAATGTATATAAAATATTTGAATGTTATTATACTAATTATTAAACTTTGTATTAATTAGATATATATTTAAACGTGAATGAAGTTAATATAAATTTCAGTTTTTGAATTTAAGCTCTTTAATAAAAATAAAATTTGTTAAAAGAATTTAGAAAAAAATATATTTTTACATAATGACAGCGTTTGCATTCGTTGTGGGTCACTAAATGAATAATTTAGTGGCGTTTGTAGCATAAAATGCCACTATAAGTAACGGCGCTCTTACCAGCAAACACCGCTTGTTAAGTGACATTTTTTATACAAAAGCTACTAAAACAACGGCGTTTTTCTCATAAAAAAGTCACTGAATTAGCGACGGTTAAAAAAACGTCACTAATATAGAGGCGTTTTCAAATTCAAACGCTTCTAAAGTAGCGACGTTTTCAGTTACAAACGTTACCAAAGCAACGACGTTTTTTCTCAGAAAAGTGTCACTAATTTAGCGGCATATCAAAAATAGAAACGTTGCTAAAATGACGGCGTTTCAAATATTAATGCCACTAATACTAGGGCGTTTTTTCGAAAACGTCGCTATTTACTGTGACGCATGATAGCCGACACTCTGCGTGACGTTTTTTGCAAATGCCGTAAATCTTTTTGTGGCGTTTATAAATGCTGCTAAATGTTAAAAAAAATGCTACTAAAAACCAAAACCTCTTAAGTGACGCTCGCAAATGGAGTTAGGGACTTTGGTTGTTTGCATGGTATATATAGGAATTGGGGCTGAAGCAGCTTGGATAAGACTACTCTACCTACTAAGGAAAGTTTATTAATATTCCAACTAGCCAATCTGGCTTGAACCTTTTCAACAAGGTTCCAATATGTTCGTTTTGAGACCCTTTCGTGCATAATAGGGACTCCCAAATACTTTCCCAGATTATTGGTTCTTGGAATGTCAGAGATACTACTAAGTAGCCTTGTTGTTCTCTCCTGAGTATTCTTGACGATGAAAATTTTTGACTCACTGAAACTAACCGTCTGTCCTAACCATTTCCTGAAGGTTTCAAGAGCCATTTTTCTTTTCTACTCTCTCCAGTATGATGTGGGATAATCTTTCCATTCCAGGGACAAATAAAAATGGAGATAGAGGATCTCCTTGCCTCAATCCCCTGGTAGGACGAAATTCTTCTGTTTTTTCACCATTCCAAAGAAATTGAAAAGTTGTTGATGTGATACAGGACATGATAAGAGAAATAAAAGAATTATTCAGACCAATCTCTATAAGAATCTCATGAAAAAATTGGCAATTCATTTTGTCATATGCCTTTTCAAGATCGATCTCCCATGCAACTACACCAGTTTTTCCTTTTTTCTTATTTAAAGAACGCATCATTTCTTGAACAATAACCACATTATCAACAATATGTCGTCCAGGAACAAAGCTGCTTTGGCTGGGATCAATGAGAGCATGTAGAACAGTCCGAATTCTTTCGACCAAAATCTTTGTGACGATCTTATATACCACATTACAGAGACTGATAAGGCGAAGCTGATTCATATTTTCAGGATGGTTAGTTTTAGGGATGAAGGTAATGAGGGTTTTATTGGGACCCTCAGGAATGAAGCCAGATGAAAAAATTTCATGAAGTACCTTACACAACTCTTCTCCTACAATGTCCTAATTCTTTTGGAAGAAACAAGCTTGGAAACCATCAGGTCCAGGAGCCTTATGTGGTCCAATGCTAAACAATGCATTTTTTATGTCATCATCCTTGACTGGTCTATGTAAATTTTCTAACTCTGCTCTCGTGAGTTTCGGATAGGTAATAGAGATGCCAGGTCTTTCAATATCCCACAAAGTTTCATTGTATAGTACCTTGTAGTGATTAAGAGCAAGCTATTTGAGGCTGTCAGCTTCAGTGATCCATTGCCCTTCATGATTCTTTAAGGCAGCTATCCTATTTTTGCTTTTTCTAACGAGAGCCAATGTGTGGAAATAGCTAGTAATTCTGTCTCCAGACTATATCCACTGCTCCCTTGATTTCTGAAACCACAACAATTCTTCTTGTTTCAAAATCTATGTATATTTAGTTTGGAGTTTTCTCTCAATATTCTAAAGAAAAGGATTTGAGCTTTGGCATAAAGTTTTTTGTGCCCCTCTAATTCCAGCAAGGATTCTTCGTTTAGAATTGAAAATATTCCCGAATGTAGATTTATTCCACTCGACTAAAGTAGTAGCTAGGTTATCCAATTTGACAGGAAAGTCATCGGAATTATGATTCCAAATTCCTGCGCAATTCTTTTAAATCCATCATGTAAAGTCCAAGCTTCTTCAAATCTAAAAGGTCTTAGATTAGGAGAAAGATTAAGAATACCTTCAGTGTTTAAGAGAATCGGGCAGTGACCATGTTTGACCCTTGAAAGATGTAGGACAACTACTACAGGAAATAAGTCTTTCCTGGATGCTGTACATAAAACTCTATCAATTCGTTCCCAAACTGTGGATAGTCCTCTTGGAGACTTGCACCATGTATATTTTGGACCAACTAAGTCAATGAGCTCACAACTCTGTATCACCTCTTGGAATCTACATCGTCTTACATCCATGTTAAAAAAGTTGGATTTATCAGAATAGGCCGCAATCTCGTTGAAGTCACCTCCAATTATCCAGGGCATATTAGTTTTATTTTTTGTTTCCTTTAGGATGTTCCACAACTCATCGCTGAGTACTGGGATTGGGCTACCGTGGACTGTAGTAAGCTTTCATTGTGAATTATTTTTTGTAACTGTTGCCGTGACAGATTGAAAAGTTATTTCTTCCATGTAAATATCAACCTCAGCATCATTCCATAGCAACCAAATTTTCACCAGCAAACCCAATGCCATTCACTATTTTCCACCGTGGAAACCCAATTCTCTGAATAATGTTCTCTGCCCTGGCATTGTTGATCCTGGTCTCCATTAAACCCATAATTGCAGGCTTCTGTTGACTAACAAGATCTCTGATTTTTACAAAATCCTCACTTCCTGCACCTCTGACATTCCAAAATAAAACTCATAAAAAAAAGGATTTAAATGTGATAAGTAAGTCACAGAGTCAATTGACTCCTTCCATTGGCGTACCATTTGCGAGATTCGATAGCCTCAGAAGAAGAAATACTTCTGCTTCCAGAATTATCAGTGAAAATGGTGGTAACAAGTTCCTCTGGTCCTCCATTTCTGGCATCAATATTAGCTCCATTTGAACTAGTGAGGATCCCATCAATGTTGATAGTGGGGTGATGGTTAGATTCTTTATCAACCGTTTCCTCCCGAAGGGACTTTCAGAGTGTGGACTCGGCTAATTTCTTCAACAACCAAAACCTCTTTAGGAGGATGGCTCAAAAAAAGTTGGGTGGTGCTAATATAGGCCAGAGAAATGGGATTGGGTGGTGTAACTAGTGTTTTTGTGTAAGCAATGTTCCGTGCGAAAGATGATGTTTGGAAAGGATTGTTGGGAGGGGGAGTGGTCAAAGGGGCATGTACGACAACTGGCTTGCAAATGTTTCTTTTTTTTGGAAAAGACTTTTGACAGTAGATTTTTTAACACTACTCGAAGCTCCAAAGGTAAAATTTGTGGGGATATGTTGAGTGCTTTGACTGGAATTTGAGTCAAAAAGGGACCCAGCACCAGTATTTTTGGTAACATTGGTAATATTCGGAAAGGGATGGAAGTTTGTTTCCTTTTGTTCAATGCCTTCTGGTGGCCCGCTTAGTCATTGTTAGGAAATCAACATATACATGCAATATTCATATATAAAATAATAAACTTAAATTAAAAATAAAAATACATAAATATATTTATTTCGGTTCAACTTAAAATGATCTATTCCAAACTTAATCCACTAACAAATAAATTTTTACAATTATGAGATTTTTAGAATAAGAAAAATCTTCAAAAATTCTTTACTCAAAATTTAACCAAAAACTCAATTACATCATTTTAATAACCTATTCACTTAGCTGTTCTCTTAGTGTCTTATTATTTGGGATTACTAAACCAAAAACAAAACCTCTTATTTATAAGGGTAAAACCTCTTATAACTTTACTAAACTCCCGATATAGGATACAAGATAAACTCAAAACTCTTATAACTTTCAATGTGGGATTATAAGATTCAAGGCAAATCCTAACAAATTCTCCCTTAACTTGAATCTCCAATCACTTCAACAGTATATGCAAAGCTAATATGCTTACCTATTTTTTTTCATCACAGGGATCCTAGCAACTGAGCCTCTATCAAGTATGTACAAGTGATTTTTGACCATATTCTCTTGTAGAATCACATTACCATTCTTGTACACTTTCAATGAATCATTACTACCATAGTATGTGTACCCCCGAGAAGTTAACTCACCCAAAACAATTAAATTATAGCTACAACTCGGTACATACCTTACATGACGAAGTATCCTAACAACACCATTATGAGATCTAAGGCGAAGACTCCTAATACCTTGAATCTGTACCTTTTTTTATTAACAACCACAATATCTCTATACTTCTCATTCTCATCCAACTGTACAAAGCAACTCATATCATTGCAAACATGAACTGTAGCAACTGAATCCAAAACCCAACATTTATCACCTTTCAAAATCTTAGTCTCATCCACATAAGTCGTCAAAACAATATCATCATCATCAGATACAACAGCAACAGTATCATTTTTTCCTTCATTTGATTCTTTTTCATCATTCGTCCTTTTAAAAGCAGTCATATCTTTTCTCAACTTCTTACAGCGCATTTGGATATGTCTCTTTTGACCACAATAATAACATTTTATATCACTGTAATATCTGTCTCTTAACTTGGATACCCCTTTTGATTCATCAATTCTCTTTTGAGTCTTCCCTCAATCAAAACCTTCACAGCTAGTGTACTCCTCTTAAGTGATAAGTTATGTACTCTATAAACTTTTTCATTATCATGCAACAAGGCAGTCACATTATCCAACTTCAAAATAGATCTACCCACCAATAAAGTCTAAACTAAAGGTCTATAAGACTTGGATAAAGATGATAGCAAAATTAAAACATTTTATTCATCTTCTAACTCATCAATAGAAACCACAGCAATTGAAAAACTAATCTATTAAACTCATTCAGGTGATTATGAAGACTCGTACCTTCTTTTATTTTTAGAGAATACAGATTCAGCTTCAAACATAATCTGTTTGTCAATGACTTCGAAGCATAAATACCTTCAAGCTTATCCCATAAACTCTTCATAATACTTTTAGTCAACACACTATACTTTATCTCTGGGGCTAGCATTAATCTAATAGTATTAACAGCCTTTTAACCCTATTGTACTAACAGATCTTGAATTATACTTTACCATAACATAAAATTACTCTTTTCATCAAATAACGAAATCTCAAACTTAGGTATGGGCATACTAGACATACCTTTTTTACATATCTTAAAACACTTGCTTCTCGATCTCTTGAGCCCGCGAACCTTAAACCTCGAACCTCGCTCTGATACCACTAGTTAGGTAATCACCACAGCTTTGATATCACTTGTTAAAAAATTAATATGCACACGCAGCACCCATACATAAAATAGCAAGCTTAAATTAAGAATAAAAATACACAAATATATTTGTTTCGGCCCAACTCAAAATGCTTACTCCAAACCTAATCCATTAACAAATAAATCTTTACAACTGTGAGACTTTTAGAATGAGAAAAGTCTCCAAAAATTTTTTACTCAAAACTTAACCCAAAACTCAATTACACCATTTTAATAGCCTACTCACTTAGCTATTCTCTTGGTATCTCACTATCTTGGATTACCAAACCAAAAATAAAACATCTTATTTATAAGTGTAAAACCCCTTATAACTTTACTAAATTATCGATGTAGGATACAAGACAACTCAAAACTCTTATAACTTTCAATGTGAGATTATGAGATTTAAGGTAAATCCCAACAATCATTTCCTCTTATATTCACATTTTCTTTCATAGACAATGATAATTCTTCCCTAGTTTCTTCCAAGATTTGAAACCTGGATCTAGATCCCTTCTTAGGCCCTTGTTTACTAATCTGGCCCTTATTGCCATTAGAGTTTCTTGTTCTTCTTTTTGCAACCATCTAGGGCCCAAATTGAGAGCCCTCTTCTGTCTTTCTCTCTGTCTATTTCGATAACTTCTTTGGTGTAGTAATGTTGGCACGATTTCAATAGTAGGTGAAGACTGTATCTCTGTTAGCTTGTAAGCTGGGTAATTTGTAGACTTTTTTTGGTGGCCACATATACCACATTTAAAACAAATATTTTCCAAGCATTCATATTCCACTCTTTGCCATCTTGGTCCAATCCCAAAACCACCAAGTAATGGTTGTTTTAGAAAAACTTGAACACAAACACTAGCAAACTTACTTCGCACGAAATCTCTAGTATTTCTATCAATCTTTAAAGTATTACCAATAAGATTCCCCATATCCTTCAACATCTTTATATCAAAAAATTTCACTGGCAAACTTAGTAAGTGAATCCAAACTACAGCGGGTGAGATTTTTTTTTCCTAAGGGTTGAATAATGGTTTTCATTTCTAGACAGTTAAGTAGTAGCCTCCAAGTAGTCATGGTCCTTCAGTTAAGATGTGAACATAATCCTTCGATTTTTTCACTTTAACCAAATAATAGTTATTACCCAAATCCACAAGTGAAAACTCCTATTGAGGTTTCCAAATAGCTTGTAGTCTATTAAAAAGAAAATTAAAACCATAAGATTTACTCATAGGTTTCACTGTAATGGGGTATTTGGTTAGGAAAAATTCATATATTTTTTTTGAAATCTTATTGTTGGGTATTTGATTCTAACATTTGGTTCAAAATAATCTGATTTTGGTAAAAATCGATAGATTTTTTTATAGTACTCAAAGTGTCAAAATCAAAAACTCATCTCTTTCTGTGGTATTCTAAGATTTCGAAAGAGAAAGTAATATTATTTCTAAACTTAACCTGACTAAAAAATTATGAAATAACCATTACTATTTTGAAAAATATGTATAGAAATGACTACAATTAAGTTATTTTAAGACGTTTTCTTGTCAGAAACGCCTTAAGTAATTCTATTCAATTTTTTATAAGAGATTATTCAAAGCGTTTTCTGAGAAAAAATACCTTAAATAATCTAAAAAAAATGAAAGGGGATTATTCAAGGTGGTTTTAGCCAAAAATACCTTGAATAATCCAAAATAAAAGGGACTAGATTATTCAAGGTGTTTTCTAAGTAAAAACCCTTTGAAAATTCTCAAAAAAAAAATTAAAAGGGATTATTCAAGTCATTTTTGTCAAAAATGCCTTAAATAATCTTCTAATAAAAAAATTGAAGAGGATTATTAAAGTCATTTTTTGTTAGAAATGTCTTGAATAACCTCATTCAAAATTTTTTTATAGAAATATTCAATGCGTTTTCTAATCAAAACCATCTTGAATAATCTACTTTAAAAAAATTAAATGAAATTATTCAATGCATGTTTTTACAAAAAAATGCATTCAATAATCTCATTTAATTTTTTATAAAAGATTATTCAAAGCTTTTTTTAGATAAAAATATCTTGAATAATCCGGTCATAAAACTTAGACGAAATTATAGAAAATATTTTTAGAGAGAAACACATTGAATAACTTTATTTAATTTTTTATAATAGATTATTCAAAGCATTTTCTTATCAAAAACTTCTTGAATAATCCCTATAAAAATAAGAGAAAATTATGAAAAGTATTTTTGACATAACAGGTCTTGAATAATCTCCTAAAAAATTAAAAAAAAATTTTTTAAGTTTTTTTTGACAAAAAATATCTTAAATAACCTCATTCAATTTTTAAAAAAAATTATTCAAAGTATTTTCTAACTAATTAAAAATTAAATTATTTAAATTATTATCATATATATCAAAAAAAATATAATAATTATTTAAAATTTAATATATATAAATTTTTTCAATCAAACAAATGAATTTAAACACAAAATATTTAAAAAAAAAAAAAAACCCTTCAAATATCACATTTTTTCCATTTTTTCTTAAAATTTACTATTTCACGAATCAAACTCCCCGAAACGTCTTCTTCCATTTATCACATGCTTTCTTAAAATCTCCAACTGAAATATGCACTGGCGGACCTAAATCAGGTCTATCAGACATTTGATCGAGGTCGGGATAACCAATTCCATGTCACCCAACGATTCATCCAACGAAAGCGATTTCGCATCATCACCATGGAGAAAAGCTTCTTTCAAGGATCCTTGACTAATCTCGTCACCTGGTGGTTTCCAATTTCCATTTGTTCACCTTCATTTTCTACAGTATGGGATCTCTTCAAGGCAAGGGTCAACGGGGTTCATCGTCACTTGTCCCATGGCGGAGGGGGGTCTACCATCATAAGGTACCAAGGCAGTTGAGGCCTAACGAGCGTAAAAAAGTAATTATTTTTCTTAAGAAAAATTTTAATATTTTATTCTATACAAATATCTCTCGAGGTATCGCTTTGTCTCATATATAAGACAAAAAAACGTTGTCTGAAATATCTAAACTACTCTCAAATTGCCACCTGATATTGTAGCAAATCCCCTTTTTTCCTTGCTCTTTCTTTTCTACCGACGATCTCTACACTGCCTTCTTCTTCAGCTCACCCCAAATCTCCTAACCCCTCTTTTAGTTCCCTGAGATTCGTCCATTCCCAACTTTTACCTTCCCAATTATACTCTTGAGAACATCATGGATCTAGCCCCGGAGGAGCTTCAGTTCTTGTCCATTCCAGACATCCTCAGAGAATCAATTTCGATCCCAAAAAGATCCCCAAAAACCTTCTGTCTCATAACCTTAGCTCTCATTTTTCCTCTCTCTTTTGCCATTTTAGCTCACTCGCTTTTCACACACCCAATCTTAACTCAACTCGAATCACATCCATTAGCCGACCCTGCCCAAACCCGTCATGAGTGGACCCTCCTCTTAACCTTCCAATTCTTTTACCTCATCTTCCTCTTTGCCTTCTCTCTTTTATCAACTGCTGCAGTTGTCTTTACAGTTGCATCTCTCTACACATCAAAGCCAGTCTCTTTCTCTTCCACGATCTCAGCCATTCCCAAGGTTTTTAAGCGCCTTTTTATAACTTTCGGATGGGTTTCTCTCTTGATGTTTGTTTACAATGCCTTGTTGATTGCTTTCTTCGTCTTATTTGTCATTGCCGTTGATACCCAGAATGCCCTTTTATCTTTCTTAGCATTTATGGTGATTTTGGTGCTCTTTTTGGGTGTTCATGTTTACATCACGGCGCTATGGCATTTGGCTAGTGTGGTGTCGGTGCTTGAACCGGTTTACGGGCTTGCTGCAATGAAAAAGAGCTATGAGTTGTTGAAAAGGAGGGTGAAGATGGCTTTCATTTTGGTTTTTGGATATTTGGCAATTTGCGCTGTGATTGGGGGTATTTTTGGAACGGTGGTGGTACATGGAGGAGAAAGTTACGGGGTTTTTGGGAGAATTGCGGTGGGGGGATTTTTGGTTGGAGTTTTGGTGATTGTGAATCTGGTGGGCTTGTTGGTTCAGAGTGTATTTTACTATGTCTGTAAGAGTTATCATCATCAGGGAATCGATAAGAGTGCATTGCATGATCATCTTGGTGGGTATCTTGGGGAGTATGTGCCTCTCAAGACCAGCATTCAAATGGAGAACTTGGATGCTTGATTGGACAAGGAAAAACTGTATTTTGTGAAATGATTTAGAGAGGAAACATCTTTCAAAAGGGTATGTGGGATCCTATGCTGTTTTTAGGAATCTTCACGTATTTGTTCCCCTCCTACTTCCCCCTCCCCCCTCCCTCCCTTTCAGTCTTTGGCAATAGAAGTTTTAGTATGTAACTGCCTTCCATTTCTGTTTTATGTTTTCTTAACTGTTAAGCATCAGTTGTTGAATGACAAACTTGTATACTAGACTGCAAACTTTACGGTAACTGAAAGATCCTATTGTTCTTTCGCCTGTGTTTATTATGTTATTGAGAAATGAGTTTTAGACTTGGTGTTGGATTGCCTATATTCTTAAAATTGTTGATGTATTCCAGGAGTAGGTCCAAATTCTAGGATTCCCTGATCATGTAATGAGCAGTTGCTTCCTAACTTCGTTTAGTTGTAGTGTGTTTCAAGCAAAGGAAGCTATTGATGTGAGAAAAGAGATTGCTGTCGTGTAAACCAGATAGGTGGTTTGTTTTTAGCTGCCCAACGTCATAGAGACATTTAGAATTTCCATAGTCATTGGTCAGAGAAATATATACATGTCTCCCTAATTAGTTGTTTAATGTGTGCTGTCAGCCATCCTTTGAAAGGAATGCCTGGAATAAGGTATTCAAGCAAGGCTGAGAGACGGAGTAACATGTTTTTAATCAAGTAAACATTTACGTCATGTGTTCTTATCACCCTTTCACTGGGGATTCTGGTTCACTTCCAGCCCTGCCCAGGGATTCATTTTAAATTTAACAAGTAATAACTTTACAAACACGGATGATACCCTTCATAATTCATTACATAAGTTCATGCTGTTGTTAGAGCCATTTATTCATTAGAATTAATCCCAGTCCTCTCCTTTTAAGTACCATTCAATAAATAATTTTAAAAAAAGCAATATATATATATATATATATATATACCTTTTCTTTAAATTTTCTAGATAAGACAAACCATCGCTGAAGCATTTAGTCCATACAGTTGCAAAAGAAAGGGATAAAAAGTGTTATTATCACGGGGTTTTCACAGCAAATAAAAGCAAATTCTTACCAAGATTAAACATTTATTCAAAGTAACTTATATCCAACCTGAATAGAATGGCTTCAGCGGCCAAAACATCATACAAATTTATCACAACTTGCTCTTTGGTAACCCAGTTGGTGCAACCCTAGACCTTATCTCCTCTCTTCTAGACAGTTGCTTCACATCATCTTTCAACAGAAAACGGGGTTTGCTCAGCCATTGTCCTCCATCAACAACCAAATTTGTTCCATTGACAAATTTCCCTTTAAGCATTAAAAAATGCAATATTTTGTGTAAGTAAACAACTGGAAGGAAACATAGGCTACTGAGATGACCAGATAAGGTAAAAGTGTAGAATGTTGATGCAAAAAATGAAGAGTTGCCAGCATTTCAAAGTTATGA
Source organism: Durio zibethinus (assembly GCF_002303985.1). The sequence goes on along the minus strand of NW_019168048.1, from coordinate 32,443,929 downwards.
ATTCGTCTTACATGGTATTGTAAAGGTTTATAGGTTTTTTTTTTTTTTTTTTTTTTTTTTGTAGCCCTTAATACATCAGCATAAAGGTTTAGAGTTTTACGCAACATACTGCCAGGTCCAAACAGAATAAACATAATAATAATAATAGTAATATTAAAAGAATAAATGACCATAAAGCAAGCAGAAGCAGCTAATATGTAAGGTTCTAAACAAGTTACTAAAGGCCATTCAGAAGATAACATTCCTGTTAATCTTCAACTTAACTCTTGCTGAATAATATGACAAAAACTTACAAACAAGGAAATGAAAACAAAATTCCGGAATCTTATGACTGAACATTAGGATACAACCATCTTAGCAACCTGAACTGCATCCAAATTTCATTGTAAAACCCTTGCCTAGTACATTTTCAAACACTTAATTTATCTTTTTCTTGACAAAGCATGATGATTTATGCTCCCTTCTCAACCCTTTACTATTATTACATAACAGACATCGGCAACCAGTGCCATAACCACAATCCATCCATGATACACCTTAGCTCCTCATTTTCAGAACATTGTCTCCAGCAATCACCGTACATGAGGCATAAGGTGTTCAGAATTTCCTTAAAAAGCCTGTCTTAGGTTCAGTGAAAATTTGTCAAGCAAGCATGATTCTGCTGCCAATCCTTTGTAGGTCCACTTCTATTTTCTTCCAGGCACTTGATTGAAATGTGGGGCAATTTTAAGTCTTAGTTTATCAACTCTCTACATGTGGAGTTCTACCACCAGGAAAATTTCAACTTTGCTCCAAATAACACATTCAATGATCTATCAAACCTATAACGGAATAATTCTTTTCTTTCTACAAATTCCATAACAAACATGATGAAGCCATATTCCATTAAACAAAAGATATTGCACTTATTAGCATCAAAATCAAGTGTCATCCACTGATTACTGATTACCCTATTACCAATAGCAAGAGAGAATCAGCACGGAATAACATTGTTCCACCACTAGTTTTCTTCACTAGCATATCCCATCAAATCTACATATAAGAAATGTCCATACCAATCATTAGTTAAGAAACAAAGTTACCATCAGAGGAAAGGTTATTTCAAGGTGAGGTTTCCTGTGTAATTTAAGCTTAGAGCACAAATAAAGGGAATGGAGGAAATGGAAGAGTACTACTGGAATGGATGGCGATGAACTCAGAGAATAGAATGTTCCCCAAGGTGTGAGACTTAAATAAACTATCTATCAAGAAATCCAGATCATCCCATGACTGAATACTAAATCTTTAGCCAGAACTTCATAAGGCATTGAGAATCATTGCATCAAGGAAAATGATTCTTCCTTTTTTGTATTTACCAATTTTCCCCAATGACATTTGAATTCAGATCCCAGAAGCACCAAAATTTGTCCTTGTCATCAGTGCCTCCAATACAGTATTAGCAAATATAAATATTGGCAATAATCACAAACTGACTTCCAATATTCCCTGAAAACCGCTTTTCCCTACAAAAAATCAACTGCTTGCCAAACGCTGCTTCTGTTAAGCTTATAGGTCTAAAAGAGAAACTAAGGTATTTAAGGCCAGATAAGATTGCATAAAGAAACAGTTCAAGTAAACAGGTTCAGATACAGGAATTCAAACCTGGTGTAGTTGAATGATGGTCATAGAACTAAATAACTAGAAAAAAACTACAAACCTGCTTCAGATGCAAGATAGAGAGCAGCCATAGCAATATCCCATTTCTCCCCAAATTTTGACAAAGGTTTCTGTTTAACCTTGCTTATCATCTCCTCAGGTGCAAGTTTAACAACACCAGCAGTGTCCTCAATAGCCCCTGGTGCAATGCCATTGACTCGAATGTCATGATCTTCCCCCCACTCCAATGCCAAGCTTCTGGTAATACTATCAACAGCTGCCTGGTGGAAACAAAGCAAATGAAAACTGAATCCCATTCAAAAGAATGAAAAGTGAAGATTTAACAAACTTGCCAACAAATTTACTAACTTTGGCAGCAGATGCATGAATTTGGTACCATGACGCTCCAAATTGTAATATTGCACTTATGTTTATTATTGCTCCACCAGTGGATGGGTCCTTCCCAGGTCCCCCTTTCTTAAGATACTTAAGTGCCTCACGGCACATTCTAAAAGTGCCAATAGTATCTATATCAATCACTGCAAAAGCCGATAAAATAAAATAAAATAACAAATTAATTTACCTCTAAATGCCTTATTTGGAGGGGGAAAAAAAAGGAGACATAAAATCTGAATACAATATAGTTTTGCTTTAATGTTATTTGAACACTGTTGCACACTTCAGTTTTATTTATTCTAGGACTGACGTTAGAAAGTCAGCATCTCCAACAAAAGAGGAGCCTTTAAATTAGAAATAGACAATAATTCCATAAGACATTGAACTCTGGAAACAGTACAAGGTTTTGACTAGAACAACTAGAAAATTTAAGGAAAGACCTTCAGCAATTATCAATTTATGTGCAACCTGTTCGAAAGCCATTGGGAGATAAATCCTCAGCAGGCACAAGGAAATTGCCAGCTGCAGCATTCACAAGGATGTCAAGCCTGCCAAAATGCTTAAAGGTTGATTCCACAGTTCTAGCTGCATCATCCTCCTTTCTAACATCTCCATGAAGCCCAATAGCCTGCAATAAGAAAATTTAACTAATCCTAATTCCCATCTCCACACAATCAAGCACTAAAACTCTAGCCGCACAGTGATCGTTAAGACTATATAATCATCATACTAATTAACAACTAGAGAGGAAAAATTCTCTTTTACTACTGTAAATCTAAAAGAAAATTTTGTTCAACCGTTTTGGAATAAAATTAAATTAGAACATGATCCTTCTTTACAGAATTTTCTTTCAACCCGTGAAACAATATTATCTATGACAAAAGCTTTCCACCCATAATCTTACATCAATTCCAAAGATTTTGGGAAACCCTCTTGACGGATGATCTTCAGAGTTCACATTTCAAACAGGACAGAAAAGTAATAATAAAGACGCACTAAGAGGCTATAGAGTAGATATACAAGGAAGAAAAGGAAAATTACAGGGATGCCATGGGAATGAAGAGCAGCAACAGCAGAGTCAAGAACATGTTTGCGTCGTCCCATGATGGCAACAGAGGCACCATGTTTCCCAAGTTGCAATGAAATCTCGTAGCCGATTCCTGAGCCTCCTCCTGTCACCAAAGCTACCTTGCCTTTTAATATATCTGCTTTGAATGGTGACTCCATCTTCACTTAGTCTGCGTTCTTTCTCCTTGGTTGACTTCCAGGTTCCAACCTAACTCTGAAAAGAAAAACAAACACTCCCAAACTCAAATAGGTGTTCGGTGAAGACAAGGAAAAAGGATGTCAAACGCTGATGACAAGGAAAAAGGTTGTCGTGGGCTGGGAGCATTAACTTGGAATGACAAATTAATTTTATAGGGCATAGGCTGATAGCTTTTGCAGGGACTGATAATTGACTGACCCAAGACCAAGGACCAGGCATTTAAAGGTTACTGGCCAACGGGCCCTAAAATGATGTGGTTGCTAAACATTGAGCTGCCCAATTTTCAACGCCCGGTAGATCTATTCTTGTCTTTTATATTTCGTGACAAATCCTTATTAGATCACATTATTAACAACAAATAATGCATCAATTCAATCCTTCCCACTTCCCCGGCCCCTCTTAAACACCTTTATAGTATGGAAGGGGAGGTTTTGCTATATGAGGTGTTGCTAATGTGAGATAGATATACATAATACATAATTAATTCATGTTTTGAGCATATCATGCTGCTTGAATTCTATTGTTAATTACTTTCTGCATGCGCTGAGAGCTAGGGTGACAACAAATCTAAGTCTACTCTGTCAATATAAGGGCGTTTCAAGCTTCAATATTAATGATCACTTCAAATTTCTAAGGGACCATATATGGAACAAGAGCCTAATTGTTTGGGCAAGAACCATTAATAAGACAATAACTTCACACATACATATATATATATATATACATATAGAGAGAGAGAGAGAGAGAGATTGCTTGTTTGAAATAATATGCTAACTATTATTATTTAAGAAAACAACTGAAAGGAGTCCAGCTTTTTGCTCCATGATTTAAACATATGAACTGGTAGAGCTTTATTTTTATGTGATGAATTGTGGAGAGAAATAAGAGTCAGGCTGAGAACTATATATTCTTGGGATTAACAGAACAGAACCACCGGAAGAGAAGGTTTAGAGTTTAGGCAGTCGTTTTCCAGCTAACACCAATACAACCACGCATATGAAAATGAAAATATATAGAGAGAGAAGGTTAATGCGCGGACGTTACCTTAATCTTGCTGCCTAACATGATCTTCTTTGCTTACTTGACAATACTTAATTATTATATAATGATGATAATTGTGAAATTGCGGTTGTCTAATCTAACTGATCATGATTGAATTAATTATACAGTTCTGACAAAAAAAAAGTTAATTACACAGTTGAAAATACCATTGAGATTAATTAGACAACTAATACATAGAGCATTTGAGTGCTGGTACGAGTAATTTGATTGCTCTTTTTGCTTTTTTTCCTAATACCCTACTATTATGTTTTTCTTTTTCTTTTTTTTAATCAGAATAAAAAAAAGTCAAGTTTTAAATTTTAGATAAAATCAAATTTTAATTTTTTTGTATAAAATAAGTCGTAGCCAAAGATAATAGAGAGGGATGTAAATATAAAATTCAAATATCAAACTTACTAAATATTTTTTTTTATAAAATTATATAAATAAATTTAACTGAATTTCAAATTTATATTTTAATAATTTTATTTTGTGTGATAATAATGTCGGTATTTATATATTACTATATCTATTTTTTTATTCTCAATAAAAAATGTATTATTCAAAAAATTGCAGCAACAAATCTAAGTTTGTTAAATTTAAGGTCAAATCATGATAGCTTAACGAGGAAGGAAAAAAGAATCATAATAATTCCCATAGTTTAATAATTAAGGAAAACAATCATAATATAATGTCAACTGATATAATCTTTAATATATGGCATAGGTCGCTTTCTCCATCTTAATATATATCTTCAACAAATGACTGCAAATATATATATATATGCATGCTACAACCACTACCAGTATTTTTCTTTATTAATTCTTCAAGCAGGCAGCATTTTATGGTTTATACTTTTATTTTATAAATGAAGACATTTGTAAGCGTGCCTGCATACATATATATGATTTTTTTTTTCTTTAACCTTGTAAATTTTTTTCATTTTGAAATCAAAGAAAGTATGATTGGGTTGGGTTGAATTGTGTCCTCAACGGTTTGGATTTTGATGGCGGTGGACTGACTGACTATTTATGACATGATAGTAGCTGCAGCCGGCACTTTCAGAATAGTTTGGAAAAATTTTCCTTGAAAAGACATAATTTTTTTTCCATTTGATTGGACATTGGAACCAGTAATAATGAATAAAAAAGGACATTTCCTTTGTTTTTTTTTGGGTAAATCAGCCGCCACTGAGTTTACATCAATTACATGCAAATGCTATTCTTTTTATTGTGAAACTTGATCTGCTACCAAATTAAAATTAAGATTCTGATTCTTTTTACCTGCAAATGCAGTGCTTTTCTTGCTTTTACTGTCGGGCTGCATTACTAGAAATAGAATGCCTTCAAAACCAACAGTTAAAGACTATGTTTAAAGATAACAAATATTTTTAACATACGAAGAAGGACTAAGTATAAAATTACTAGTATTAGGCTTTACAAAGCATAATGATTTCAAATATGAAACTTGAAAAGATTTTAACACAGCACACATATATATGTTTATATAAATTAGCATCTAAATAGTAAATATACCTTCAAAAAAGTAAAGATTAATTATGCCAAAATGATTGCAATTAATACTTTCACTTTAAAACCTTTTTTTCAGGTACAAAATTAAAACACCATTTTCTTACAATTCTAGGTCCCAACTCCCAGACCTAACCCTTTCCCTCCCCCAACACGTATAATTGAAAATAAAAATAAAAATAATGTAAACATGAGAGGGTGAAAACTCCATGAATGTGAATTATATCATATATTGTTAGAAAAGGAGTTGAAGCATGCAGTCGGTAGAATGCTCCACCTGGAAACTAAAAAAACTTCTATTTTCATTAAATACTAGTAGTTTTAGTAGTATTACAGTCCCACTATAATACCTTCCCATAAACATTAAAAAACAAAAACATAATCACCACAAAAAATTTTAACTAATCTATAAAGATCTTTGTGTGTTTTTTTTATTTAACATGTTAAAGATCTTAGTGTGTTAAGAGTAACAAACGTGTTGAGTAGAATAATAGTAAAAAAAAAAACGAAAACAAAAGTCTAAACTAACTACTTCCTCTCCTTAAGTCCTATCTCTCCCTGAAAAGGGCTGGCGGGGAGTTTTGATTGTTAACTACATGTGTCTTGCAGCAAGAAAGAAATGTAACTGACAAGTGACAACCTTCAAGAAACAGAATCCCTCGTATCCGCGTTAGAGTTGTTCAAGGCAAAACCGACTTGGGTTTTTGTTTGTCTCAGTCAGTTGTGCTTTGTTTTGGTTCAAGGGGGATGTATGTATGTATGTATGCATTTATGTTAAAGATTTTTACTTTGGGTTTGGTTTGTTCTCAGTGGTGGACGATCCTGTGGTTGACGTTTGGCTTGACTCCACCTTTCGGAGTCTTTTTGCAGTGGTGAATGTCGAAAATCTTTGTCTGTTTTTACATCATTCATTGATGTTCTCTTTTTTTGCTTGATTACGTATATGAGCCAATCTATTCCTGGAGCTGCTCTATCCTTCATTTGGTTGTGGGGGTTTTACTAAGTGTTTCTTTATTTTTGGTAAATACTGAGCAAGTTGGCATCATAGTGATGTTTCGAAGCTTTAATTTTTGGTTCATGTTCAGCTTCCTTAGGGTGGGGTTTAGAGTTCAGGCACTTAATCTGAGCTTTTAAGTTATAGTAGTTCTGGTTCATTTTCAACTTTTGAGATCATCTTTGTTCCATGTTCCAAATTTTCCTTTAGATATTCAATTCTGGCATGTCCTTTTTTTTTTTTTTTCTGTTTATATATATCGGGATTAATAATTTCTGGTTTTAGTTTATTTTCAGAAGTTTGCTATTGGTTTCCAATTCTCAGTAGGCTTGTGCATGGATTTCAACAACTGGGTTAGACTTAGGACTCATTTCCTGTAAAATAAAATTGATACGGTTTAGGCTTTTGAAGTTGAGTTTCTGTGGGCATCAATCCAGCGGATGCTGAGAAAGCTTTAAATACTTAGTGATAACTAGAGGATTATATTGATTCAGCATGGAAATGACTTCAAGAGCGGAGATTGATGAAGATATTGACAACAACAAGGGAAGCATGTGGGTTTTGGATCAGAAGCTTGATCAACCAATGGATGAGGAGGCCGGGAGGCTCAAAGACATGTATAGGGAGAAGGTTATTTTCCACTTTGAGTTCCTCTCTTTATGCCTTAGTTTTCTATATATACTATTTCTTTTGTAATTAATTGAAATAAAGTAGCTGTTGATTCAAGCTAATGAAACATTGACTTGTTAGGGTAACTGATTTAAAAGCCTTTCTTTGAATCAAATTGAAATTTCCAACAGGCATGGAGTTCCTTAAATATTTCTCTGCCTTCTGTTTCATCATTTGGATATTAGGTATAATATGGCTTCAGGATTGCATCTGTTGATAGTACTCTCAGACTGATTATCTGATATTAGATATATGCAGTATAGCATGTATGAAACCCAATTTTCATTAAATAAATGGATTTTGATGATATTTTATATATATATATATATATATATTTTTTTTTTTTTATTTGGATCAGTTGTAGTTTCTGATACGGTTTCAATTCCTATAGAAATCCTCCGCATTACTGCTTCTTCAGCTTGCATTCCAAAGTCTTGGAGTGGTTTATGGTGACTTGGGCACTTCTCCCTTATATGTTTTCTACAATACATTTCCTGATAAAATTCAAGACCCAGAGGATGTTGTTGGAGCTCTTTCATTGATTATATACTCACTTACTCTTATCCCGCTCCTCAAGTATGTGTTTATTGTGTGTAAAGCAAATGACAACGGTCGAGGTGAGTTGATATTAATGCATGAGGTTACTTATGTTACTTATTTAATCTGAGACTCGTGAATTTGATAAAGAAAATGCTTCTCAATGCATCACAGCGTGCAGACCCATAGGCTTGAATAATTATTGTCTTTTTCTGCTGGTTATGAGGCACTATTGGAATCAAAATCATCCTAATTTGTCATGCAGGTGGAACATTTGCTCTATATTCGTTGCTTTGTAGACATGCAAATATAAAAACCATCCCTAATCAACACAGGACTGATGAGGAGCTAACAACTTATAGTCGTTCTACGTTTCATGAAAAAACATTTGCTGCTAAAACAAAGAGATGGTTGGAGAGACATGTATCCAGGAAGAATGCGCTTCTCATTCTTGTCCTTGTTGGTACATGCATGGTCATTGGTGATGGAATACTCACTCCGGCAATATCAGGTATTTTGCTTATTTATATATATGTATATATATATATATATATATATATATATATATACACACACACACACGTGCGCGCGTGCGCGTATGTGTGTTGTCATGCTTGCATTCCAAAGACTGGATAGAAGGATCAAGCTGCCTGACCACTCTTTGTTAGCTTCTTCCTGTTTGTTTATGCTCAAGTGTAACTAGAAAAAAAAAATGACATGTACATAATACAGGTACTTGAGAAATGTATGCTTATTTTGTGACCCTGTTCTTATCAGAAAGTCAATGGAATTTTTGTTCCCTATTATTGTAGCTGTTCAATTATTCTTCATTGGTAGTATATTAAGATCTTCCTATACCCTGAAATCTGAAATAGGCTTGTCCAATGGTCACACTCATTAGCTGAAAATTTACTTATCCACTTGATTTATTACTTATTAGTGGTACCAATTAAAGAATAGGTGGAATAAATATATTTCAAAACTTCAGTCTGTCAATGTCTTCATCATGGTTGATATTTAAAACTTTGTACTTAGAATAGGTGAGCTTTTCGGAGGTTTACATATGACATTCTGGTGGAGTGAAAATGAACTTGGAGTCTCTTGTCTGCTATGCTCGTAAAATGGGATTGTATTTAAAATCGAAGGATAGCTCATAGTTTAATAAATGCAGATTGCAAAAAGGTAATGAAGGAGTCCTATACTTATGTCTGATAAATATTTGGAGACCATATGCATTTGACATGAGCAAGTTGTTCATAGAGAACTGTGAAATTGCGCACACACCTTCTAAACTCATCCTCACTGTTCCCAATCAAAATTCTTGAAAATTGCAGTTTTCCATCAATCTTGGAAACATTTGCATCTATACCTATGGCTAAATCCTGACACTTGGAAGACTTGCTCAGCGAGGCTACCATACCTATAAAGCTGAGAAAAAGTATACATTCCATCTTTCATTAACTGTCTGCTTGAAATGACAGAGCCTTTATCATTTATTGCCAGTGCTTTTTTCTCAGTATTAAATCTTTACCAATTTACTTATTAATGGAAGTTGTGTAATATATTGTTGGTATGCTAATATCAGTACACTCCTTTTACTTCTTACTGAAGTGATGCCTGCTATCTTTGGCAGTTCTTTCAGCTGCTGGGGGCATCAAAGTAGATAATCCACACGCGAGCAGTGGTATCTTTGTACTCTCCCTTAAACATTATTTATTCTTTGCAGCTCATGTTTGAACTCTTTCTATAACGTTTGGTCACCTTTCTATAAGGTCTGTACTTATTTTCTTTCCCAATATGCAGGTGTTGTTGTGGTTGTCGCTGTTGTGATATTAGTATGTTTATTTATCATGCAACACTATGGTACAGATAGAGTTAGCTATCTCTTTGCCCCAATTGTGCTTCTTTGGTTTCTCGTAATTGGAGGCATTGGCATATTTAACATTTGGAAATATGACAGCAGTGTTTTGAAAGCATTTTCACCTCTATACATATACCGATATTTTAAGAGGGGAAGGAAAGTTGCATGGACCTCCCTTCGGGGTATTATGCTTAGTATCACTGGTAAACTTATTGTCAATTTTGATATCCCAACTATTTTCTTTAAATATCAATTTAAAGTTCACTAAACTTGCACTGAAACTGGTGATGTGATTAATGGATCGTTACAGGTACTGAGGCGCTTTTTGCAGATCTAGCGCATTTTCCAGTTTCAGCTGTGCAGATTGCTTTTACTGTGGTTGTATTTCCTTGCCTTATCCTAGCGTATTCTGGACAAGCTGCCTACCTCATGGATCACGGGGACCATGTGGTTGATGCATTTTATCGCTCTATCCCAGGTTTGATCTTATATCTATTTTATTGTCATTATAATCCTCTCTGATATGTAATGATGTCATTTTAGGCTTCTATATAAGTGCAAGCTTCTTCTCTCAAATGCTCTTGGTACTTCGTTGTCCCATTTAATGTGGTAAGTGTCTATTTGCAGATTCTGATCGTTTGTTATCATGCAGATAAAATATATTGGCCTGTTTTCGTTATTGCTACTGCTGCTGCTATAGTTGCGAGTCAGGCCACCATATCAGCAACCTTTTCAATTATCAAGCAAGCGCTTGCACTGGGTTGTTTTCCAAGAGTGAAGGTTGTACATACGTCGAAGAATTTCCTTGACCAGATATATGTTCCTGATATTAATTGGATCCTTATGGTCCTTTGCATTGCTGTTACTGCTGGATTCGAGAACCAAAGTCAAATTGCAAATGCTTATGGTAAGTTTATCCTTAATGTTATCATAGTTTCTTAATGCATCTTATATTGTAGTGAAAATTTGTCCAATGGAAAACACTGCATTCCAAAATATGTCTTAAGTCATACAAGATTTGGAGTAGAAAATTTTCTTCATGTGCGTCTGCGAATAAGCCTAGTTTTCTTTTTGGGGGGAGGGGGGGTGTTGTAATTTGTAGAATCATTTGTTGTTTTGAAAAATATACTATGTACCCTTTGGGTTCCTGCTTCAACTGATCATGGTACCATTTCAATCATTAATTGTACCTTGTAGCTAAGAAACAAGTTGCACTGAATAGCATCATAATTACGTTACTGCGCAGGGACAGCTGTGGCGACAGTCATGCTGGTAACCACTTTACTTATGACTTTAATAATGATTTTGGTGTGGCGCTGTCATTGGATTCTTGTCTTTCTCTTCACTAGCTTGTCCTTGGTTGTAGAGGGCACATACTTTTCTGCTGTACTCTTCAAGGTTGATCAAGGCGGATGGGTTCCCCTTGTAATTGCAGCAGTCTTTTTGCTCATCATGTATGTTTGGCATTATGGTACAGTGAAGCGATATGAGTTTGAGATGCACAGTAAGGTTTCAATGGCGTGGATTCTTGGGCTTGGCCCTAGTTTAGGACTAGTCCGGGTTCCTGGAATTGGACTAGTGTACACTGAGCTAGCAAATGGCGTTCCCCGCATATTTTCCCATTTCATCACCAACCTACCAGCCGTCCATTCTGTTCTTGTTTTCGTCTGTGTGAAGTACCTTCCTGTCTACACTGTTCCAGAAGAAGAAAGGTTCCTTGTAAAGCGGATTGGACCGAAGAATTTACGCATGTTTCGTTGCGTTGCTAGGTATGGCTACAAAGACCTTCGTAAGAAAGATGATGATTTTGAGAAAAAGCTGTTCGATAGCCTCTTCTTATTTATCGGGCTGGAGTCAATGATGGAAGGGTGTTCAGATTCAGATGAATATAGCAGCTCGTATGACCAGCATAGTGGCAACATCACTTCCTCCAATATTGATACCGCAATGTCACATGTGGATTCAATAGTGCCAGTCAGATCATCTGGCCAAGTAAGAAGCCAGACTGAGAGTGATGAGTTGGAATTTTTGAATAGCTGTAGGGATGCTGGGGTGGTGCACATTCTGGGTAATACAATGGTGAGGGCAAGAGGGGATGCAAATTTTTTCAAGAAAATAGCCGTTGATTATGTATATGCATTTCTCAGGAAGATATGTAGAGAGAATAGTGTGATTTTGAATGTTCCTCGTGAGAGCCTGTTGAACGTAGGACAGATTTTTTACGTATGAGGATTTTGCTGCATTCATGCCGAAAACTATCATAAATAAATAAACAAATAGTAAATTTACTTTTCATTCTTTTTCCACCTTAGGCTCAGCGGTCGATAGCTATTCTGACAAACCAAAAACACTTTGCATTAACTTTATTCACAAGGACCAAAACAGAGCTTGTGTCCACTATTGGGTATTGACACAAATAAGAGCTTTACATACAAACAAATTTTTTTAGTCTCTCAAAACACAATCATATCTCACCCTCTCGATGGGAGCTCCTCCTCCCTTTCTCATATAATACATAAAATGTTTATGGAGTAAAAGAAAATATCATTGATGAGGGCATCAAAATAAGGGAATCATTGAGGGCCTTCACTTTGATGCTTGGTTCTGTGGCTGATGACCTTGTGTTTTTGTCTGGCATGCTGAGGACATGATACGTAAGCGTCTAGCAATCTCTGTGAATGATGGTCGAACAACAGGATCCGGAGCCCAACACTGCTCCATTAATAACTTCCATTCAGGGTCACAGTAGCTTGGTACAGGTGGCCTCAATGTATTGCTAACAATGCCTCCTGCATAGAAATGAGGTAATCAAACTACACACCACCACGTCAACATATTCAATTCACCATGAACGGGCAGGAATATGTGTTCGAATAAACTGTCCATGATTAGTTTACATGGACCGACACCAGACAGTAAATGGATGTGAAATGGACAAAATAGACACTACCAGTATGAGAAATATTTTAATTTAACAGACAAGAAATTATACGAAAAATAGAAACTTTAAACAAGCAACAATATCAAGGAAACAATGGCAAGGGACCCTTCAGCAGAATGGAAAAGAAATGATACTAGCAGTCCAGCGCAATACCCATCTCACAAAGTAAAAGCACATGTCGCACTAAAGAAATAGTGAGAGATTTCACACCTATTATTGCTCCATAATGCATATTAGCATAAGGTTCCTCACCAGTAAGAATCTCCCACAGGACAATGCCAAATGAGAACACATCAACCTGCAAATAAAAAAACCAAGGTAAGCAATACGTGCATAAATACCATTTGTGCTTTTGCTTGGGTGGTCATGGAGGTGAATTTTTAAGAAGAAACCTAGATTTGAGCCATGGAGCTATCTTGCACTTTTATAAAAATAAAAATGCACAAACAAATTGTTGGAGATTGAGATTGACAAAATAAGATATTAGGTATGACAAAAGTGCACAGCAAACAAGTCCTAACATCCCATCTAATTACATAGACAATGAAAAACACACAACTTGAGCCAGTAATTTCCACTTCACTGTATAGACAATGAAGAGTAGATAACTTGCTTAAAACCAACATGTGCTTAAATACCATCCAAAATAATGTGAGAAACAGAACCACCAAGAGGCAATCCCTTCTATTAAGCATAATAAATTTGTTTCCAGCAGATGCTGGATTGTTGTAAAGCTACATATGAACTATGATCTAAACAAACTTTACCCAAGCTCCAATAGTCGTCTTACCTTTTCAGAAACCTTACTACTGCTTCCATTCAACAGCTCTGGGGCCATCCATGGAAGAGTTCCCCTGACACCACCAGTAACCAAGGTATTCCTTTTTATCTTTGACAACCCAAAGTCCCCAACCTGCACAGACAACATCATCTTTATTTAAACTTTGGTTTGACTGGAAATCAATATCTACCTACCAATCAAGAACAAAGAGATGGATAATTGGATCAGCCACATAAAACATAAATTTGAACATTTATATATAAAAATTACACAAATTACCTTGCAAATTGGCCGCACAGAGTCTTTCAAGTTGACAAGCAAGTTGTCACATTTTAAATCAAAATGAACAATGTTCTTTGAATGTAAATATTCCATCCCAAATGCAGCATCCATGGCAATAATGAGCCGCTTACGACGATCAAGTTGCCTGCACAGTTACAAAACTTATAAAGTGAATAAACAAATAAAACAGGAGGAAATTCTCTGGAGTGATGAAAGTAGCATATTCTACTATAAATAAAAATATTACCTGTCTTTGCTAAGCAAAACATGTCTAAGAGAGCCATTCACCATGTACTCTGTGACAGTGGCTAGTGTTCCTCCAGGTCCATCGTGCACCACGCCATAAAATGCCACAACATTGGGGTGGTGAAGCTTTGAAAGAATGTCAGCTTCACGCCAGAACTCCACAGTCTGGAAAATATTTAGTGCTGATTGTTATTATTGGCATGGGATGAAGGATAAAAAGTATCAATCTCCATTGATGATGCACAAAATGCAAAGATTTTCAAGTCTATTTAACTCTCTGTATGCTTGGTCATCAAATATCCTGGATGGAAAACTTACCAATCTTTCTTGCTCGGATGAACGACCGGTGAAACAGCTCTTTTTTATCCGCTTGATGGCAACATCTGTTCCTCTCCATTTTCCATGGTAGACGGTCCCAAATGTACCAGAACCCAGCTCCTTTAGCTCTTCCAAATCTTCGTTTTTAATGATCTGCCATGACATTTGATGAAATTAACCAACATGGAGTTAAAAATAGTGGCTACATCAGTTGAATAATCTTGGGATAAGAAGCAAAAGATGCAGAATAATTCAATCTAACGGCATCGTGAATAACATTTTTCACTGGATTTCTATTAAATTCACCAGCATAAATTGAGATGAGGAGGTAATAGAAGCAGATATCACAGTGACATATACTGTCTGAGGTGATGTACTTGGCCGCATGCTAGCTTAGATAAGGTAATAAAGATGTTTTTATTGTAAAAGATATGCCTATAACCAGTGTTTAACATCTATGGAGCAATCATTAGCAGTTGCTTTGGTGCAATTGACAATGAAGTTTGAAAATGGTAGTGATGGCTGGCTATGGCATTGTAATGCCGCTGACTGAACAAAACCTTCTATTGAAGACTTAAGCATAAACATATATGAATAAAATCTGGCTAAGCTTCATTGCGGACAGAAATTTTAGAAAATGAAAAGCAAATGAACATTCATCAACTCTTTCTGAATGGAGATATCTATAGATAACAGTGGATGCAAGAAATACCTGCAATGTACTGATATCAACGTCTCCATGGGACAAATCCACAAGGGGTACACCAGAATTCTAAATATCCAATTTCCCATCCATGAAAATACAGAAAAATTAGAAAGCAGGGGAAAATGCAAGCAGTATCTTCACAAGCTAAGGGATATTAATCAAAACCAACTGGCACTAGTACCTCATACTCTGATTCAGGTACCTTGTGGTTTGGCCCATCTCGTCCACTTTCATCACCCTTAAGTGGAGACTTCTTGTAACCTGTACCTAAATCCAAGTTGTTAGCAGCAGTAACAGTAGTTGACTCCTGCCTGATGTCCTCACCAAAATTGATGTCTGGCTTAATATGACCTAAGGCAACTGCACCAGAAGATTTCAGAGGTGGATAGCTGTAATCAATTGGCACCCCACCTTCCATATTTGTAAGTGGAGAGGAGAAACCCAAATGGTCCTGATCCATGAGGGAAACATCCTTTCTACTAAACTCATCTTGAGCTAAATTAAGGAAGTATGACCAATGCTTGGGTTCATGATTCTCCATGTTTAAGCTCAATCCAGCTCCATCACCAGGGAATGGACCGATACCATAGACATTCTGGGACATTCTTACTTTTGAGAATAAATCAGACAAAAGATCACGAGGAAACCGATCATTAATATCAATAAGTATGTCTCCATGCTCTGAGGTGACTTCAGAAGCAGTGGGCTGCACATTGGAAGTTGTTCTAATTGGGTTCTCCGCCCGCAGCAAAGATTGTTCATGCCCCTTACTATGATTTCCAGCGTTCTTGCTTTCATCCTTCTCAATTCGTTCAAAATCAGATGGCCTAAAAGAAGGATCTTCAAAGTGCTCAACAGAAGTTCCTTGACTTGCTGTGGGAGGATTCAGCTCAGCTGCTTTTTCATCAGCACCACTCTTAACTATGACTTTTTTCAATTCAGATTTCTGCTTAGTTGACTCAAGCACCTCCTCATGAATATTCGAGCTGATTTTATCGGCAGATTCGTTGTACTTT
Source organism: Durio zibethinus (assembly GCF_002303985.1). The sequence goes on along the minus strand of NW_019168048.1, from coordinate 32,427,710 downwards.
TCAAATTGTGCAAGCCCATCCATAACAGTCTGAGGATTTGCAGTGGATTTGCAGTGACATACTGATCAGCTTGGGGAGCCAAATTCCCATCTTGAATCTTGTCAACTGATTCTGCAATCAATTGGGAAGAACCAGAACATGCTTGAGTCATTAGAAACTGAGACCCAAAAGAATCATCAGACTTTGATAAACGGTTCATTTCTGCCTGCTCCCTGGGGATTCTCTCTGAATAAAAAACTCGCTGAGGAATCACAGATGGCTCAGGGCAGCTAAAGTCACTTGGATCTGCCTCTGATCCACCACCTCCAGATGTAGAAGGCCCACCAGATGTGTAAAAGCGATCATCTTCAATGTTCTTTCTCCCATCAGTTACAACTTCAGGGACCACCAAATTCTGAACAGCTTCCTGGATCTTTTTGAAATTTTTTGTGGGCAACAAAGGTGAGCCAACATCTGGCACTGAAATGGTAACCGAAGCTTCCTGTTTAGAAATATGATTTGCAACAGAACTGTCATATGCATTTGAAGGGTTACTGTACTCTTTCACTGACATGCGAATGTTTTCAGTTTCATTGATCTTCGGGAGAGATGCATCTCTTTTCATTTTTGGCTCCTTTGTTGAGGGAGCTTTGTCTAGGTATCGAACTTTTTCAGGTTCAGTTACTTTTGAGGCTGAGCTATCTCTTTTTAGCTTAACCTCTTTTATAGATACTTCTGGATCTGGCACTTTAAAGCCCATATGCATCTTCTCATCAGCTAAACCTGTCTGGGGTGTCACATATCCAGGGAATGGCATTGAGACTAAATTTTCTCCAGTCATCACATGGTTAGAGGGTTGGGAGCCATAACCGTATTGCAATGGAGCAGACAAAAGAAAATTACTCTTCCCATCTACCTGGGGAATGGAGGACAGCTGCTGGCTACCTTCTCCATGACGCACTTTTTGTTCTGAATATGGCTCCGAATTAGATTCATAAGTGCTAGATGAACCTGACAACACTGGTTGAGAAGAGGTTGGTGAAGGCACATGAGAAGACTGGACAGTTTGTGAAGGTGCATGAGAATATTTGACTGTTGGTGAAGGTGCATTAACTGTCAAAGAAGCAGTACTAGTAGCAGCTGCTTCAATCACAGTCCGACCAGCCTCCCTTACAGCATTCAAACCAAGTAACTCATCCAGATTGTTTTCTGACGCACTTGCTGCAATTGAGTTTTTTCTTGATCCTAGATCCATGCCATTCACAGCAACAACATATTGTATCTCAGAATCACCCTCTATGCTTCCCAAACCATACTGAGCATCTTCCAGATCACTACTAGAGAAAAGGAATATCCTGGGTTTCTGTGATCCTCCATCTTCTAGCACATTACATTCCTCCATCATGTTTTGCAGATCCTCATCACAAGATACAGAGACCAAAGCATCAAGTTCCTCCCCAGGCAACTGATACTTTATTGTATGGGCTTGGTTGTAAATTGCCAAGGTTTTCTGAACAAGCTCTTGCCAGGAAATATCCCTGCTTAATTGGATGATACGTGTTTCCCCCCCAACATATCTAAGTTTTGCATCACTGGGACGTGGTAAAATTTTACCACCAAAGCTGCAGAGGAACTTCACCTTAGTTGATAAGCTAAGAGAAGCAGTTGAAGACACATAACCTTGATGTCCCTGACTCATTTCATTTCTTGAAGAGGATAGAGGTACTGATCGCATGGAATCATAAAAGCTTTTGTCTTCATGTACAGGAGGGGTCTTTCTGTCAAAATCCTGGGGACGGGGTTTTTCTACTGTGTTAAGCAAAGGGATCTCAGAGCCATTTTCAGAACCTGTATGGGAAATTCCCAAAATACCCTTTAGATCCTTATAGACAGGTCCACTGTTAGGATCACCATAAGCATTCTGAATAAAATGTTGTCTAGGATTGACCCTTTCCCACATAAATTCCAGAGAAAACTCCTCACCTGTCTGAATGGAGTAATTCAGTACTGGTCTAGCTCCCATCAAAATATTATAATCAGGAGGTCGGATGTTAGTATTAATATTACTAGATGGATCATGGAAAAATCTTTGGTTTGCAAACCCGAGAGTCTCATTTCTAGCTTCCATATTATTGTATCGGACTTGTTCATAGTTCTTCTGTTGATCCATTATGCCTTTTCCTAGATTTCACTCCATTTAGATAAAATTTTCCAGGAAAATAAACCAAGGAAATATGCCATGATTATCACACCAGTGCAATATCAGCACATGCATTCTGCCATAGCCAACAGCAAAGTTTTCCAAAGAACTTAACCTGAACCTGAAAGATTGTATCAGCATTCATCATTAATTAAAATTAGTGATTGAGAGATGAGCACCCAACTCAATTCAATCGTTAGAAAATCAATAACATCCTCCAAAGAAAAAAAATCCAACTTTTATACAGAATAAATAGCTCTCCCATTTCCATTGCAAAAGATAAAATTATTGAGATGACAATGTCTATAACCAGCTAGTTATGTTCATTAAAAGAAAGAAACTATGAAATTAAGTCACAATAACCTCAAAGCAATGGTCAATCAACCAATGCATTCTTATATTCATGTAAATAAATAAAATTAAGTGCAAATCCACCATCTGTAAACAGCACCAATATTAATGAAGATAAAAATACCCCTAGAGGGAGATAAGGCTAAGCAGAGTGAAATGGGCTTTCCATGAAACGGTAAATGAAAACTGTTAGCAGAAGAATTATCACAATCACTTTTGGGAAGAGGGTAACACTGGTACTCAAATCATACCATATATTTAGCATACAAACCACAGATTAAAGCTACAACCACGTAAGAAAATTTTGTAAAGTTTTTTTTTTCTTTTGTTCTCTCATCGTTAAACCCATTCCAGTAAAGCATATATGCAACTAGAATACAGATTTGAAGCTGCAATACACATTTCATTGATACATTTGGGCCTTTTTGGGCCAAAGATACAGAAAGAAGTGAAGATACAATGTACTACATATAATTCCCATGTAAATCTAGACGTCTAAACATGATTTCTCAATAACGCTCCAAATTCCAGCAAAGGAAACGGTGTGCACACCAAACATTCCCTAGAAGTGCTTAAATCAATCCCATAAAGCGTGCTCGTAAACCAAGATCAATCCAATTTGAATACCGATTTACTAAATCCGTGATAAAAAAATTAGTTATAAGATTGAAATAGTAACATGGAAATCAAATAGTTAAAATCGCATTGCAGTGAGAGTATGCGGCCTAATCAAACCCATAAGAAACAAATTATGTAAAATTACAAAAATCGAGCTCAAAATCTAATCCTAGTCACTCCAAAACAGTATTAAACGAACTGAAAAAAGAGAGAGATGGACAGTAAACGTCGGTATAAATAAAACCCTAAATTCAGCATAAATATAATAAAATTGAAACCTAAAATTGAATCAGAAAGAAACGCATAACCAAATTAAAGGTCCTAATCATTATTTTAACCTAACACTAATTAGTAAAAACGAAAAAAAAAAAAAAAAAAGGGAAACAAAGATAGTAATTTACCCGAAAAAAAAAGGAAAAGAACGCAAGGAGGAGTAAACTTTTGAGCAAGAAAGCAGAAGATTATTGACTTTCTCTCTCTATAAATTCGCTTATTTTCGGTCCAAAATAGGGAAAGGCATCTCTCTGTTTTTCCTTTTACGATTTTGATTTTCTTTTCTAGTGTAGATTTTTTAATAACTTTTTAAAACTAATTTCCGAGTAATGTATTCTGTTTTTTTCTCTTTTTTACGACTTTTTATTTGCTTCTTCAATTTTGTTTTTATTTTTATTTTTATTTGCGTAAAAACGCTGGAATTTTATTGTGGGGTAGTTGGTTAGCCCCGACGCATGAAGTGAGCGCGTATATAGCACGGAACAGTCATTGTGCGTTTTGTTCCAGGTAGTTTGTGGGTCCCTTGATTCCTTGCTTGACGGGACGTTTGTGAGTTGGTGAGATTGATTGGTGATTGGTGTGCGAGTGCGGATGGAGATGGAAGAGAAAGCACGTGCCTTTGACTCTTTGCTTTATGGGCTAATTTCAGTGGGCTTTCCTTCAGACAGTTCCTAGTTCCAACGTTAAAAATCCAGTGGGCCACCACCCATAGCAAAGGTTTAAAAATATACGCATGTATATATTTATTTGATAGTTAATCAACATTAAGAAAGTGGAAATCTTATTTATTTACCACATTACTTATTATAATAAAATGAAATAGAATAAAACCATACTAACCCTGTTTTGATAAAACAATTTCTGCTACAGCCCTCAAGTCTTTCATCTATATTCAGATTCATAGAATAGATGCAATTTAGTGAGATATTTGAACCTTTTTTAAGAAAGATGGAAGCGAAAAACCCTGTAATAACTCTTTCACTTCTCCTATTTGAATTTAAGTTTATAACCTGCTTGTAAAATGTGACAAATCTTGAAGCAACAAATATGCTATTTATCCATAACATCTAACAAAGATAAACAGGAAATCGATTGTTGGAATGCTTGTTTGTATTTTGAAAATTTATAGTATGAAACAACAATGAACAATTATCCATTTAATAAACACAATGAACTTCTCGATAGGGACATCTACCCAAATGTCAGTTTTTTTAGAAAAGTATATTTCAATACTTACAGTAATAGTTTTTCATATGCATAGAACTTTAAAATTCTGCATCACCTTTTTTTTATGATAATTCCAAATACTTATTTATCGTATCAATTTTTTTTTAATAAATACTTCGTTTTAAAATAAAAAGATTCAGTGTTTTTTTTTGTATCATACTGAAACTCAATTAAAAAATAATAATAATAAATAATATTCAACTTTATACAACTATTTACCTCTCGTATCAAGTTCATAAATAGTACATGTGATTGAGTTTGTCCATTAAATTTGTTACAAAATGGATGGAAGTTTAGAAAATCTTAAAGCTGTAGGTATTTTGTATGGTAATCTCCTGTTTATCAGTATAGGTGAAGTGGCATTTATTTCTTCAATGCCTAATATAAAATGTTTTTCTAAAGGGGTGATTAATTTGTTCAACTAGCACTTACAAAGGATATATGCCTCTCACTCCTCTTCCATCTACCAGATTGGTAGCAAAGAGATTTGGCTATAAAGAAGATAGAAGACTATAATAGAAAGTTAATATCCATGCTATGCTTTAAATAAGAGATTTACGAAGGATATAAAAAACACGTGAACAACTTACATTAAAAAGAAATAGAGTAAGACCAAAAATAAATAAGTAAACTTGGCCAGTTCACAGGAAACAAACATGAATCTTATAGCTACAATGTGAAAGCAAAGGAAAAACAATTAAATTATAATTTTTTACTTTAAATTTTAAAAAATAAATAAAAATAAAACATTTGCAAGCCACTCTTTATTGCTTCAATTTAATCGCAGGGGATTCTAGACCCATTTATGGTTTAAGCTTCTTATCAGTTGGGATGGTGTACCAATGAGATGCCCAACTAATAGAAATAGAAGGGCACCTTGGATAAAATGGCTAGAAAACGAAACAAAAAATATATATATATATATATCACATAAGAAAAACAGAGATACAAAAACATGAAACTAAATAAAATAAAAAACAATTAAAACGCAAGTAAAACAGAAACAAAGACCAACGCCATAAGAGACCACCAATGCCGATCGGTGCTCAAAACCATTTAATTTGGACAGTGACCACCAGATTGGTCGAAAGACCAGAGGCCTATTCTCTCTCTTTCTCCATAAGGCATAATAACCATCAACCAGAAGCAGTGTAAAAATTTGAAGACAGCTTGTGCCAGCAAGTGATTCTGTCTTGCTCAACTTCTTTCGTCTCCTCCTTTTCCTTTCTCGGTTCTTTCTGTTTCTTTTTTTTCCGTTTTCTCTCAAATCTTCTTTCCAATTTTGCACATTTTTCTTTTAACTGAGGAATAAAAAATGAGTTATTATTAAAAAAAACTTTTATTGTAGCCTAATAATTGAGTGATAAATGTCACTTAATTAAACCTCAACAGACGTCATCAGCATGAATGCTAATCGGAGAAGACTATTATATACTTATTATATTTATAGTTATAGATTTAAGTTGCGACTCAATAGCCTAACCAGTTGCAATCCATTGTTACGTGATCCACGCAAAGCAATTGCTTTCCCGGGTGTTGCGCCCAAACGACATTAAGAGCTTTTGTTTACTATATACGTTCATTAAGATAATCTACCATATATACATATATCTACTGTAATCGATGATCGATCATGTGTTCAACATGATATTTTAAAAGGCAACCTCTATGGTAGGGAGGGAAACAGCTATTTAGGGTACTAAGTGCTTCTTTTTCGATCAATTTGCTGCCAAGCCTAAGTTGCAGGGGAGGGATGTTGCGTTTCTCGGTTTGTTTCATTTTGCAGCTTTTCTACATTTGCCTTTGTTTCTAGCAACGTACCGAAATGTAACTAGGATAAGCAAACAATATTTTAATTCCATACAATATCAATAAATTATATGACCAATTAATCATGTAAAAAAAATCAAAGATATTAGGATTTCAAGTTTTGCATGTAGTGCAAAGTGAAGCAAAAACACTTGCTATATTCTTTTTGTATATATGTGTTTGACGACGTTAAGGAAAAAAAAATTTATCCATGTGAGACCACTTGGATCTTGATGATAAATAAACTATAATAATCTGTTAATACAAAATGTTAAATTTGATGATTGATTATCATAAAAGTTTTAAGTCGATAAAAATGATCAAATTATATAAATTAAGAAAGATATCTAATGCTAATTTTCCATTCACAAATTTAAAATAAAAATTCCGTTATTTTCGTTCTTTTTATGTTCGTTTTTACCGTTATTGTTGATTAATATGACGTTAAACTAATAATAATAAGTAATGAAATCAAAAGGATAATGGAGTTGGTCGAGAAAAGCTCAAACAAATAAAACACAAGTAACAACAACTCGAGAAAAAAAAAAGTGAAAAAGATTAAAGAAAAAAGGCATAATAAGAGACGGAGAATATAATAAGAGCTTTCCTTCCATCAATTCGAGGCAGCCATCTAATCCAACCAAGCAAAGGCAATGGATGGCGGCGACACATTAGAGAAAGGAATGCGAGTTTCTTCTCCTTGGCCTGGGGAGAAGAGAAAAGAAATTAAAATAGAACGAAAGGGCAACAAAAGGGGAGGTGGCGTCTGAATAAGCCACGTGGCAAGGCACCAGTGGTTTGGTAGGAGAGAGACGGAGAGAAAGAGAGAGAGGGGAGCTAACTTTCCCTTTCCCTTTCTCTCTCATGCGCTGCCATGTCAGAGTGGTAACCCCGTCCCTATGACCCCGGCGTATCCGCATCGTATGCTCTCTTTCTTTCTCTATAAAACCTCAATCCCTCTCTCTGAAAAAACACTCTATATCAATAAATCTCTTTCTTTTGGTTTCTTTATTTCTTTCTTTTTTTAATTTTATTTTCAATTTGCTCTACATTTATTCAATTTTTTTAGTGTCTTCTCTGTTTCTCTCTTCTCTTCCTTTTCTTTGCTTGCTATATACCCTAATACCACCTCTCTCTCCTTCTCTATCTGTCTATATTCACTACATCTCTTAATCTGTTAGTCTTGATGTTAATTCTTTGATCCACAAGAAAGATTGGTAAGCTTCTTTTCCATTGTTTATTTACTTTTTTTTTGGCTTGGATTTTCTAATTTAGGTATTTTGAGCCGTCTATTTTGTCTATTCTGATGTTTTGTTGAATGTGCTGTTTCATGTTGGAATGTTTGTGTTTGATTGAAATTTAGTGGTTTGTGGAGTGATTTGGGAATTAGGTTTCTGTGAATAAGTTTGTAGGAGAGTTTTGTTGAAATGAGGTTTTGAGTTCAATGTGAGCTGGATGTACTATACATGGATTGAGTTTTTGAATGTGATTGTTCAATTTTGTTCGTTTTTGTGTTAATTTGCATAGCAGATGATCAATTGTTTAGTTTAGATGCTTCAAGCATAGCCCTTAGTTGTTACATTTCCCAAAGCTGTTTTAATTTACTGCTGGGATTTAGGCTTGTATTCGGCCCCTGTTGCTGATTCAGTCGAGTGTTTAGAATGTGTGGAACCGCCGTCAATGCTGTTTCCTATTTTCTTTTCTTCATTTTCATTCCATGGATAATGCCTTGTTTAAACTTTCGTTGATTCTGCTCCCATCTTATCATGAAACTCCATTGCTGCTTCTGCTTTATGTAGAGTATGGAGTTGGACTTCGGTTTGACTATTGTGTTCACTTTTGAGCAAAACCTTATTAGTTTGCTTTTGCCTAATCCTGTGGATTCTAGTTTAATTAATTTGTTGATCTTGGGTTATCGACTTTGACATTTTAGAAACCAAATTTATACACTGAGAATAATGTGCAATTAGATGTTGACTATTTGATTAGCAGCAATTTAAAGTTGGTTGCAAAATGACAATTTCTAATCGAAAGTTGAGTTTGAGATCCTGTTTTGAAATGGGAATCAAATGATAAATTCAATCTCATGAGTTTATGCTTTAATAAGTTCAATATAATTCCACCTTCCTTCCACCTTTTTTTTTTTTTAAGTAAACAAAGCTTTATGTTCTTTCCTCAAATGCTTTCAACGTATGCATGCTCAATTTTCTTTGGCCTAATAAAACCATTGTTGCTGGTAGCTGCTGTTCTTTCTAATAACGAGTTATATTGCTGAAAATGTAGGAATTCTACCTTGAGTCTTGTAGCAGGTAAGATTGCGGGTTTGAAGCTTCATTGCTCTGGCAGTGATTCAAGACATGTTTTCTGTTGTTCCCATCCACAATGTAAGAACCCATGATTAAAAAAAGATGAAGGATACCATTTCATCAAATAATAAAATGATTAATCGAAACTGGGTCTTGAAGCGCAAACGAAGAAAGCTTCCATGTGGACCATCCTTATCTAATGGTAAAGAAGAGAACTTAGTAGCGTCAGAATCTCCAAGGAGTACTTCAGCTAAGCGTAGGCTGAAAGGCGAAATAAGCTCTGATCAGTTGTCATCTAAAAAGAAAGGAAATGATGGGGTATGTTGTCTTTTTTTCTTGCTCCATCATTTATTAGTTTCCCTCATTGCAATGTAGTTTTATTTTCTTATATGATGTGGCTGTTAGTTGTATTTGTGGATGGTTGATATGCTACACACACAATCTCCTGATTTCCTTTTTTTCTGCACAATGTTGTTGTCAATATGTTTAAATTTTACTTAAGTTTTGATTGATTAAATGTTGTGAATTTAACTAGGTGTTTAACAACTATCATAATCTCCATGCCAGAAGTGAAATATTGAACCATGCATGCTGCAATTCAGTGTCAATTTTCACCCAAGTTAAGAGTTAACATGCTCAGAATAGGAGTTATTGGTGTAATTGAGTTTTCATCATTTTTTTTTCTCTGTGATATGCTCAGTTGTCTTCTTGTATGCATGAAATTCATGTGACATCGAGTACTTTTTGGCAATGACTAAAGATTGTGTTTTCAAAAGCATTTGATTGATTGACTTGTCTATCTCTCACCTTATTCTGCTTGAGAAATGCATGTACAAGTTTGCTGTTGGAAACTCAAGCAACATCATTATAGTATCAAACAAAATCCAATGGAATATACTGTCCATTTGCAATTTTGTTTGTTGACCATGTTTTGTAGGCATTTGTAAACTGCTTCTGACATCTGTTCTTCGCAAATTTCTTGTCTCCAGTATTACTATGAATGTGTGATTTGTGATCTTGGTGGCAACTTGTTGTGTTGTGATAGTTGTCCCAGGACCTATCATCTTCAATGCCTTGATCCACCTCTTAAGGTATGATACCACAGCTGACTTGAGATGATCCTTTCTTTGTTTTGTAGCTGCATTAGCTATTAGTGTTTGACTTCTTTATATCTCTTTTCTTTTCTTTACTCTACTGTGTTATTCATCATTGTAGAGCATTCCAATGGGAAAGTGGTTATGCCCAAACTGCTGTAAGAAAACTGATCCACTCAAGCCCATTTCAATTTCAAAAAGAGCAAGATCAAAAATTATCAAGACAAAAGCTCAAACTGGAATAAAGTCACCTGCTACTGAAAAAGTGTCCCGAATTTTTGGAACATCCATTATTGCTAGGAAAAGATCCTCCTCTAGCAAAGGAAAATCTGGTTTAGCTCAGGGAGTTGATACTTTGAAAAAGGAACCAAGAACATTGCATATGGATGTACCTTGTATCCCCAAGCCAGGTCTTACTTCCCTTGGTGGTGCTGAGGAAGGTGGTTCATCCCTTGATGGTGCTCAGGAAGGTGGTTCTTCCCTTGTGAATGTTGATGACAAAAAGAAGCCTGATGCATCTCCAACAGATTCATCTGGAGGAAGGAAGTTAACTCCTCCTGCTAATGAGGTTTTGTGTCATTCTAAAAGCACAAAGAAGCCTGATGCATCTCCATCAGATTTATCTGCAGAAAGGAAGTTAATTCCTCCTGCTAATGAGGTTTTGTGTCATTCTAAAAGCACAAAGTCTAAACAAAATGATGAAGAACCTGAAGGGAAGAATGAATTTTCTTGTGATAATGAGTCTTCCAGAAACAAAATTGTTCTTGCAATTGGTGTAGTCACAAGGAAAGATAGAAAAAGAAAGCAGAAAGTCAACAATGAGGCAAGTCAAAAGAAGTGTAAGAGAGATAAGGGAAAGCATGCTGTTAGTACTTCCAAGAAAAAAAGGTCTAAAGCAAATAATATTGGTCCTGGAACTATTAAAACTCCTCAGAAACAGAAACCAGTTAATCATGGGGTTTCTGCATCTTTGTCAAAGGATGATGATGGAAGCAAGAACTTTGATACTCATAAAAAAGATGAGGTATGTTATAGTCTTCTCGATTATTATCGTTCTACCAGGTGGTTGGAGGTTTTTCTTTATATTTTTTATGATATGCTCAGGTGGGTTTTACTGTTTTAGATTGAATGATGTGGAAACAATAATAGTTATCTTTAAATGAGGCTTTGTAGATTTTTTAATGTTTTAACCCTCTGGAATTTTTTTGTAATTTAATGGATTTGTTCCCAGTTCCCTTCTTTCCTGAACTGAACTCTTGCATATGTGATCCGGTGCAAATGTTGGTGAAATATAGAGTTGTCAGAATTATTCATTTGGGAGATAATAGCTGGAGAATAAGTTGCTTTGTCTTTTATGTTGGAGCAATTTGCATTAATACATAGAAATCAGAGCAGAGCTCGTATAAGAGGTCTAGGGTCTTTAATTTTCGATTCCCAAAAGGTGTTTGGCGCATGAAACTGTTTATACTTTTTTTATCTTTTTCAATTAAGATTCTCCTTGGCTGAGATTCTCCCACTTCAAATTTGCACTACTTTCTTTGATATGCTACATGTTTCCAATTGTTCTGGATTGCTTGGATTCATTATTTTATATGAATGAAGATTGGAAAACTTTATTATTTTTTATTTGAGAGCCTTTCCCTCAGGTTTTGTTCCCATGTGGTGTACAAATTAAAATTTAAGGTCAGCAGCTTATTTTTTGAACTATCAAATGTTGATTTTAAGATTTTATACTATAGAGTTAGAGGATTTGCTGCTTCCTGCATTATTTGCGCTGGTTTCAGTTTAATATAAGGTATTTTTTATGTACATGTTGTCTTTCATCTTTTATTTGGCTTCCAAACTTAACATGTCCCATATATTCTGAATAGAATGTGTAGTAGTTGTCTGGGGATTTTATATTTGTGTTAAAGTATTTTTGGTCTACATCAGTGCGATAAATGTCCTTAAATCCTGCCTTCTGATATTATAATTTCGTTATTGATTTTAAAATTTAGACCTACAGCTTAGGTTGGATCATCTTTCTTACTGTTCAGGTGGATCTGAATGAGTATGGACTTGGTTTTTTGCCAAAACAATTTATAATTAACTCTCTGTTTATGTTGGACATTTAAGTGTGACTTCCTGAAGTTAATTTATTAAATATATATAAATATATATATCAATGCACCAATATATGATTTCGTGGAAAATATCATTGTTGTCTTCTTGTGGCAATGTTTTTCATTGCTGATCTCATCACATTATTATAACTACTCTTAGAATTCTTTCTGTTGATTGGTTAAAGACTTGCTATTTTCTTGATCAGAAGTTTCCTGAGGACACAACACGCCAGTCAGATGAGTCAGATAAGGGGACTGTGGATGCCTCACTGATACATGAAGACAGTGTTCCTGCTGAATTTCAGCAGGTAAATCTACTCACTTTACATGGTTGTATTAAAAGATCATTGTTTCTGCCTTAAATATATACTCTTTACTTTTGTGGTCAATGAATGGCATTTTTACCCCACATATCTACTTCGCAGGTTGATAGGGTTCTAGGCTGTCGGGTTCAAGGTGATAATGCTAGTGTTTTGCACCATGCATCTGTAGCACTTTTAGAGGATGTGTGTTCTGAAGATTTGCTAGTCGAAGAAAATCAAAACAGACTTTCAGAGGAGAATTCTGTTTGTGATATTGATTCAGATATAGCAGCTACTGAAAATCTTGTAGAAGGTTGTCCTAATACTTTGAAAAGTTCTGTTAAAGAAGAAAGCACTAAGAATGATGTCAGAGTGGATAAAATACATGTATATAGAAGGTCTGTTACTAAAAAATGCAAGGGAGGGAATTCCATGGACTTATTGAGCAACAATGCCAAGGGTTCAGGTTGTGCAATCCTAAATGGTAAGGATCAAGATGAATCTGCAGTAACTGAAGATTCAGGAAACAGAAATGAAAAAATGGTAGTATCTGAGGTGGATGCTGATGTTAGTGTGAGAAGTCATGGTACCATTGAAGTTCCAAAAGTTTGTGAAATGCCTGCAACAACAAAAGAGATGGATATAAAAATGAAAATAAGTAGCAGTGCTGAAAATAAAGTTCAGGAGCCAGCAGTGACTGAGTCTGCATGTTCTAATGGGGAGACAGTTTCAAATGAATTTTTTGTTAAATGGGTGGGGAAGTCCCATATTCATAATAGTTGGATTTCTGAATCCCAGCTGAGAGTTCTGGCAAAGAGAAAACTGGAAAATTACAAGGCCAAATATGGAACAACTGTGATAAATATCTGTGAGGAAAAGTGGAAGAAGCCTCAGCGAGTTATTTCTCTCCATGTTTCAAATGATGGTATGAAGAAAGCTTTTGTGAAGTGGACTGGTCTTCCATATGATGAATGCACTTGGGAAAGATTAGATGAACCTGTTGTTCAACAATCTTCTCATCTGATTGATCTGTTTGAGCAGTTTGAACGCCAGACATTGGAAAAAGATGCTGCTAAGGATGAATCTAGGGTAAAGGGGGATCGGCAGCATGATATTGTTACTTTGGCAGAGCAACCTGAAGAACTGAAGGGAGGCTTACTATTTCCCCATCAGCTGGAAGCACTCAATTGGTTGCGTAAATGCTGGCATAAATCCAAAAATGTTATACTTGCTGATGAGATGGGGCTTGGCAAAACTGTATCTGCTGTTGCCTTTATTTCATCACTTTATTCTGAGTTTAAAGCTACTCTGCCTTGTTTAGTGCTGGTTCCTCTTTCTACTATGCCTAACTGGCTTGCTGAGTTTTCATTATGGGCTCCTGATTTAAATGTTGTGGAGTATCATGGTTGTGCAAAAGCAAGAGACATCATTCGCCAGTATGAATGGCATGCTACTTATCCAAGTGAGTTGAATAAGCGAACAGCTTCTTACAAATTTAATGTTCTTTTAACTACTTACGAAATGATTCTTGCGGACTCCTCTCATTTGCGTGGTGTTCCCTGGGAAGTTCTTGTGGTTGATGAGGGTCATCGTTTGAAAAATTCGGGAAGTAAGCTGTTTAGCTTGCTCAACTCATTCTCTTTCCAACATCGTGTTCTGTTGACTGGAACCCCACTCCAGAATAACATTGGTGAGATGTATAACTTGCTTAATTTCTTGCAGCCAGCTTCCTTCCCTTCTTTGTCTTCATTTGAAGAGAAGTTTAATGACCTTACAACTGCGGAAAAGGTGGAGGAACTGAAGAAACTTGTTGCTCCCCATATGCTTCGGAGGCTTAAAAGGGATGCCATGCAAAATATTCCGCCAAAAACTGAACGAATGGTGCCTGTTGAGCTGTCATCCATTCAAGCTGAATACTACCGTGCAATGCTAACTAAGAACTACCAGATATTACGGAATATTGGGAAAGGGGTTGCACAGCAATCGATGTTAAACATTGTGATGCAGCTGAGAAAGGTTTGTAATCATCCATATCTCATACCAGGTACGGAGCCTGAGTCTGGATCAGTGGAGTTTCTTCATGAAATGCGTATAAAAGCTTCAGCCAAGTTGACTCTTTTGCATTCCATGCTTCAAGCCTTATATAGAGAAGGCCATAGAGTTCTTATTTTTTCACAAATGACTAAGCTTCTTGATATCCTTGAGGATTATTTGACCATAGAATTTGGCCCTAAAACATATGAGAGAGTTGATGGCTCTGTTTCAGTTGCTGATCGTCAAACAGCTATAACAAGGTTCAACCAAGATAAAAGTCGATTTGTCTTCTTGTTATCAACACGTTCTTGTGGCCTTGGTATCAATTTGGCAACAGCTGACACTGTTATAATTTATGATTCTGATTTCAACCCACATGCTGACATCCAAGCTATGAATCGGGCACATCGAATTGGACAATCAAACAGACTTTTAGTATACAGGCTTGTAGTTCGTGCCAGTGTAGAAGAACGCATCTTGCAGCTTGCTAAAAAGAAACTAATGCTTGATCAGCTGTTTGTCAACAAGTCTGGATCTCAAAAGGAAGTGGAAGACATACTGCGATGGGGAACAGAAGAACTATTCAATGATTCTTCTAGTGGAAAAGATTCAGGTGAAGGCAATTGCAACAAAGATGTGTTAACGGATGTAGAACATAAGCACCGGAAGAGGGGTGGTGGTTTGGGAGATGTGTACCAGGACAAATGTACGGATGGCAGCAACAAGATTGTGTGGGATGAAAATGCAATTTTAAAATTGCTTGATCGGTCAAACCTTCAGTCTGGATCAACTGATGTTGAGGGGGATTTGGAGAATGATATGCTTGGCTCAGTAAAGGTGAGGTATTATACTCATATTATGTTGAACTGTATGGTTTTTATGTTAATACATGCATCGATTAGCATATGCAATGACATATTCTACTGCTTTTTTTGCATGGGACATAAAAAATGATGCATTTGTTTCATAAAACCATTGCAGGTACTGTTTTATTGCATCTGTGTTTGCTGTTTGAAATAAAAGGGTCCTACTTTAAAAACTAGGTTTAGTTGGTCAAACTAGGAGCTCCAGCGTCTTTCCCTTGGTTGTCGCAAATTGTACCTGCTTATTAATATTTAGAACAGCTTTGGCACTACTATAGCCTCCTCGGAGCTTTAGGTTGTTAAACTGATTGTATACATTTTATAAGCATTTTTGTGCATAAAACTTGCATGTTATTGCCAACTATTAGAGCCAGTTGTAGAGGTTACTGCACTGCATTTTTTTTTTCTTCTAAACTTTTGTTGCCCTGAGAAGTCATGCTTATGTAAGAGATTTTTTATTTTAAAATTGATAGCTTATTCAATGCATTACTATTTCATAATCGATCTATATTTTGCCATCATTTGTGGGGTCGTAAAACTAGCTGCTGATTAAACTTTATCGTCCTTAAAAAATTTGTGGTTGTAAGTTGTTAATATTTTCTTCAGTCTTTGATCTTATATCTTAAGACCTTTCCTGTTTTTATCATTTGTACTCATTCTAATTTCAAAGAAAGCTGTAGAATCTTTATATTTGTTATTTTCTATCATTTTCTCATTTTCTTCATGTGCAGTCCATGGAATGGAATGATGAAGCAACAGATGAACCAGGGGGAGGTGAATCACCTTCAGCTGTTGCTGATGATATTTCTGTGCAGAATTCTGAGAGGAAAGAAGATAATGTGTTAAATGGTACTGAAGAAAATGAATGGGACAAACTTTTGCGTGTGAGGTGAAGATCTTTTTTCTTTTCCCCTCCATTTCTTCTTTGAGAAAAAAATTGTTGAACTAAAGGTTTCTAACATATAAATGCACAGGAAAATCTAAGTTTTTGATGCATTTGAAAAACCCATTAGAATGGTTAAGGACATGATTAAATTTATGCACTAACTGGTGTCATGGAATGAGGTCAACATCGAGGAATTTGAGTTTGTTGAAGCTATCAGGATCTCCACAAACATTCCATCAGGTGTTAAACTTGAGAAAATCTCCTTTTTCTCATGTTCTTTCAATTATAGGAATGGCATTGTTGTTAAATTATTGAGCTACATAAGACGCAACGTTTGCTTTTTGTCCCAAAATGTTAAGTCAGAGTAGGGATGGCTCTCATTGCCTGCACTGACCTGGAGGTGGGCCAGTGGCAGGTTTATACTTCCTTATGCTGTACAAGAACTTGCTTATAAAGAGACTATTTTTATTGATTTTAAATATATTTTTTGTGATCAATCATAATTTTTAGTATCTAAGAAAATTTTATGGAATTTAGGGCTATATTTGGCATTTTTTATTTATGTTAGGGTTATAAATAGGCTATAAGTTTAATACCTCTGTTATTTCAGTTTCTAGTAGTTTTGGATTATTGAGCTTTTTTATTATTGAGATATTGAGAATTGAGATCTCACGTTTAGGGTCATTGAAATTCCAATTATATATTGAGATTTGTAGTAGTTATTGGTAGTTTCTTTGGTATCATTGGTGCTTATAAATTTTGACAGCATTGCATCTGGAGATCTGTAAATTTTGCCACCAAATCTGGTTTTGCAAAACAAAGTTATGATCTTTCATATTTCCTGCTCTTTGTCCTACTATCTTGGTTTTTGGCTTTGTAGATAGTTGTGATTCTTCATGTCCAGTGAAGCTTCTATGTGAGATGAAATTGATAACCATACATGGTCCATAATTCAGAACTGGCCATTGTATTTGAAAGAAACAAAACTTGCATGATAAATGAATTATGCTGGAGGTGCTGTTCAGAAATAATAAATGCTATTGTGGAAAAATTGAGAGTATATAGAAAAATTTGTCTATTGAATCATACAAACACCATAGGTTTAAATACAGCTAACTAGAGGGTAAACTAGCAAACTAAATATTCTTAAATCTGATCCCCATAATCAAGGGATTGTCTATCTTGATATTCTGTCCTTAATTCTAGAAATACAAATTCTCAATTTTAGGGATACAAATTATACATATTACAATCAGCAGATTACAATTAGCTACACAGATTACAATCTGTTGTAACTAAATATTTTCCCACACTCTTCCTCAGGTTGGTTAATAGGTGTTTTCTATTCTCAGCTTGGAAATAATTTCCTGAAATGTTGCACTGCTGAGACCTTTAGTCAACACATCTGCAACTTGACCCTTGGTTGATACATATGGTGTGCAAATCAATCCACTGTCTAGTTTCTCTTTTATGAAGTGCCGGTCTACTTCAATGTGTTTTGTTCTGTCATGTTGCACAGGATTGTGTGCAATGCTTATTGCAAACTTGTTATCATAGTAAAGTCTCATTGGTCTATCCCATTTGATCTTCAAGTCTTCTAAGATAATCTTTACCCATAGTAGTTCACAAATTCCTTGAGCCATTGCCCTAAACTTTGCTTCAACACTTGATCTTGCCACCATATTCTATTTTTTACTCCTCCAAGTTACAAGATTACTACCTAGAAAGTGCAGTAGCCTAAGGTAGATCTTTTGTCAGTTACCAAACTTGCATAATCAGCATCTGTATATGCCTCTAGTACCAACACTGAATTTCTTTTAAATAAGATACCTCTGCCAGGATTAGTCTTCAAATAGTGTAATACTTGGTAGACAACCTGTAGGTGCACTTTTTTAGGACAATGCATAAATTGACTTATCACACTCACAGCGTATGCTATGTCAGGTCTAGTATGTGTGAAATAAATAAGTCTTCCAACTAATCTCTGGTATATCTTCTTATCTACAGCAGCATCTTCATTAGCTTGTCCAAGTTTATGATTAGGATCTATAGGGGTACTTGCAGGTTTACATGCGAGCTTTCCAGTTTCCTTCAAAAAATCCATCACATATTTTTGTTGTGAGATGAACATACCATGCCGTGAGTGAGCTACTTCAATTCCTAGGAAGTACTTCAATCTTCCTAGCTCCTCTATCTCAAATTCTCTAACCAAATACTGTTTTAGAGATTCTCTCTCTTTTTCATCATCTCCAATTACAATTATATCATCAACATATACTAACAGAACTATGACTTTCCCTGAATCTGATTGCTTGATAAACAGCGTGTGATCCCTTTGACTCTGTTTATATCCCATTGCTAGCATCACTTTGGCAAATCTCCTGAACCAGGCCCTAGGAGACTGTGTATGGCCATATAAAACCTTTTTCAGTTTGCATACTTTTTTTGCTTCTAGATGACCTCCAAATCCCGATGGAACTTTCATATATATTTCTTCTTCCAAATCACCATGTAAAAAGGAATTCTTTACATCAAATTGTTGAAGCTGCCAATTGTAATTTGCATCCAAGGATAACAAAATCCTAACTGTATTCATCTTGGCAACTGGAGCAAAAGTTTCCTGATAATCCACTCTATGAGTTTGAATGTAGCCCTTAGCCACCAGCCTAGCCTTATACCTTTCAACAATACCATTTGCCTTGTATTTTACAGTGAAAACTCATTTACACCCGATTGGATTTTTTCCTGTAGGCAACTCTACCAATTCCTATGTCTTATTTTTCTCTAAGGCCTGCATTTCTATTTTCATGACCCGTCTCCATTTCTTATTGGATAATGCCTCAGATAATGTAGTTGGAATAGAAATAGTGTTTAAGCTCACAAGAAATAGCTTTCCCATAGTAAGATTTGGGTACATTTACTTGAAAGAGGAAGGCTCGGGTTGTGGCTAGTAAATGGCTGCTTTTTCTCTTTGCCACTCCATTCTGCTATGGAGTATTAACACAAGATGACTCATGGATAATTCCCTCCTTTTGGAAATAGGTGGATAGACTCTGGTTGAAATAGTCTTTTGTATTATCAGATCTAAATCTCTTGATTTTTATTCCAAATTGATTTTGGATCATGTGTTGGAAGCTTAAAAGTGCACTATTCACATATGATTTGGATTTAAGTAAAAATATCAAAGAGATATTGGTACATTCATCTATGAAAGAAACAAACCATCTTATACCAGAAATATTAAGAATTATAGAGGGTACCCCATATGTCATTATGAATCAAGTGAAAATGAGTAGAACTTCTTCTATTGCTAATTGGAAAAGACACCCGTCTATGCTTTGCAAGTTTACAAACATCACAATGAAAATTTTCAGCATTTAATCCTTTGAACAAAGAAGGAAAAACGTTTTTCAAAGTTCCAAAAGAAGGATGTCCAAGATGAAAATGATAAAGCCAAATTTTGCCATTGTTGGGAGATTTTTCATAAAAAAATGACAAAGGTAAACTAATCTTGATATTACATGTGTTGTTTGATGTCTCAAGATGGTATAGTCCATCTTTCTTAGCAAGTCCAATCCTTTTCCCTGAACTTTGGTCATAAAATTCACAATAGAAAAGATAAAAAGTCACTTTGCAGTTCATGTCTCTGGTAAGTTTTTGTATAGATATTAGATTAGTAGACAATCCAGAAGCAAGAAGAACATTTTTAAGAACAAACAAGGGATTAATTTGAACACTCTTAGTCCTGCCATTATAGTAAATGAACCATCTATAACAACAATTTTTTTATTACTAGGACACAAGGTATATATATTAAACTTTTGTGAGGAATGTGTCATATGGTCTGTGGTTCCTTAAGTCAATGACTCAAGAACTTGTAATAGGCTTAATCGAGACATTTAATTCATGAAAATTAGAAGCTTTACCTGAACTAGAGACCTTACCCAGAGAGCATACCTCAGTAGGCTTTTCAAGAGTTTTCAATAGCCTTCTTAGTTTCTCAATCTCATCTCTGTCCAACTCTCTTTGTTCCTAATAGTTCTGTAGTACTCCGGTGGTTTTACTAGTTATCACTTTCTCAAATTAGGTAGTAGTTGTAGACTTTGCTATCTCTGGCATGGTTGTCTTTCTCAGGATTGAAACGAGTCTTGATAGTAAAGATTTAACCAGACATGATTCTAGACAATGAAGGCCAAAGAAGGAAAAAATAAGATTGAAAGATTTAACAAGAGTTGGTTATGAAGGCTCGAAATAGAATTCAACAATGAAGGTTGGAAAAATTTTCTTCCCAAGAAGAGTCTAAAGCTCTGATACCATGTAGAAAAACTAAGAAATAAAACAGTGTGGAAAACTAAGAGTAAAACTGAATGTAGATTGAAAACTGCTCATAAAGAACTATACAATCTCCTTAGGTTTTGTGGAAAAACTAATAAATAAAACTATGTGAAAAACTAAGAGTAAAATTGAATGTATATTGAAAAACTGCTCATAAAGAATTATACAAGCACCTTAGATATACAACTAACTAGTGGGTAAACTAGGAAACTAAATCTTTCTAAAAACTGATCCTATAATTGAAGGATTGTCTATCTTAATTTTCTGTCCGTAATTCTAGGTATACAAATACTTAATTCTAGAGATATAAATATAAATATATAGATTACAAGATTACAACCAGCTGTAAATAAATGTTTTCCCACAGGTTTATATACAACTAACTAGTGGGTAAACTAGGAAATTAAATCTTCTTAAAACTGATTTTATAATTGAGGGATTGTCTATCTTAATTTTTTTTCCTTATTTCTAGGGATACAAATACTTAATTCTAGAGATACAAATATAAATATAAAGATTACAAGATTACAACTAGCTATAAATAAGTGTTTTTTTACAGTTCGATGTGAGAATAGCAACTCTTACACCTTATAATTTTAATTGCATTTCTTGGAAAACAATCAATGCATTTAATTTGAACCTGTGAAAATCTTGTGTGCTAAATTTGAAGCAGTCCAACCATTTAGCCAACTAATTAGCATATGGTGTATATACCTTTGAATAAATTACAGTGATATATTATTCAGATAGTATATCTTAAAGTATTGAATCTCGTTTAAATGTGTCATGCATGATTTGAAGATTAAATTCAAATGAGCTTTTGTTATAGGAAGATTATAACTAAATCCAGTTGAAAATATTCAAACGTTAAATTCAATTAAACTTTTGTTAGAGCTTAACAAAACTCGTCATCAAAATGAATGTCACAAACTCAAGTTCCCATTTTGGCAGTTGAATTTATTTTTGGACTCCTTGTGTTAAACTTTCTTGCTTGATTTACTGGGTAACAGGTGGGAGAAATATCAAATTGAGGAGGAAGCGGCCCTTGGTAGAGGGAAGCGACAGAGGAAAGCCGTCTCTTATAGAGAAGCATATGCTCCGCATCCCAATGAAACAATGAGTGAGGTAGTTCACTTTGCTTTCTGCATTGGAATGAATGTAAAACTGACTTCTCTCATTTCTCCTTAATAATATGTAAAACTTTTTCAAATCTTATGGACATACTTGCATTGTTCCACAAGCAAATGAATGCTTAGTAGCCTGTAACTTGTAAGTAAGCTACATTAGTTCATGCACTGCTTATTCATGGTGTTTGCAACTTATTATTCTGTTAACAAGTAGAGCGGTGGTGAAGAAGAAAGGGAACCACAAGCAGAGCCAGAGCGGGAATATACACCGGGGGGACGAGCTCTTAAAGCAAAGTAGTAAGTTGATTCTTTCCCATCATTTCAATTTGTTTAATTTTCTGTTGAGATGCTGGCAAAATAGTATTTTTCAAAATTATGTTGCTGACAATAATTCGAATGCATGGTTAGCTGGGTTTGATTGTTAAATCAGGTAATGAATGTCTATAATCTCTATAATGAATATGTTGGGGCTAAACTGTTGTACGTTATCAGGTGAATATACATGCTCTCCTAATGGAAACTCTTTGAATGATTTGGCAGTCATTTCTATACTCAAATCGTTTACTTTCAGAGATACAATTTGGGTTAACTTTCTCAAGTAAATTAGTAGGATATATTCTTAAGTATTTGACATCATGGATGCATTAATTTACTTTGTTATCATTTTTGGACAGTACCAAACTTCGAGCACGACAAAAAGAACGGCTTGCTAGTAGGAATGCAATTGAAGAATTGCGTACTAGAGAGGGATTTTCTGAACTTTCAGTAGCTCATTGTCCTTCCATGAATGACAGAGATGGGGATCATGTTAATCAATCAGTTCAACAGCCAGATAAAGAAAAGTGTTCCATAATTGACTTGGAGGGTAACAAACTTACTCAATCATCAGATGAATTAAGGCTTGGGAAGCTGTCAAAACATAAAATAAGCAGTCAACTGGATCTTTCTGTTAATCCTCTTCATCAGTCTTCTCCTGACATAATCCTTCCGAGTAACAATCATCAGGGCACAAGTTATACCAACTCACTTCCAACCGACAACTTGTTACCAGTTCTTGGGCTTTATGCCCCTAATGCTAAACAGTTAGACTTGTATCATAGAAACTTCTCAAGATCAAATGGCAGGCAGAGCAGGGCAGGAACTGGTCCCTTCAGTTTAGCTACGGCTACTGGAACTTCAACTGAGAAAGAAGCAAAAGGCCAAGATACTACCCTGGACAAATTTAGATTGCAAGATACATCACCAGAAGTTTTGCAACGTCTTAAAAATGGAAACCAAGAAAATTGGCTCCCATTTAGCCTGGTAACTCTTTCTCTCCATTTTTTTAGTTGTCAATTACAAAACCTTCTGGTTCATGTAAATATGTGATGACAAGACTTGTTTCCTTGCAGTATCCTCCTGCTGTTCCACAAGGAAAAGTTTCTGACCAATTAGAAAGTTCTGGTGCTAGTTTTTCTGATTTTCAGGAAAAGATGTCACTGCCTAATTTACCTTTTGATGAGAAATTACTGCCCCGATTCCCCTTTCCTACCAAAAGCACGACCATGTCACATCATAATCTATTGCCTAGCTTATCCTTAGGGAGTAGGCTGGATGCTGTAAATGAGTCCATGCAAGACCTTCCAACAATGGCATTGCCTACCAATTTGAAGTTCACTCCACAGGATGTGCCTAGGTATAATCAACAAGAGAGGGACATGCCTCCAACATTGGGTTTGGGTCATCTGCCATCCATTTCTTCTTTTCCTGAAAACCATAGGAGGGTGCTTGAAAATATTATGATGAGAACTGGATCTGGATCTGGATCTGGGAACTGGTATAAAAGGAAATCAAAGGTAGAGGGCTGGTCAGATGATGAACTTGATTTTCTCTGGATTGGTGTTCGTAGACATGGACGAGGGAATTGGGATACCATGCTTAGAGACCCCAGGCTAAAATTTTCAAAGTATAAAACTTCAGAAGATTTGGCAGCTAGGTGGGAGGAGGAACTACTCAAAATTTTGGATGGCTTAGCTTTTCCAGTTCAAAAATTCACCAAGCCAACAAAAACTACCAAAACTTCTTCCTTGTTTCCGAGCATTCCTGATGGAATGATGACACGGGCATTGCAGGGTAGTAGATTTGTTGCACCATCAAAATTTCAAACTCACCTGACGGATATGAAATTGGGTTTCAGTGATCTAGCTTCCAGCCTGCCTCACTTTGGGCCATCAGATCAACTTGGTTTGCAAAATGATCATTTTCCTTCTATTCCAACATGGAATCCTGAGAAATTTCGGGCAAACTTTCCTGGAGACTCAATTGCTGGACCCTCTGATAGGCCAGGCCCATCTTTGAATGTACCTAGTGAGAGACCTTTTCTTCTCAATTCTTTTGGAGCCAGCAACTTCGGCTCTAGTCTGAATTGCTCCAGTAGCTTTGATTTACACAGGAAGGAGGACGATTATGGTTCAATGAAGTATGGGAAGTTGCCTAGTCTTCTCGATAGATCACTACATATTTTACGTGATTCCTACAATAATGGGGGAAGTGTTGAATCTCTCAGCTCTGGATTTCTGACTGATCCAAACGAAGGACTGAACCTTTCCCATTCAAAGGGAAAAGAGGCAGTTGGAAATAGTTCTTCTTCCAAGAACAAGTTACCTCACTGGCTTCGGGAAGCTGTTAGTGCTCCTGCCAAACCACCAGATCCTGATCTACCACCCACTGTGTCAGCAATTGCTCAGTCAGTTCGTGTACTGTATGGAGAAGATAAGCCAACCATTCCCCCATTTGTGGTACCGGGCCCCCCTCCTTCTCTGCCAATGGATCCAAGACATGGTCTAAAGAAGAAAAAGAAGCGGAGGTCACATATATTCAGGCAGGTCCTACCAGATGCCGTTGGAAGTAGTAGTCTCCCTCCGGCATGCTCAATTCCATTAACCCCACCATTTCAACTGCTTCCACAACCAATAACTGGAAGTGTGGGGCTTCCTTGGATTGAATCTGATCTCAATCTGCCTCCCCTTAACTTAAGTACGATGAATCCCTCGTCTTCATCAGCATATCTAATTCCACCAAAGAAATCAAGCATGGGATTATCCCCCTCCCCTGAAGTGCTTCAACTGGTAGCATCTTGTGTTGCTCCTGGCCCGCACTTGTCATCAACTTCCAGCATGACAAATTCTAGCTTACTTGATAGCAAGCTTTCATTGCCAAAATCTGTTAATGAAGTTGGGTACCCAGATTCACAAGGTTTGTCTTACAAAGGGAAGGGTAAACAGAGTCCTCCTATTGATGTACAGGATCATACTTTGGAGGAGAGACAAGCTGAGCCTGATGGTGGGGATTCTAGCAAGATTCAGTCTGATCCTTGTCGGCCCAAACGGGCTGATGTAGAGGAAATATCATCAGAAGGCACTGTTTCAGATCATCCTGTGAGTGACCATGAACCGTAGGTGTTATACAGGAGTAGACAGTGAAAAATAATTATTCTTTGATGTGCTTGAATTTTTGTAGGCGTGATGCAGAGTGATTAACTAGCGTATATAGGATCATCTCTAGTGTATAGTTTATGTAAAAGGAAATGAAATGTCTACCGTTATCTGCATGCAATCGTTTCTTTTGTCGTCTTGCCTTCAGTTGGAGAGCTCGCTATTATTTGCTGAGCGAACAATGAAATTTTCATGTGCATAATGAGGTTCATTCAGCGGATCTGACCAGGTGAATAGAATTTAGACGAAAGTTTCTTTCATGTTGCAGTAAGCTTCTGTCACCTATATCTTTTCAAACTATATGAGCTGTGCTAATTTTTGTTTGGTAATTGTAAAGTATATCCTTCTGAATGTGAAAATCATTGGAGTTTATATTGGGGCACTAAAGTAATAATAATGATTGGTGTAGGCATGGATCATGGGTATATAACACATGATTTAGTTAATATTTGCTGCAGCTAAAGAATGAAAACTTATGCGATAATGTTCCATGTATTACTCTAATTTTCTCTGAGGTAAAGATAGTTTCTCCTTGTAGGTGCTGGTATAGCTTGATTAGAAAATGCAAGATCTTCCCTTTTAGACAAACCAATTTTCCTAGTTTTGGTTACAAATTGTTTTTCTTTTTTTGTTGTGAATTAGGTTGGATTGATCCTATATTTGTGTAATATTTCGATATTATAATGTGGATTGAATTCTTTCTTGAGTTAGCCCCGGGAAGCAGTCTGTTTTGGTTTTATATCCGTATAATGGTGCTTGATTTGAAATTCGAATGGTGCTTATGACTGATGACATATCTTTGCTTTCACTGTGACAGTATGACATTACAGCAAAGCCACGATGTCATAGCGCGAGTTGAAAGTACTGTAAACATTCTAGTACATAATCAATGTCAGATTGGTGGCTTCACTCTAAACCATGATATGTGAACTAAAAAAAAGTGAAGTGAGTAGAGCGCTGGTAGGGTAAAGCATAGAAAAACACTGTGATGGAATCGCTAATTAATTTGTGGGTTTACATTTATCAAAATCAAATTCTCGATTATTTCTTTTTCATTGTTAAATGCATTGGTAAATAAAGAATAAGCTGACCCTCCGTCAATAGTGGAATTTTGTCTCCCATAAGAAATTAGTATCAACATATATATATATATATGTATATATATATATTCAGCATTGATAATAATCTACTGGGATCAAGATGGTAGCTGCCCTGGCTACACATGAATATATGCCCACATTTCCAGAAGGAAACCATTCTCTGTTTCTTTCTTTGTCATGCTCAAAAAGATGCTTCAATGAACAGATTCAATTTAACATGTCTATATTCCTTAGCGTCTGCAACCATTTAACTGCATTTTTGGGGGACAAAATTTTCAAATGTTTCTATTCTGACTGACTATTATCTGAAATGAAATTGGAATCTTAAGTACCTGTCCTTTGCAACCAATCCAAACAAAACAAAAACAACTCCATCTGATTCCTTTTAACAAACATCTAACTACGACGGTTGTTTTGATATCTACTAACACTATACAAACAAGCTCCTCTTTCTTGTCTATCATCAAGGAGAGCTAGCTAGTTCCATTGTTTTCTGGTTTTAAGTTTAAACTAAAGATTTCATACTGCATTCCATATACAAATATATATAGTATTACCTTTGCTACTGCCGGCTCATTAAAACTAACCTGAAAAGATACAAATGACAGTTTTTCCTAATCCTCCTCTTTTGTTTGACCATAAACATTAAAATAATAATAACAGTAATGACGAATGAAAAGAAAATTAAGGAGCAGCAGCAGCAGGCAGCATGTGGTTTGAGGAAGCTGGTCTTCTTGGGTTTGCCACAAATCTTGAAGAGAATGCATAGAACTGGTAGTAATATTCATCATCTACCGCGCTCCCACACCCGCTTCTATCAAAGTTGAGAGAATAGCTCAATGGATCATACCGGCACTGGAATGAGCTTTGCCTACTTGCTCTTGCACCCCGTACCATCTCTTTACTCTCTTTCTTCACCTTCCTTACAATCCTTGCTAGACATGCACAACAGCAACTTGGCGTCCCATTTTTGCCCACTGAGGAGCTTCTACCAGTCGTGGCTCTGGTGGTGGTGCTGCTTGAGGCTGCACCTCTATCGCCTCCCCTTTTGCTGGTGCAAGTGCTTTTTGGCCACCAAAGAAGCCACATCTGTGCCATTGTTTCTCTTTCTGTCTGACTAGGACTACGAGGGTATTGCGGATTTTGTGAGCTAGTGCTAAAATGAAACAAACAAGAGGAGGTGGAGAGTGAGAGGATCATGTGGATTTAGGCTCTGAAAGATATATAGAGGAGTGGGGAAGTGCAATCACGCTCCTAAGGAGAGAGTGGAGGTGGGGCTTAGTGGTGTCTGTTGGTTATTAAAGTGGAAGACTAATTAATTTTTAATATAGATTTTCATGCAAAGCCAAGCGAGCCAAATGTGAAAATGGCTTCTTTACACTTTGATGTTTCATCATCCACGTGACCCACTAGGAGTTAAAATAAAAAAGTTGGAAGATGGTGAAGCTTTTGAGTTGAAGCTTTGTTTTCTTCACTCTTTTTTCAACTCGAAAGGAAGTTGCTCAAAGTCCTGTACACAAAGCATGTCTGTTGTCATTTCGTTTTGATTCCATAAGTTCCTTATTGTCTCTTTTTAGTCCTGGAATTTTTATATTAGAAGTGAGTCTCAGTTTGTAATGAGTATATCTGTGTGTTCCAATTTATTGACCATGCATGCTGTTCTGCACCGCAGTACTCAAAACATATGAGAGGCACAATGGGTCGGGGTCAGGTGGCGTTTATAATAATAATAATAATAATAAGGAAATAATAGTACTTACTATTGTACTAGTAGCGTATACTCTTTTGTTTTCTAAAAATGTATACGTATTTATTTATATATAACGTAAAGCAAAATGATGCAGCAGCAGCAGCAGCATAGATGAAATGATTTTGTGTTTCACTCAGTCTATAGGGAAATGATTGATACATAAAGTAAAAGTTGATAAATTTCCTCTCTTTTACAGTGTATGTAATTAGCTCAACTTCGATGAAATCTCTTTGAACTGAAGGGGCAAAGGGCAGAAGAGGGAGTCTGAAATTAAATTCCAATCAGCGGAAGAGCTAGCAGTGGCCAGTGGGCATTCACATGGTCATGGTGGTGACAAGATGCATATGCTTGGCAGGCACAGAAATACTACTATATATTATAT
Source organism: Durio zibethinus (assembly GCF_002303985.1). Next base: position 32,399,499 of record NW_019168048.1, on the reverse strand, counting down.
ATTTATTTATAAATTAATATGTCAGACCTTTGACTCAAATCATATGAGATGACTTGAAATTGACAGTCCCCACTTGTTATGTTATATATATTATTCATGTGGGCGGGCCTCGAATCCTCACTTATATGCTTTAACATACGTACATCATATTTTATGTAGCAGTATGATCTTCTCTCTCTTTTGCTTAATTTTCAGTACGACATATATAGTCTGGTATAAGGATATTGATAATGGGTGGATTCACAATCCACAATCCCACATTACCCATTTTTGGTGAATACGAAACTCTGAATAACAGATACAGTATTTGTAGTCTGAGAAGAAGACAGTCAATCTCATCAAAGGGCCCGGGGTTGACTGCTTAGGGTTGATTGATTGATTGATTCCTCGAAGACTGAGAAGGCCGAAGGGAGGAAAGGAGATGATCCTACACTCACATGCTGCTGGCGATATAGAAGAAAAGAGGGAAAGCAAGCCACATGCCCCTCTTTCTCTCTCTGACAAACACAAACTTGTAATTGAGATTAACCATCAAATGCTGATGCAGTGCTCCTAAAATTCATAATTGAAGATAATTGTGCTACAAATATCAGTCCAGTTGATGTTGATGATTTTTTTTTTGGAAATTTTCTTAGCTTTTATTGGTAATACCGATCACACAATTTTTTAATTTTAATTTACTCATCTTGAACTTATTGTAAATTTCTTGCTTTCATAATTAATAGTTAAAATCATATGTATGTTATAATTACACACAACACCAAAAGCAATTGAAAATTAACTAGGATTTACTATTGCTTGCAACTATCCAATATCCATGTCCTAAAGTGATTAATTGAAGAGATTACTAAAAAAAAAATAAAAATTGATGAGAGGTTTGCTTCCATATATAGTGGATTTTGGTTCAACTTTTATGTGGTCAAAGTGAGACCAACATCGTAGCCAGGTTTTAAAAAATTTGCTAAAGCTAGCTGCTGCAGCTACTCAAGATTCTTTCAGTAGATTTGACTGCATATATACATAGACACACCTCATTCGCAGTGTTACTCATGTGCATAGAACATGGCCATAGGCAACCATAGATATAGTAATAGGACTTGCACGATTTTTAATTCCCTCTTTGTTTTGGGGTTTAAATAAATAAACAAACCACATTGTTAGAGTATATATTAGTATTTTGTTGCGTCAGTTTCCACGCGCTTTCAAAGGATGATCTACATGGTACCCTTTCCCAGAAAACAATACTAATTACTAGAAAGAAAAAGATGAGTATTTAAGGTGCATGCATTGCATGATTCAAGGGTTCAACTGGGGGCGGCTTTTTATCTAATTAAATTAAATTAAATTAAATTAAAATTTACATAGAATTTTTTATTTTTTTTTTACTCTGATCCTAATTTTTCACATTTTGGATTTCGTTTTATTTTGCTTCCTCCACTTTTGTGTAGTTTACGAGGTTCAAAGATAAGTGTACTACTTTAGATATGGAGTAAGATTTAGAGGGTCAAGGTTTTGAATTAATAAAGTTGAATCTTGCACAATGAAACCGACTAATTCAAGTAGAGTATATTAAATATAAATTTAACTATTATATATTTTCCTTTTCACTCGCATGAAAAAAATGAGAGGCATCAAAAGACAAAAAAGGATAGGCCAAACCTGGTTAAATATGTATATGGCCGAGTTAGGTTAATCATGGTTTATTATTTACTTATGATGCTTCCCAAAACATGAATATATGAATATATATTTGTAATTTTTAATCTACTCTTAAACTCTTTTATCTTACAGTATACTTACTTGACTAAAAAAAAAATATTCTCATTTAAATTCTCTTGATCCCGTTAACTCTTAGAATTGATTTACCAACTTATTCAAAAAAGTCGGTGGATATCTAAATCTTCTACATATTTTAAATATATATATATATATTGAAAGTGGGATAGTTATAGGTCAACAATTTGACTGTCATGTGCCTGGAATATGGTCCCTAACCTGTAAATCTAAATATATTTTTTATTAACTAGATATCAAAAGAATGATTAACCAACAACGTGCATGCTTCACTTGGGTCAGTAATTATAATTAGTTTAATACTATGAGAGATAGATAGAAAGAGTTTTGTATATAATAATGCAAAATCAATGAAACCAATTAAAAAATATAAAAATGTAGGTACAAAATTTAATCACAATTTTCTACTGCAGAAACCGATAGATGGTTTTCCATCTTTTTGTTATATTAGATTTGTCTGTCATACACTTTTTGTTATAGTTATTTTATTAATGGTCAATAGTTTCCAATGAATATTCACTTGAATGAGAAATTTCTTTTTCAGGAAAAAATATCTGTTTTATTTAAAAGGAAAAAAAAAAAAAAAAAAAAGACAAACAAATTAGGGAGGTTTTTCTAGTTAAGGGCACTCGCAAGAATGGGCTTACAACAATAGCCCAATAAAAGGAAACTTTGGATATTTGTCAACTGTCATGGGTTCGGTGTCCCGTTTTGCTTATCTTTGGGCTTAAAAAATTGGGTATCCTAATCCGAGGGGGACTATTAAGTGCGCTTCCTGATGCCCGTCGTTGTTTTTGCTTGTGGCATGTAGTGAGCAAGATACCAGAGAAGCTTATTTATTTGATAGGCAACGTGAAAATTTCACGACTGAATTAGATGAATTCATCTTAAAACTTATATGGATGAACATGTTTAAACTTGAAAAGAAATGGTGGGAATTGGTTGACGGATTTGTATTTAAGATCGTCAACAAAGGGTACCAACCTATATGAGAGGCATTTTTCTTGCAGGGATACCTACAGTGCCAACGATCAGACAGTGAAAGCTCTCCCTTCCACAAATATCTGCAAATTAAGGAAAACCATGTTAAAAGAGTTCTTAGATCAGTATAAAACAATTTAATTTCCAAAAGAAGTCTGAAAAGGAAGCTAAAGCTGACTTTGAAACTTGGCATAAAGCCATAAACCACCTGGACTGAAATCTCCCTAACTTTATGAAAAACAAATAACACCTTTGTACACATGCAATATTTAAAAAATTTCAGGTTGAGGTTTTGGGATGGATTGCTTGTCATCTAAGGAAAGAAAGTGATCAGGGGGAGACACCACAACTTTTGAGGTTCAAGACTTTGAAAAAAATCATGATTTCATTGTGGTGTGGAATGATACAGCATCATATATATCTTGTTTATGTCGTGGTTTTGAATTTAACGGTTTTCCTTGTCGACATATACTGATTATTATTCTGCAGTTGTCTGGGGTACAAAGCATCCCCTCACAGCATATATTGAAACGTTGTACAAAGGGTGCAACAAGCAAAGCATCCCCTACAGTTGTCTGGCACAATTCTTAAATAGTATGATTTCATTCTTGTTGCAGGGACAATTGAACTCTATTGGTCGCCACAGATTCTCATTCCATTACTCAACAAATAAAATGAATGGGATGGTATGGCTTTCTGTTATGTGATTGCTGAGAACTTTGCATTTTATATCTATGTATAATGATGGTATTGAGGGATTTTCATGCTTCCTAGGCCATACCACAAGAAGTATATAAGGTTCCCTTGTATTGAGCTCTCCTCAAATTATCATTTGTGTTTGTATAAGCGAATTAAGCTTGTTAAATGATGATGCCTATTGTGCCTTCAGAGGGGCATGGTACACAAGGCATTTCCAGTTGTTATGACATTCAGGGTGGTTAACAAGTTATGGTACACAAGTTGCTGCTTCGAATTTTCTGGTATTTAGTTTCTGCGGTTTCTTACATCAGGATTTTGCTCTTATTTCAGGACCAACCTAATGTAGGGTCCCTCAGTTGCACGGCATGGCATGGCATCAAAACAGCTTCATTCCGAGCACATCTCTCCTTTCTAACAAAAGTGATTGAAGTATTTGAGTTCAGTAATTGATTGTTGTCATCAATAATAAACTTGAGTCAACAAGCATCCACAGCCTTTTTTTTAATATTTGCTAGTAAAATTTGTTCAAGCATTTAATATTTTGGATCTAAAATTAATCAAGGCCGCCAGAGATTTGAATGCAAAGTTTCTGGTTCAAAGTTCAAACCATTTGAGTGAGGTCCAGAAAGCAATTCTTTAAGTCCTAAATCTTCAAATCCAAAGGAATAATCAATGGTTTAACCGGAAACTTGAAGAAAAGAGACTCCTATTTGTTTTGTTTTGTTTTTTTTTTTTTTTCTTTTGTTGGTACAAAGGAAGTGGAGACAGTGACAGTGTGTGGGGAGTGGGACATAATAGCCAAAGACAATAGAAACATGGCTATGTTGGGGGCAATTGCTGCTTCTTTTCCTTCTTCTACTGCCGCCACCACCGCTAGCACTGCCCAAGCGGCGCGCACTTTCAACACCATACGCCGCGTCTTTCATAGGAACGCTTTCACTTTTCCCTCTCCTTCTCCTCCTCCTCCTTATCACTCGATTGTCTGGGGTCGCTTTCATTTTCTCTCGCTACGCTCCTGCAACGCTTTTTCAACCAAAGCCATGGCTGACTCTCAAACCCTCGCTGTTCCAAAACACGACCCTCAATGCTCTGCCCCCGGTACCATTCTTACCTTCCCCATTTTTATTATAATCTTTTTTAACAGTGTTCCTCTCTATTGTTTCTGAAAAAACAAAAACAAAGAGATGGCTTTTGATGGCTTTTCTGCTCTCTGTCAGGCAATAAGCAAGCACTGATATCTTTGTCTGACAAGAAAGACCTGGCCTTTCTTGGCACCGGCCTTCAAGAATTAGGGTAAATAAATGACACCTTTTTTTGGATATTTTCATAATTTGTTTCTTCTATGGACTGTTATTACTTAATCTCTGTTTTTTCTTTTTCTTAAATCCTTTAATATTGAGTATTGAAGACTGCTAGGGGAAATTAGAAAGTAACCCTATGATACAATCAACAATGATACTAGGACAAACTGACATGAATATGGCGTCATTTACACACTCAATTCTGTTCAAGAAAACTTTTTCATTTGGAGTTGTTAGGGTCTGTGTTATCAATATCAGTACAAAATGTAAAGCAGCTGTTTTGAATCCTGTTTGGTTTGAACTTGCTTCTTTGGAAACTATAGGTACACAATTGTTTCAACTGGAGGAACTGCATCTGCCTTAGAAAATGATTGTGTCTCTGTAACCAAAGTGGAGCAGCTTACTTGTTTCCCTGAAATGGTAATCTGGTTCTTATTTTGTGCTGTACTATCCTGCTTAAACCTCTCTCTCTCTTTTTTTTTTTGGTTTCACATTTCACGTCCTTTATTTGAGTTTCTAGGACTATTTAAGGGGAGAAAAGGATTCAGACTGAAGTGATTTTGACATCGTCAATGATAGTTTATGAAGCTTTTGCTGTTGCTGCTACTCGAGCATTTTTTTTTTTAATCTGTTTTGCTAATATTTTCATTGGAAAATGAGATTAAACTTATCTTCTCTGTTAATGAATAATGATTGATCACCATGGTTTCCTGATGATTTGATGTCAACACTATTATGCCTTCCGGTTGATTTCAGCTTGAAAGCTGTTTGAGTTTGAAGATTAACTGTATTGTCTTTTACAGCTTGATGGTCGTGTGAAAACATTGCATCCCAACATACATGGTGGTATTCTTGCTAGAAGAGACCGAAAACATCACATGGAAGCTCTTAACAAGCATGGAATTGGTGAGTTTTAAACTTGTGGTGAAACTTTTCTATGCATAAGGGCTTTTTTCCCAATATTTTTTCATGCTTTGCTTTTTTTTTTTTTTTTCTTTTAGCTAAAATAGTTTCTCTTCAGGTACATTTGATGTGGTGGTTGTGAACTTGTATCCTTTTTATGATAAAGTTACTTCTGGAGGAATTGACTTTGAAGACGGCATAGAGAATATTGATATTGGTGGCCCAGCCATGATTAGAGCTGCTGCAAAGGTAATTGTTAATGAGTCGGTAGTGAAGTTGTAGTCTCATGGTGTATTTCTTGGCCCCAAGTGTGTATTAACTTGAATCATTTTTGTTAGTTTCACGTTCCAATAAATAGTCTTATTTGTGACCAAGTTGATAAAAGAGCAAAGCTGAATAGGTAATTGAACGAAACTGATAATGAATGGCAACTCAACTTGTCAATTTAGGTTTTATAAAATTAGGGTTGATTGTAGTCTTAAATCAAAGTTAGCTTCCAGCTTGTTTCCACTCCACAAGTGCAGTACTTGAAGTACATGTATTAATCATTCCATAACAGACAAGTTGAATAGGTTATGCCATTTTTTGTTTTAATTATTTTGTATTGTAAATAACACATTCATTTAAACAGAATCACAAGGATGTCTTGGTTGTTGTTGATTCACAAGATTATCCTGCACTTCTTGATTTCCTTAAAGGCAGTAAGGATGATCAACAGTTCCGCAGAAAGCTTGCTTGGAAGGCTTTTGAACATGTTGCTTCTTATGATTCTGCAGTTTCAGAGTGGCTCTGGAAACAGACTGTGGGAGGTATTCTCTTACTTATGTGTTAGCTTTGAAACATAAATTTGGTCATTGTAGTGGAAATGGTCTCTAGTCATTTGATTATGTTTGGAAGAAAAGAAAGAGACTTTTAATGCCATAAGCTGAGGCCTGACCTAACAGAATATACTAACAAATAAAAGGAAAATACTTTTCTTTTGCAAAGAAACAATGTTACAAACTCATTGAACTTGTTTATCTAGTGCTACCTATAATTATTACAAATTTAGATTGACAGAATTGTTTGTCTGTTGGAAGATAAATTCCCTCCCAACTTGACGGTGCCACTATCCCTCAAAAGTCCACTTCGTTATGGTGAAAATCCTCATCAGAAGGCTGCATTTTATGTTGACAAGAGTCTCTCTGAGGTCAATGCTGGTGGAATTGCAACTGCTATTCAACACCATGGGAAGGTGAGATCGATTGAGTTCGTGATCTTATTATTATTTATACTCCAGAATTGGTTAGGCTTTTGAATAAGTTAAGGAATAGATGAATTATTGAATCATCTAGCCTGATTTTCCTTCCTAGTGTTTCTTATCCAAGAAAGTATTTGCTTTTACCATTTTTATTTTTGGAGCCTTGCTTTGTTGATAAAACTCAGTTAATGGATATTAAGCTTTTGTTAGTCACTATACTTCTGCCTTTCCAATTATTGTCTTTTGCTGACAAGATTTTGGCTTCTATCATACAAATCTGGATTAAATTTTATTATTGCCTATTTTGAGGGTATGTTGTTTCATTGCTGTTTTTTTTTATTGTTGTGGTTGGGGACATAAAAGCCTTAACAAATTGGGGCACTCTGATTCTTCTTTTTTTTTCCAATTTAGGTCTCAGCCTGTGTTATGTTTACTTGTCAATTTTGTTCTATGGCATATCCTTAATTCTTTTTATCTTGGTGCAGGAAATGTCATACAATAACTATTTAGATGCTGATGCAGCATGGAATTGTGTGTCGGAGTTTAGGAACCCTACATGTGTGATTGTAAAGCACACAAATCCCTGTGGGGTAGCTTCTCGTGATGATATCCTTGAGGCTTACAGCCTGGCTGTGAAAGCAGATCCAGTAAGTGCATTTGGAGGAATTGTGGCCTTCAACATAGAAGTGGATGAGGTGAGTTAATAAGCTTCTTGGAATCCTTATATGTAGTTGTGCTGCCATTGTATCACTAGATATTGGGAGTGGGATTGTTGAATATCATCTTATCTATATGCTACCTTCAACATCAAGATAGAGAACACTTTTAGACATTATGATTGCTTACTTTGTTTGGCTTTTAGACTCTTGCTAGGGAAATTCGAGAGTTCCGAAGCCCAACGGATGGTGAAACTCGAATGTTTTATGAGATTATCGTGGCTCCCAAGTATACAGAAAAGGGGCTTGAGATCCTCTGTGGAAAATCAAAGACATTGAGGATCCTTGAGGCAAAGAAGAATGAGAAAGGAAAGCTCTCACTTCGACAAGTTGGTGGCGGTTGGTTAGCCCAGGATTCAGATGACTTGATCCCCCAAGATATCCAGTTCAATGTAGTATCTGAGAAGAAGCCACAAGATAGTGAGCTTCATGATGCAGAATTTGCATGGCTATGTGTGAAGCATGTCAAGAGCAATGCTATTGTAATAGCAAAGGTTTGTACTTTTATTTTGCAGATATCCTAAATTCTGGTTAAAATTGTGCTTAAATAATCTTGTTAGCAGAGATTCTTATGATAAATATATTCGTCCATCTTCTAAAAACAGTTGGGACAAAACAGCCCTGAAAAGGAAAGCACAGTATTGGTAGATTTTCTGACCCTTTGACATCATTGTCAGGACAATCGTATGTTGGGTATGGGAAGTGGGCAGCCAAACCGTCTGGAGAGTTTGAGAATTGCTTCGAGGAAAGCAGGAGATGAGGTCAAGGGAGCTGCTTTGGCTAGTGATGCATTCTTCCCTTTTGGTAATTACTGCCTTAAAAGCTGTTTACACTTTATATATATATATATATATATATATATATACACATACGTAAAGTTAATCAAGTAAATATTGGAAAATGTTGGCCAGTAATGGACATATGTGCTGGCATGCAATAGAGCGATGATTTGATTCCTAACCTAGCTTAAATTGGACGTAGACCTAGAATTGGCAAAGAGCCACTACAATGTGTTTGCTAATAGTGATGTTTTGTTGGATAAATAGCTTGGAAAGATGCAGTGGAAGAAGCTTGCAAAAGTGGTATTGGAGTCATTGCTGAGCCCGGTGGGAGCATTAGAGATGGGGATGCCGTTGACTGTTGTAACAAGTATGGAGTTTCATTGCTTTTCACAAATGTGAGGCACTTTAGGCATTGATACTTGCAGTTTTCCTTTTTTGGTTCTACCGGAGCTCCTACGGGAACACCATAGTTGCGGGAGGATGCATGAGTATGCCACAATGTTGTGCAATTTATATGACTGTATCTTCACAGGTAAGAAATATTGTGTTTATTTTTAATAAGTTGATCCCCGCAGTGTTGTACCGGACAAATTTTTGCTGTTTTTAATTTTCCAAAATAATAGAATAAGAGATCTTAATTTAGATTGTCTAGAGTCCAGACCGGCAATTAGAAAAACAAACATGGCCAATTGCGTATTCTTGGTTCCAGTTCTTCCATTCATCAAATGAAATAATTTCTTCGGTCAAGAGAATTTCTATAAGTTCACTTTAGATGTAATCTGAGAACAACTATCTGAAGAATATTTCAAACACAGCGAACGAAGCCTTGCAGGGGAAAACATAGAAGGGAGCATTACAAAAGTGTCCTGCTCTTAGACAATATTTACGTTCATCATTTCTTCTGGTTCGGAAATGAAGTCTTCCAAATTAAGTTGTGTTCTGCCTATTGATCCTTAACATATTGCTCCTCTATAAATTCTTTCAAACGGAAAGAAAAAGAACATTGCATTGCAAGAAGAGCAATGGAACAACAGGGAGAAGTCACATTGTAAATGGAATTCAATAACATGTGATATAAGGGCTACCATCTTCCCCCCTTGATCATCCCAACATTTTTCCTTATCAACAGATTAGAAGCATGCTCTAGTGTTTTCTTTGCTTCTTCCCAGGCCCAGTAGTTGTAGCAAATGAAATGAAAGATGCATGAGTAAAAGAATTGGGCCAAAAAGGTAAGAAACTTGTATTACAACAATTGAAGAGGGTTAACATCTAGTTAGCATTTTGAAATTGATAATCATTTTAATTATTCTACTAAAAGTAAACAACATAGTAATAAAAAATGAACTGATTAAAAGATTCCAACTTGATAAAGCTCAACGATCAACAGAGTATGAGAGTTAATTTTTTGGGCACTTCAAACTACAATTGTTGAGGATTTGCAACGTTGTAGTTTCGTAAAAATCCCAATGTTCATTCCAAAACAACTTTAGCACCAACAGCCTTCATCTTCTCACTTATTAGCTCACCTTCTTCCTTTGAGACACCTTTTTTCAAGATAAATGGCGTTTTCTCAACCAAGTCCTTGGCTTGCTTTAGACCCAAATCAGTAAAACTCCTGACCTCCTTTATTATTTTAATCTTCGAAGCAGCTTCATTTGACTCCAATTTCAATTCGAAAACAGTCTTATCTGGTTTCTTCTCTTCCTTAGCCGCCGCCGCACCACCTGTCACTTTCGTTGCCATTCCAGACCAGTCAGCAGCAGCACCAGCCTTCATGACTCCCACAGTCGGCGGCTCAGTCATTCCACGTTTCTTCGTTATAACAGAGCCTAACTCGGCAGTTTCAGATAAAGTAAGTCCAGAGATTTCATCAACGAGTCTCCAAACACGCTCCGTTGGAGGAGTACGGTGTTCGGTTGGATCGAAATTAGAAGGATGATAGTCGGCAGGGATTCTCCTTTGATCAATCTCAACTTCTTTTTCTTCCTCGACTACTTGTTCTTGCTTTGCGGGCTGACTAAAATTTCGAGACAATCTGTTTGAGTTGAAAGCACCGAGAGTTATAATCTGAGATTCAGAAGGTTTTATGGAAGAAAACCCATTACGTAAATGGTGCCTTAATCTTAAAACCAAGCTTATTTGATAAAATGAAATGCAAATGAAAGGATGAGAAACAAACCTAGCGAGATCCGATTGGTTTTTTTGTTTTGTGCTTCGATTCGGCTGAGATAGATAAATCAGTAAGCAAATCGAACCCAATGGGCATATTGGGTATTTTAGCCAAGAGCTTAGTGGGCTTCTATTTCTCCTATTACTTTTTGAAAGTGGTAGAGAAATCCAACACAAGAAACCCATTTCAAAGCAATGTCATTGATTTTGTTTTAATCGCGTTAATGGGAATACCAAGGAGCCAGTGCCAACCCACTAAGTCGTAGGTTTAGCGGAGACCATGGGCCCAAATGTTGTTTACTGGAAGTGGTAAACGGAAAGAAAGAGTTGGTAGAGAGATAGAAATGGAGAAGGGAAAAGTGGTGGTGGAGAAGGTGAGAAGAAAGTCAACAGTGACAAGAAGTTTCTCAAAGTATCCCCTTAAATTCATTATCCCAAGAAAGGTTCTTTCTCTTCTTACATTAGATAATAAGTGTTTTTAAGTCCTATCTGTATCCTCTCATCTGTGAACTGAAGCTGATGATTCCTCAGGCGGGTCCTTCCAAAACCGATGCTGTCTGGATTTACAGCCTCACTTATGGCGGTGGAATTGTCTCAGTATGCTTGCTCTAGTCAATCATCAATCTTTGTATCATAACTTTCTTTCTTTTTATGTGTGAATATGTGCATCACTTTCTATGTTAGGGAGATTCTATTTCAGTCGAATTTACAATTGGAGATGGTTGCACTGCTGTTCTTACTACCCAAGCCTCTACAAAGGTTTGATCTTTATCTTCTGGTCTTTAGATGGGGTTATTAATTGCACTACAGATTGGGTTATGACTGAATTGATTTCTTAACAATTTATCATTTTTGTTCTGGTATAGGTCTACAAGTCTTTGGGCTCTAAGTGTTCTGAACAAGTCTTGGAGGTAACTCTCCTCCTTAGTGCTTACCCAAGATGCAAAATGCAAACTGATGCATAAACAAAATTTTATTGTAAAATCTTAGTTATGTGAAACATTTTATAGAAAGATTCTACATTTTGACCATGTTCAGATGAGTGTGCTTAGTGACAATGGCTAATTTTTGCTTTGCCATACAGTAGGCAAGAATTGGTAGTGGTGCTCTATTCGCAGTCATTCCAGACCCAGTCACATGTTTTGCCACTGCAAGATATTCTCAGAAACAGGTCTTTAGATTGGTTTCGGACTCAAGTTTGGTCGTTGTCGATTGGTGTACCAGTGGTCGTCATGAAAGTGGGGAAAAATGGGATTTTGAACTCTATAGGAGCACCAACAACATATTCGCTGAAGACAATCAACCTGTATTTCTTGACACCGTAATATTCTCATTACTAGTCCAAGTTATAATGCTAATCTGTGAATGCTCTTTATTCTCTAATACTTATGCATTTAAGAAATAGTGCTTCATGGATAAATTTTTATTATTATTGTTTTTTTAACATTCTCTTATTGCGTTTCCCTTTCATCAATGTTGTCATCTAACAAGTTATTCATTTTGAAGAAATTAAGTTTTTTATGTGAGTTCCTAGAACTTTGTTTTGATTTGCCTCATACTTTTTGCCTTTTCTTTTTTAATTTTTAAATTGTAGGTATTGCTAGAACAATCCAGCCCTGCTAGTATAGCAGAACGTATGCACGACTACCAAGTCATTGCAATGGTCATAATCTATGGGTAGATAATTCAGTGTCCGTTATTTTGCTGATGTGATTCTATTAAATTCATTTATGCAGAAAGGGATTTGACAAAAGGAACTTTCTTGTAGCCCAAAGCTGAAGATTGTTCAAGACCAAGTTCAAGAAAATGTGAAGAGGATGATGTCTCAGCAATTACACATTCCTTCCACTAGCTTGGGGCACCATGCTAAAACAAGTTCTCATAATTGTTTAACCAGGCCAGCTTTTATTGCGTCCTGCAGCGTCTTTGGTCCAAAGGTACTTTCATCAGATCTAGCTGACACCATACCAGTTCTGTTATTGCATTAAATTCATGCTTACTTGTTATCCCCATTCTCGGTTCCCTCTCTCTTTCTAGCAAATAACAATACATTGTTTTGGTGAGCTTTTGTGGAAACAGCTAACTGAGTTGTCATTCCTCTTTCTTTCCTGGTTAGCATCTGTCTACTTTGACTGCATTTTCATATTCAACTAGTTGAAAGAAGGACGCCAGCATTTTTATTATTCTGATGTCGATATATATTAGATTATGTAACCCTCAAAGCTGTAAACAATTTTGCTATGCACAACCAAAATTGAGAGCACAAGTAATGTTGCTCTATAAGCAGGTAAAGGGAGATTTGACTTTGATGTCAGTTCTGTCCAAATGAAATGTTCATTTACTCATTTTTAACTGTTTCTTTTTTATCTTCTCAATCAATTTTGTTAATGCACGTGAAAGTTCTATCTTAAGTTACTTCCAAAGTCTCCCTCTCCCCTTTCATATAAATAAGTTGGCTTGATAGTCAAGAAAAAGGAAATGTTTGTGCTATGCGTTTCAGGGAATTGGTGTCGTTGTTCGGATAGCTTCGACAACAACTGAGTCGGTATATAGGTTCCTTCAGCATCAATTGGCTGGGATGGAGCCCCTGCTTGGCGTATCACCCTATTGTTGAAGAAGCCCTGCGATGATTGGGCAAAAAAAAAAAAAAAAGGAAAAAGCCCTATGATTTTTTTCTCTATCAGTCTTAATGCCCCATTGAAATAATTGTAAGCACACTGATAACTTACCTTATGTGACTGTTATGAAATTATTGGTTTTGGTTATTTTACAAACAGATTAAAGGTAGCATGTAGTGTCTTCGGAAACCGTTCAATGGTTAATACTCAGTTTTGAGTAGAGGAATGAATCCAAATTGATAAATGATAAACAGACGTGCGAACCACAATTGCATTAATGCACCAAACACACTACTTAATAATCATAAATGGATAGAACAAAATCACAAGCATCAAATATTGCAAAATCTTTATATCGTGCATTAGCATATTCACCCACCATCCATGCCATAAAATTGACAATCCCTACATTTTCAACCAAATAGCCCGCACAAATCAAGAATAAGCGGATATAAGTCAAACTAGAATGCGATTTCACAAGGCGCATGAAAAGTTCTTCCACGGCATATGGACTCTAGATTTTCTCCAGCGTAAGAACAAAGCGGTGATACCTCCACACCTGGGTTCATGATCAAAGATGTCAAAAGCATTAAGAAAAACATGATAATAACATATTATACACCATAAACCACTAAGAGATCCAAAAACATAGAAGAAAATTAATGTTAATAGAGCTTGCTATAAACATAGTCAACCATGAAATTACCAGTTGCGTATAATGGCACTGAATGTGTTAAGAAACCCCCTGCAGCCACTACCCAGCGAGTGTGTAGTCGCAGAACAAGCAGCCTTGCACTGTCTGGGGTGTCATAATTCGAGCCATTGGCATTTTTCACTGGTGCAAACTCTTCCTCTCGTAATACCTGCATATTTGGAAACATAAAGATTTAGATGAGTAATTAATCCCTTGTTACATTTTCCATATACAGTGAAAAAATATCAGAAAATATAAAAGGGGAGGTGATCACCTCAAACAAAGCAGTCGAAGGAGCATACGGAAATGCATCAAATATGAACTGCTCTAGTTTCAAACCCATTGTATGACCATGGATAGAAGGAATTTTTTTCTCCGCCAGATGGTAACTTCAGTCAAGACAAATGCAGACATTAACATCTATTTGACGGTTAAGTGGGAAGGCATTAAAAAGAAATGACACATCCAATACATAAAGGTACCGAGAAATTATAAAAATTAATGTCAGATACTCTTAAAGACAGAAAAGATAGATCAATTAAATTGTATTACTTAATGCATCCATGAACCCTGTATCCCAAAGGACCCTATGAGCTCAGCTTCTTTTCTTTCTCAAGGAGCTCAGAGAAAACTATCATTTCAGAAAATTTCTGGGATCAAAACAATTGCTATCAGCTTGAAAAGATAGTGCAAAGGAAACAGAAAGACTCTTTGATAATGTTTGTTTTCAGTTCAAAGAGAGAGAGGATACGCATCCACCATGCAGCACATGGATTTGCATTTTACTAATAGATTATAATTACCTCAATAACAGCACTTATTGATAAAGCAATGCTCAGTACAAGGCATAACAGAACAAAATAGTATGTATCATGAAGGAAAGGAGAAACATCACTAACATGCTGTCTTTCTCAAGGCCATTTGCCACTTGGTTTAGGAAATCCAAAGTAAACATGTGTAAGCACACCTGGAAAGCATAAAGTCATTAGCATAAGATATATAATCACTCATGTTTAGCTTCATATGATATTGCAAAAATATTATAGGTATTTCAATGTCACAGTCATTTGATAAAACGATAAATCTCAATTGAAAACTGCAGTTTCCATGGATGATAAAATGCCATCAAAGAACATAATTGTTTTGAAATTTTGACTATTCTGGAGCATTTATCTATTTAGCAATAATTTTCAATTTTCCATAAAATCTACATCTAACCAGTAAACAAAGTCATTCAAGTCTGAAAGCAAGGAAGTGCACAGCCAAGTTGCATGGTTCACAAGCAACACACAGTTTCCATAACCTTCAAGTTTTTGTTTCTTGAAATGATTTCAACAATGTTATTTAATCCTATGAGTACCAACTTCAACTCTCACCTAAGCCTACAACCTAACACGCATACAATCTCACATACAAAAGCCTCAAAAAAGCCTAGAGATACAGTATACTTTAATCCAAAAAGCACTAGATTTCATCAAAAGCAAGCAATATTTCATCAAAATAGGTGGCAAATACTATACATTACTCCAGCAAAAACGAAGCCGTCCAGTTTGCTGGTTAATTGCAGAAGCCAGTGATGGATCTAATTCACTGTATTCAACCACACTAAGTGGTCCACCTTTACCTCGCCTTACAAAAACACCAACCTTTTCCTGGGGATAGGCCTGTAACCAAATTACTAGAAGAAATTAACACATGATAAAACCTTAAAAAATATTAAAGTTTATAATATTATCAAGTTCCACAAGTTTATACAACAAAACGACTAAGCATTGTCATGCCATCAAGGAATTGGCATTCTTCAAGTGGAGTTAAACAAGGTGCTGCATAGTTCATGGAAGAATTAGCACATTAGCACATTACATGACATAAGAGGTGACTTAGATGTAGCACTACAGGTAAGTGAAACATATGGTACAAAAGAATAAACAAATGGAAAGGCATGACCATTCCTACATATTTAAAAAGACAAATCACAGCTCAATAAATGGAATTTTCAACATCAATATCACGTTCATAATTCACTAGAGATGAAATGTCACCAGTTGCAAATCAGATGAATCACTCTTCTTTATTTTCTATTTTCTTTCCTTTTTTTCCCTCATCTTTATTTGCAAGACCCAAAGAAAGCTCAAAGAGGTATCAGAACTCAAGTATTCAACTGATAGTTTAGAAAACAAGACAGAGATAGAACAAATGCTTTCAACTGTTGCAATCCTCCAGCCTAATACCTGTCTCAAATATAGATAATGTAGTAAAAAAGAGTTAAGCAATTGATGCAACTGAAGTTATCAGATATGCTTGAACATTGAGAACATTAACTACCTTTCGGACAACTTTAGCAGCAGCGGCTACACCCTTATCAATGAAATATCCTAAGAAAGTTGGATCGGCTACACGAACCTGCATTCGAGACCATAATCAGTGTCTCTTTAAATAATAAATATCAAGAAAATTTTAACCAAACAAATAAAGTAAGATAAACTAACTCACCAATGCATTGTCAACACCGTAGCAATCTACATATTTAATCCCTCTCGTGGCCATATCCTCTAACAATCTTGAAGATTTCAGAGCTTACAAATAAAAAGGAATCCAATTAAATATTCATACAATAGAAGAAGCAAGGACACTTTAGCAGTTAGTTGAACAGCAAACACAACCCATTTGTAAATTGTTTTCAAAATACCTGAATATACTCCTCCATTCCCATCCGGAGACTTAGCTACCTGGCTTAAAAAAAGGTACTCGTGACCACCACATTTGAATAAGTTTGCTACTTAGAACAAGAAGCAAATTGTGAAATAAAAGATTATTATTTGTCAGCCAAATGAAAAACCATTAAGTATTAGTGCAATCAAAGGGATACTACAAGGTGAATAGTGTAGCAGACATCCTGCTGTCAAATTACACAATATAATCAGAAGTGGCTTTTTCCTCCTAAAACTTACAGACAAGTAATTTTACTTCTATCCTTTCAGCACTCCTTTAAAAGAATTCTCAAAGCCTTACAGTGATGTTGCAATGTCATAATAGTATTTGTTAACATCTGATGTGAATTAGCTATGTACTACGTAGAACAGTCAAAGGACTTTGTTCACCTCTAAAAAATGTGCTGAAACTTCTAGGGCAAATACAACTATATCTCCAGCTGAGATTCTGAAGTATAACTTGAACTTTTATTTTACACTCAACCAAAAGAAAATGTCACTCCAAACCAGCTCATTCACAAAAAGAAACCATACCTTAAATGGAGTCTCCATAATATATCTACCATCCTTTGAGATGCAAGGTATGGTGCCTTGCTGGAAAAAAGTAACCTGCACCATGTCCAGGCTTCAAAGTAAGCAAAACTAACAAAAGATAAACCATAAGGAAATCAGAGAATCAGAAACCATCGTACTTGATCTGCTTCAAGACCAAAGTTTTTATGACTCTCAAAGAATTTGCGAGTTGCATCATCAGTAAATGGACTAGTCATTATGTACAAGTGTATTGTCACTGAACCTGCAGATATCAAATCATCAGGATAACCTACAAACAGAATAGAATCATGCAGAGTAGATAGATAAGACGTTTACCCTCATTCATAGCTTGTGCAGCTAGCCTTTGAACACACAAAATCCGCTCAGCTTGCAGTTGAAAAAGTGACTTCCCAGAAGGAAGTCCAATATCTAAAATCAAAATGCAAAAAATATAAAAAATAAATGTTTGAGGTAATAACATACAGACTTTTCTAAACAAAACAACTAAAGCTATTCAAATATTTAAGAAAACGTTTCCAACATCATTAATTATCAAACAGATTCTTTACTTAACTTTTTCTCTCCTCAATTGCTTTAGATTTATAAACATGCTTCCTTCTAAATCTTTCTGATTAATCCTTACATGGCCTGGATATTATAGTGTTAACCATTATGCTTAATTTTTTTCCAGAACCGTATCATCCTCAATTTTATAAAAATTTGTGGTATGGCTCAGAATTAAACAATAATTTCAGAATTCAGAAAGTTTGGTAACCAAGAAGAGTGAGGATAGAAAAGCATTAAACATGGGTTAACTGTTTTAATTTCCACAAAGGACATTCCCTGAACATTTCCTGTTCAACACCAAAAAATTAGAAGACAAGCATCATCCAAAGAAACTTGAATGTAGAATAAGATTTTCAAAACCATGTCAGCAATGAGTAAAAGTACTCACTGAAACATCCCTTGGGATCTGAACTTCCAAGCCGAGTTCCCTGCAACACATTTCAATAATACAGAGATAAGACAAAAGAATGAGAAAAATGGGAAATAAAAAGGGGTTACTCAACAGGGTCTATTATCCATAAAGCAGATTTAGATCCCTTTTTCAGTGATGAAAAAGTATAGAATCCTGCAAAGCATCTTTTTAACTAAACAATAATTATACGCAGAAACAGATTGAAGCATCCACTTTCTAAGTTAACATATCTTTATCACTAGTTATCATTACTAGACATCCAATAAAGCAACATCATACCAACCTTTAGTAAATAGTGATTACCCACTTAAGACTTTAGGGGCTCTGCTTTATAAATTAATAAGTGAACAAATTGGTTACAAAAATGTCTAAAGTGGGAACCACTCAAAAGCAACATCATTCCAAAATTATGGTCAGAGATAGAAAGACTCCTCAGCCGAACCCTTAATAACAGTATCATTTAATTATTAAATCTTTCTAGGTGAGACATAAAATATAGATCAACAGGAAGCAAGAAGAAGACCCACATCATTAAGTATTGTATGTAATAAATCTACAGCATCTAAAAGATAAAAAAAAAAAATGGAGATAGATAATATACCTGGCCGCCAGATAGAAGCAAGACAGCCAATTTGCCTTCAGATATAGCCTTCAATCCCATCTTCCACCACCTTTCCCTCTCCTCCATCGTTCTCTCCTCTACCGATGACACGCAACTCTCCGGCACTGGCTCTAGTGCTGCCACCGGCAGTGCTAAAATTCTCCCAAGAAAACAAAATCATATTAAAAAATTTAAAAAAAAAAAACCAAAATAGCGGGGATAAAGGAAAGAACGCAATCTAAGGATTTCTATATATACACGCACCTTGAGATCGAAGAGAGCAGCGTATGATCCGATCAATTCTCGAAAGATCCAAACTCTGAAGTATGCAAACCAAAGTTCAATTATTTAAAAAAAATTTACTTAGTTCAATTCAAAATTTTTCTAGGTGAAGACAATCTTATAATCAATGGGTTCAAGATTGACGATCGAATTTGAATAGTATGAGTCGAACTTGCTTGGAATTAAAGAATTGCAGTCAAAAGTTACAAAATTTAGAAATGAAATTGAATAGTTGGAATGGAAGAAAGAAGTTATAGTTGAAAGTTGAAAGGAAAAATGAATCGCGTTTTTGGATGTTTAGAGAGCGAAGCAATAATCGGATTGTGGTGGTTAGTAAGTGAAGTTAAAGATGTAGAAGAAAAGACCTCGATATCCTTGACGAGGAGGTGGCGTTCATCAGGGGAAAGCTCATCCCATAGGGCGAAAGTATCTTCCTGGCCATAATCCTTAAGCCTCTCGAGTAAAGCTTGCGGGGGTGAAGTCGGCGGAGGCAGCGGCCCAGATGCAGCGTTGCTGTCTATCCCCTCCAGCATCGTCGGTTCCCTCATTCTTAAAACAGGGTTGCTATTTTGCTAGATCTCAGTGTTTTTTTTTTTTTTTTTTTTAGCGTATGCGGATTGGATTTGCTTTGCTTTGCTTAGCTTATAGAAAGGGAGGAGGAAGGGGGAAAAGGAACAGTAGAAAGCAAGACAAGTATGAATGAACGAGTTAACCACCTGCTGATGGAGTTTGGACATGTATGAAATGCCCTAAATACCCTCTCTTTCCTATCCCAATTGCTGCATTACCAACTGCCGTGCCTGCTAGGTATTGCCTCCTGGGCGATGTTTTTTCGGATGGATAAACAGCGAGATACTGCACTTTTTTTTTTTTAACCTTTGACACAAGGAATTACCATTTCTTAATTGTTGACTGATCTAATGGTTTTGTCATCTTGTCCTTCCTTTTGGAGGATTATTATTATTATTATTATTATTATATTATTATTATTATCAACATATCGACCGACTTATATATATATATATATATATCCAATCAAAAGCAACATTTTAAACAATGCAATTGTCGTTTCTTTCAACTAAATCAAGGGGATTACTCTCTATGCTATATATGCAAATGCAAGTAACCAAACTGACATAATTGCTCTTGTCTTCTTCTGCTTATTATTATTCGGAATTTATTTCATCCTTTATTATTCTTAAAATTAATAATAGAGAGATCATGCAAAGCAAATAAACTATATATATATATATATGTACGTATGTATGGACTCCACCATTTGACCATATATCATATGTGTACTTGATTATTTTGCACTAAGAGGGATATTTTCTGCTTCGGTTTGATCACATCATCTGATAGCTGTTGGCATATCATTTTCCACCATGGTTCATGACCAAATCATCTTTATTGGTTAATCAATCTTAATCACAACCAAATTCTAGTAGAAATTTTATTTATCTTTAATTCAAAGTAACCCTTAATTTCTTGTTACATCTACGAATCGGTCATATCTGTATATTTCTAACTAAATTGATTTTGAGAGTTGAAGCAAGTGATTCTGAATTCCTCTTCCAAAATCAAAACATAAAATTTAATGTGCTAAAAGAATAGCCAGAAAGATATTCACTTTGTTCGCCATCAATAAAATATTTAAGAACTCCATCTGAAATTCTGGGTATTGAACTATATTACGTCATCCGCACCCAAGCCCAATCATCTTCCAGAAATTTAACTTGGAATTTAGACAATTGACCCATCTAATAAGAACCCACAAAGTCCCAGGGTCAGTGGCTGACAGAAAAACGAGCTAGCGTTTGAAGTAGTTGACCAGACCAACCACTGAGTGGGATGTTGGCCCAAGAAACAATATCCAGGGCGTTATAATTGGTGAATTTTCTATCTATAAAATAAAATAAAAAATGGTCAAATAACCTCACTTGATTCTATCTATAATTAGCCAATATTGGTGAAGTTCGTCTGTCTTTAGTCTATATATATAATGCCCAGAAAAAGAAAAAAAGTAATGCTCATCACGAAAGCAGTCATGCATGGGTCATCGCAGGGCATGCATATTAATATTATTGAACCCCATATCAAATTACAACCCTCGACATAATGCATCTCTGGAACTCGGAATTACCGATCAATACACTACTAATATAATGAATTAAGTTTATAATCTGCTGCTCAACCTTTTCCTTTTGTTTGGAGAAGTTTACTTAACATACAGTGGACATTAATATAAACATACTACCAATTCCCTTGCGTGTGTGTGTTTTTGTGGAAAAATATTACTAAAACAAACTCAAATTTGTATTTTTTGTATATCAAGTATATTATATATATATATATATATATATATATAAAACTAAAGCATTAGAGCATAGAGTTTTGAAGTTCACACAGTATAAAATTAAAATAAAGCTTTAAAAAATCAAAATTAAAACCAAATTCTGTATCAACTGCATAATTTATTATTCTTTTTCAGAGAGTGAGAGGGTTATAAAATGACAACTGTATAATTAATAATAGTAATTAATTATTATTAATTAATAGGAGTGGTGGTGTAGTTACTGTTGTTGAAGAAGAAGAAGAAGGGAAGGTAATGGAAATGGTTGTTAAACTTGCATGGCTTGAGGGATTAATGGCAAAGACATTCTCTGGGGTTTGTGGGGCTCACGAGAATCAAAGGAAGAACGAGAAGAACATCTTCTGCTTGCTGTGTTGCCGTAGCATCTGCACCCACTGCCTCCCTTCTCATCGCTCTCACCCTCTCCTTCAGGTTTTATTTACTACCCCTCCTATCTCCTTGTCATCTTTTATATATCTATTTATCTATCTATTTATCTATAGATACTACTCCGATCCTACTATTCACTATAGTCACTTTTACATTTTAGTATTGTATTCCACATGGTTCTGCAAGTTTCATTCTTTAACTTTTTCAAAAGACACTTTTTTTTGTTGAGCTTAAAGTAACAAATACAACAATACAAAAATAATATATCGTAATAAATTTATAGCAATAGACAATAATCAATAATTCAAAATATAAAAAAAAATAAAGCACATAAAGATTTACGTGAAAAACACTCTACTATAGAGAAAAAAAATCATGGATCACCAAAAAAATCTTTACTATCAAATAATTGATATACAAACTTTTTCTCTAGCTGAAACTAAAGCTAATCAACAACTAGAGAGATAATTAGAGAAATCTCACAAATAGATGACTTACTAAATATATTATGGATTTGCTTCTAGAGAGCTTCAAATCAGATGTTCGCTGTTCAGAATATAAAACTCTAAATCATAAACCTACTGACAAAATTTCACTCAATCGGATCATGAATCGACTTTTCGTTCAACCAATTCTCTCTTTTTCCTTTTTTTTTTTTTGAATTTTTTTGGCTTTTCTTTTTTCTATTTGATGCCTCACCCTTTGATGCCAAAACTGCCCTTTTTTTTTTTTATTAAGTAAGGCTTTCTTTGATCAAAGACAAAAAAGACTTTAGGCCTTTTAATTGGCCAAAACCAATGAGGTTAAACCCTACACTTCCTAATAATCTCCCCCTTCAATCCCAATAGTAGGAGATTCATCACCATAATAATTTCATTTGGAACTTACCTTGGCCAAGGAACCAATTCTGACCAAGTTACTGTAGAGCTCAAACTTTTTTTTGAGAAATATCTTAGTTAACATATCTGCTGCATTCTCATTAGTATGAATTTTCTTCAACAGTATCTGTCGTTCTTTAATCACTAAATGTAACCAGCGATATTTAACATTAATGTACTTTGTTCTAGCATGGAACATGACATTTTTACTCAAATCTAAAACACTTATGCTATCACAAAACATCAGATATTCTTTTTAATTCAACACCAATGCAAAAATAAAATATTTCATCCAAAGGATTTTTTTACTTACTTCAATTGCTGTAATATACTCAGCCTCTGTAGTTGACAAAATAACATACTTAAGTAACTTAGACTGCCAAGACATAACTCCTCCTGCAAAAGTGAATAAATACCCTGAAGTAGATTTTTTACTATCAAGATCACTTGCCATATCAGCATCAATAAACCATTCTAGAACTCGTTGTAAAACTCCATAACTTAAGCACATTTTTGAGATACCCATTAAATATTTAAAAATTTATTTTATTATTTCCCAGTGAACCTTTTCTGGATTAGCTTCACTACACCAACTACATGAGCAATGTCTGGCTGTGTGTAAACCAGAAGATACATAAAAAAACTGACTATAGAAGAATAATGAATACTAGAGATAGCTAGTTACTCTTCTTTAGTCATCAGATAAGATTTCTTACTCAGATAAAAATGGTTAGCAAATAGGCTGTTAATTGATTTAGTGTGTTGCATATCAAATCTATTAAACACCCCCATTCAACATATTTTTTTTATGATAACCATAGCTTTTCAACTTTCCTATCCTGAATAATATCTATAACAATAATTTATTTTGTTGGATCTAAATATTTCATGTTAAAGAACTTAGACAATTATTTTTTCATCTTGCGAATCATCCCAACATCTTATCCCATAATTAATATATCATTAATATATAGTAAGAGAATAATGAAGTTACCATCAAAATTTTTTTTGACATACTTATAAGGATCCGTTGTCGTTCATTTATAGTTGTGGCTCACCATAAAAGAATCAAACTTTTTATACCATTATTATGGAGCTTGTTTCAAGCCATACAAGCTTTTTTTTTTTTCAGTTTGCAAATTAAGTGCTATTTCTTTTTCACTTCAAAACCCTAATGCTGATCCATATAAATATCTTTTTACAAGTCACCATGTAAGAATACAATCTTAACATCAAGTTGCTCAAGCTCATGATTCAAACTAGTTGCTAATCTCAGTACCATTCGAATAGAATTCATCTTTACAATTAAAGAAAAAATCTCATCAAAATCGATGTCAGGTTTATGAGAAAAACTCTTTATCATTAACCGAGCTTTGTACCTCATTAGTTTATCACCTTTCTTTTTTAGCTTGAATACCCATTAATTTTTCAACGACCTCATCCCTTTCAGAAGTTTAAAAATATCATATATACCATTTTTTTGCAACGACTCTATCTCTTTTTTCATTACTTTTAATCAATATTCTCTATTTGGAGTAGTTTACATATCTTAGAAGCTTTTTGGCTCCATTTCATCGGTAATTAAAATAAAATATGAATTTGGATACCTGATAGATAATCTGTGCTCTTTGGTAATCTCTTAAGCTGAGACTCTACACCACTTGATGTCGAAAGTAGCTTTTCTTGCTCAACATTCTTTAGTGGAGAGGACTGCTCACTTTGCTCAATACTCTCAGGTTGAGAGTATTGCTCTCCTACTAAAAACTAATTGCATTTGGCTCATCATTAATTGTAGTTGACTTATTCGTATCCTTAAGTTTTGTTTCTTACTCATTTTCATCATATATGGCTTTTTCTATGAAACCTCTGTCGGTGTTGAACATCATACTTAATAGTAATCTGTGTAGTCTTTTCATTTTTTTCAAGGTCTACTATGATTTTTTCATAGAAAATCACATCTTTGCTTTTGACTATCTTTTTTTTCACTGGATCCCATACTCTGTAGCTAAATTTCTCATCATTATATCCTACAAACACATACTATGTGACTTTATTATGAAGTTTTGACCTCTGCTCTTTTGGCATATGCATGAATGCTTTACACTTGAAAATTTTCAAGTAAGAGTATGAAGCATGTTTCCCTATCCACACTCTTTATAGAATATCAAAGCTCAAAAGAACTGATGGTGATCTGTTAATCAAATAACAAGTTATGTTAACTACTTCACTTCAGAATGGCTTTGGTAATTTTGCTATCCTTAATATACATTTAACTTTTTTCATAATGATGCGGTTCATCCTTTCAGTGATATTATTATGCTACGGTGTTTCAGATTTTGTCATATCATGCCTAATCTCATACTTTAAACATTATTTTTTAAAGTCTTTGGAATTGTATTCCCTACCATTATTAGTTCGAATACATTTTAAGGGCAGCCCTATCATCCTTTCCACCATGGCATAAAATTTTTAAAAATACTAAAATACCTTACTTTTATTTTTTAATATATACATCCATCTTATATGAAGCATTATCAATAGAAGTAACAAAATACCTACTATCACTCAATGAATCAACCTCAATAGGATCGCATACATCGAAATAAATCAATTTTCAATCAATTTTCTTTTCTTTGAGAACTCTTATGAAAAAAAATTTTATGATACTTGCTAAAATAAATAATCACATGAATCGAAAAACATACATTTAGTCAAAATAATGAGAGACTACTTTAACAAAACCTATAAACTCTTTTCGCTCATGTGTGCAAACCTCTTGCACCACAAGTTTGCTGAAGCATCATCTTTAATAGTATTTATCTGGTTGCCGTTTAATTGTATCTATGTCTTGTACATTATGCAACATAATTTTCTCTTGCAACTATCATAATTCCTTTGAAAAGCTTCCATTGCCTATTCGTTTGTTGACTTTCATATCATTTTTTATCAAGGACATTAATACTAAACAAGTTCATTTTCATATCCAAAATGTGTCTAACATCCCTCAAAGTTAATATGTAATTTGTACTAGTTTGAATAACAATATCACCAATCCTAACAATCTGTGACATATTCTTGTTTTCATCTTGGTGTAACCAAAGTTTCTTATTTGGTAAGTTGTAAACAACTTTCTCTTAGAAGCACAATGATATACAACTTCTGTGTCAACTATCTACTCAATGCTGGGATCACTAATATGATTACAATCATCATGTGTACAAATCAAAGTTACTGAATCACTATATGAATTCACTGCTATAATATTGCTATCATTTGAACTCTTACTTTTTTCATTTTTCGCTCTTGCTTCAAGATTTTACAGTATCGCTTTATATAATCTGCTTTACTACAATAGAAACAATTCACTTTATCTCTGGACTTGGATTTATATTTAGACTTACTACAACCTTTTAAGTTCTAACCTCTATTTATATTTTTACCCCTATTCTCTATGACCAGAGCTTGATTCTCATAGTTTAAATCTTTTGCCTTGTTTCTTCATTAAGTATATTCTCTTTTATTATCTCTAATGTCACATTGTAATCAAGAGCTGAATTAAGAACAGTCACAACTAAAGTATTTTAGCTGTCTGTCAATGAACCCAAAAGAAACAACGGATTCATTTCATTATCCATCTTAAGCTCCATAGTAGTTACCCGATTTAATATACCTTGAAAATCACTCAAGTGCTCTATAACTGATCGTCCATCCCTATATTATAAAGTTACAAGCTTTTTAACAAGTATAACTTTATTCATACATGTTTTCCTCTCATACAATGTTGTCAATTTTTCTCAAATAGAGTGGGCATCTGTCTTTTGTACTATATGATGAAATACGTTGATATCAACCTATTTTTTGATTGTAACTGGTGTCTTTTTGCCTAACTTTTTTTAACTTTCATCTTTCGTATCTGTTAGTTTAGTCGAACTACTCAATATCGACTCATACAAATCTTTATAGTATAAATAATATTCCATTATAGACTTCTAAATTAAATAATTTGATGCTGTCAATTTTATCATGTAACCTATATCAATATCTCAAACAGAATTTACTTCTGTCTTGGATTGCTTTTATATCAATATCTCAAAAATAACTCCTACTCTGATACTACTTGTTGGACTTGAAGTAATAAATACAACAACGTAAAAGTAATATATCGCAATAAGCTTATAGTAATATACAACAATCAATAATTTAAAATGTAAAAAAATAAAGCACACCAAAATTTAAGTGAAAAACCTTTTAATATAGAGGGTAAAAATCATGAACTACTAAAAAAATTTTTCACTATCAAATATTGAATATACAAAGTTATTTTCTAACTAAAACTAAAGCTAATCAATAATTAGTGAGATAATTAAAGACATCTTATCAAATAAGTGACTCAATAAATACATTATAAATTTATTCTTAACTTCAAACTCGATCTTCACCGTTTAAAATATAAAACTCTAAATTATAAATTTACTAATAAAATTTTAATATAATTATATCATAAATCAACTTTCATTTAACTAACTCTTTTTTCATCTTTTTCGCTTTATATATATATATATTTTTTTGTGGGCTTTTCTTCTTTCTATTCGGCGCCTCACCCTTTCATGCCAAAACTATCCACCTTCCTTTTTATCAAGTAGGACTCCCGGTCAAAGACAAAAAAAGCTTTAGGTCTTGTAATTGGTCAAAACCAATGAAGCCGGCCCACACTTTCTAACACTTTTTTGCTGCTCACCTCAATTTCTTTTCTGGGTACCGGAAAAATTCTCTGGTTTCTACCTACTAACTTCCATTTTCTACTCATAGGTACATTTCTCAGGTTCTGTTTTCAGTGTTTTTGATGCCTGCCAGTCTCAGGTTCCAACAATTGTCATCATCAAATTGCATTTTGCACCATATATGTATCTTTTCTTTTCTCCCCTTCTTTCTTTAACTCCTCGTCTCTTGATTATAGCCTACTTTTCTAAATCATTTCTCTGCTTATCTTTTTTCAATTCTTTTTTTTATTTGGAAATCCTTTTGATTCTTCAGGCTGTTTTAGCCTCTGCGTCTACAGAATTCATGGGAACTTATGTAACAGGTACACAGTCAGAATTACTTTTAATTCTTTTTCTTTAAGGTCTAAAGAATTTTACTGTAATTCCCTTTTATTAGCTTTCAAAATATTTTATGCTTTAATCCCTTACTTTAATTCATTGTAGTGCTTCTTAATTAACTGGTCATTCTCATGAATTTTTCAACAGCTCTCTTTCTTTTTTTTTTTTCTTTCTTCACCCTATGTTTTCTTGCTGAAACATGGTTTTATTTTCTAATGAAAGCTCATACACTAACTAATACTTGTTGTTTCTTCTAGATATTCACTGAAATCTCACTCAAAGCCTTCTTCATATATGTTCTAGATTATCTTCTTTTTTTTTTTTAAGAATTAATTCTTTTTACTCAGCCAATCGCCTTTTTCTTCTAACATCTTTAAATCTACTTTTTTTTTTCCACGCCATTGACTCTTCTTTATCTATTTATTTATTTATGTGTATGGCGATATTCTAGAAATGCTTTACCACGTGCTTATTCCTTTGATTCCAACTTTTTGGAATTGGTTGTTTACCATATATGGAAGATTTCTTTTACATCCATTTTCTCTGCAAAGGTTTCTCAGCTGTTGCTTTCAAAGATAGCGAAAGTTAGACCCAATTATGTCTCTCAATTCAATTCCCCCTTTGATAAAACAATAGTTATAAGAGAAAACATTCATTAATAATATCTTATCTTACCCAAATTCATTTTTCTAAAACTGTTGGTTGCCAATTGTCTAACATTTCACCTAAATTCCAATATGGCAAGTAATAAGACTTACTTTATCAATTTACCATGAACTGGAAAATATATATTCTGGTTATTTTTCAAAACTGAACAGAAATTATACTAGTAGAATGTGTTATTCATTTTGCATATTGTACAAGTGGATGCCAGCAAAACAATTAATAATAATTGTAATATGAAAACAATAGTTAGTATTTTTGTTGTTTGGCAGGCAGCCCTACACCATAAATGGTGCTAAAGTGATATTCTTGAACCAGAGGCCCCAATCAAGATCATGTAAGGGCTCTGCCAACATTTGCTTCACTTGTGACAAGATTCTCCAGGAGCCATTCAACTTATGTTCTCTCTCATGCAAGGTCTATTTCTTACTTCAATGTTTGTCTGTTTTCAAAACAAAGCAAAAAGATCTTCTTTTCATTTATATATTGACTGATCGTTTCTAAAATTAAATATCTCTAATTGGATTGGATGTGATAGCGCCAAAATCACTGAATGTGTCATCTCCTGTTAAAATGTGGTGCTATATGGTAGTCTCTACCCTATAAAAAATGTGGCTTCCTACATAGCTCATCTCCTATATTTAATTCCTCCAACCACCCATTTTTTCCCTTGATATTAATTTATTGAATTCATTATGATCTCACATACAGTAACTTGTGAAAATGCACCAATTATAAGTGGCAGACGGTGGATTAAGGAGAGGATCTATCAACCATTCTACACAGGCCTACTGATGAATCAGATTTTGCATTTTCACAGTTTGAAGGATTAAGAGTGGACGGTCCTGAGCTCACTGACGACGATCAAATTACTTCAAACTCCATCCTGGAAGACCCTGTGCATTACAAAGGATCGTCATGTCCCGACGAGAGCATGGGCAGATCAGAAATCTCACTACGGGATAACAAGGTTGTGAGAGAGAAGGAAAAGGGCAGTAGTTTCCTAGGAGGCATTGTTGTCTCGCTCAGCAACGAGCGGAAGGGTGCCCCTCAAAGGGCAGCTCTTTCTTAATAGAGAAAAAAATCTTGGCAGTCAATTGTTTAGCTTAATTAATTATAACATCTTAATTACTACGTGTTCATTATTAGGTAGGAACGTGGTGTTAATTGATCATCTTGCTTAAGTATGGTTAATTAATATTTGGTATGGAGTGTAGTTCACTTCACCGATGGAATCAATTTACTCTCTTTTCTTAGAAATTTGACTTAGGTGGCCGGCTCTAGACAGATTTTGCTCTAATGAACTTAGATCGTCTCTCTGGCGACTCCGACAATTTTGTATTCATGTAATGGCTTTGACTTACCTGATATTAATGAAGGTGCTGAGTACGTAGCTGTTCACAAAGTTTTGCTTGTCTTGGCAGTGGCTTTACACTTCACAGGTGCCTATTATTTATGTCTTTTTAAAAATCTAGTTGGTTTTTAACAAAATGATAGAGATTCTAAACGTCTAGTGATTTTAGTAAGACATAAAATTTGAGATTGAAGATGAAATTGACAGGTACATCCACAAAGTTGGCATGAATGGAAGGTTGTAAAAGCTCATACCCCCGGAGAGACCCATCGAGTGAAAGAGAGCTTGCAAAGATATGTATTATGCAGCAAAAGGCTTTTTGGTCTCTGATCTCCCTCCTGATTCTGCTTCTTCAGCCGTTGAGTATTGTCATATTCGCAATGCAATGAATGAAAAACAAATGGACACCGGTTAATTCGTCAGTCTCTTCAGTAAGCTTGCAAAAGGAAGCCCAAAAAACATAACAATGGGCCAAAAATCCAGTTAGCACTTGCAGTGTATCAATACAGAAGGATTAATATAGATCATTCAGAAAGCAGTCCTTGATGGCCCATTTCTATTTGGATTTAGAGGCTTGGACATCCTCCAGAATTGCTGCACTTGGTGCGTTCTATCTTTGTTTATATGAAAGGGGCATGGGAAGAAAAGCAGGAATTGACCTTTTATGGCTCAACCTCATCCTCATGCATGCACCGGTAGCTTTGCTATAAAGTACTCAGGAATTAATGTATGAAAAGGCCACCATTTATGCAAGCTACTATTCCACAGCCATTTGGCAAAAAGCTAATTATACAACTTGGTGACTGAATCAACAGCTCCTTAATCTAAACAATACTCAACCTGAAAAAAGTAGTACTTCCGTGTTATATTGTAAGCATATATAAGCTGGAGCATATAACATATGTACGAAATTCCCATGTAATCAACTCAACATATTAAAATTATTAGTTAAAGCTTAACTCCTGTTAATTCCTAGACAAAAAAAAAAAGTTGATATGGTTATGGTGATGTATAATAGCAAAAGCGAACAGGTCATAGTGTGATTTGCTGGGGTGGATAACGAAACATGACTAATTTGGTCCAATGACGTTTACCAACCGTCTGCAGATATCACCTGTCCTTTCACCACCATACCACCAAACCAAACCCCTAGATTTCGACAACGTCCAAATCACTTTATTTGTCTTGATATACACATACATATACCAAAAAAAAAAAAAAAACGGGTAGTGATGGTGTTCCCCACCCCCCCCCCCCTTAGATTTTTAGATGGAATAGTATCTAAGGCTTTTTATTTATCTTAGCCTTTAATTATCCATTCGATGGCGCTCATAGCCTCCCATAGTGCGTATTGCTCTCCTCATTTTGAGAGTAGTATGAGTTAGGCAACTGACTTCAACTATATACCAGATCCAACCATTCATAAAGAATTTATAACTTTAAAAAGAAAATGAACCTTATTTCTCATTCTATCAATAAAGTCTTTAAAGGAATTCATGTTTGATTAAAAAATGTCATTAAACATTTGATTCAATTATTGATATACATATATGTATCTTATCAAAATTAAAATCTCTAAATACTTCAATATATATATATATATATATATATATATATATATATTGATCAACCATTAAATCACCAAACGAAGGAAGAAGTTCTTAGCATATCATGTTATCACTCGTCAACTCTCTGTGCTGTTTTGATTCTTCCATGTATACCTTATTGATGAAAGCACCAACCCATGGAAAGCTAACTCTGTTTTTGTGCTTGATTATTTAGATTAAATATTCCTTTTACAATATATAATCCTATTAAAGTTTTTTTAAATAATTTATTAAGGTTGGCTCACTTTTGACAATAAAAAAAATACTTGTAACACAAATCTTAATGTATTTATCAATGCATTTTGTATTAAAAAACTACGTCGAATGCTAAACGAGGCATAAAAGTAAGCAAAGCGTAGCTGAAAAAGGTGAATGACCGTACGTGAAAATAGGGTTCCCATTCCCAAATAAAAGCCACGAGAGTGGTGGGGAAACAAGAGGATGTGGATTGTGGAGGTGCGTGCAATCGAGGATATCCATTATGTGTTGGCTTTGTTTCTTTTGCTTCTGTTACATATACGTGCATGATTGGCTTTCTTTTCGTAACATTTGTTTCTTTTGCCTCGATTAGTGGAAGTAAGGTCATCTTTCCAACAAGCTTTATTACAATGAAACAAAGTTTGCTTCCTGATACTGTGATATTGGACTGATGCAAAAAGCTATGATATATATATATATATATATATTCCGACTTCAAAACCCTATATCCTTGAAAACTAATTAATTAGCTGTAGCAGATATGTTATTAACTCATAAAAAGTAAATATTAAACTTCAACGGTTCAGACCAACAAAGTTTATAATTAGGCCAGCAGAGCTTCGCCCCGAAGAAGCTGCAAAGCAGTGCTTGAATCCAAGAATGTCTTCTTGATTTTTTGTTTTAAGTAATATACACACACACACACGTTAACACTGACAAGTAATTAATACAAACAGAAGTAAACTTTTATGATTCCTTAATTAATATTATTAGGTGTGACAAGGACTGAGTTGTTTCATTTTGTTAGGAGACTATAACAATACGTAGGAAAAAGGAAAAAAAAATTCAATATGCTTTAAGAATGTTGTATTAAATCCCCGTAGAGCCAAAAGAAATGGGTGGATCCGGTAGTATTTATAAAGGATTGAAAGTCATAATTAAAATGTCACGTCTTGAGACTGAAACATAATACGATTATGTTATTTTGAAATAAAATCTTAAATTAATATGATGTTTTCTTTTTTAATTATTTTAAAATTTTTTAATAAAATAATATGTTTAAGAAAATCTGTAACTTTAATTCAATAAATAAGAAATCTTCATATTCTCAAATAGAAACTAATAAAAATATTAAACCATTTCATAAGAGCTTACTAGCTAATAATATCTCTAATATTCGAGTAATCTTTTAAATTTGATCTTCTAGCTTCTCACATAATTAAATAAACTTATCACTTACTTATCTGTAAAAAAAAAGTAAAAGGGAATGAGCAAATTACTGCTCAACAAGTATAGGCTCACATATTTTACTATATCAAGTATCATTTTCATACATATCATTTAGATCATTCAAAACATTCGTCAAATCATAATGTCAAAATATTTCAAAAATCATCATTCTGTCAAATATTTCATAAATTCATAGATCAATGTCAAAATATATCAATTCATAAATCATTGCAAAATATATTACCATTCAAATATTGTAATCAAACCAAATCATGGATCAATCATTAAAAATCATCATAAATCATCTTCATATACAAATCATGGATCAATTTTTAAAATCATCACAAATCACCATAAATCATTAGTTCATCGTTAGCTACGATCATTACAATAACCCGTGATATTAGCTGTATCGACAATTTCATCATCATAATCATTGTTAACTATTATAACCAATTGGCTAAGGCCTAATGCTAACTACTATAACTCGTTAATAAGGGTTGTATGATCATGGCTATACTAACTATTATAACTCATTAGCCAAGGCTATAAAATTAGTTCCGGTGTCGATGATCCCACTATTTAGGGATATAAAAACACAGTTATCAAAAAATTATTCTTTAAACATAAATTATTTTCTCATTTCATTCATAAGCATGATCCATCATTTATATAGCATGATCCATCATTTACATAGCAAAAATACAAAATAATCATATGCTTGATCCTATTTTCATATATCGAAAATAATGAAATAAAATATTTACTCATTTAGAAACATACATATATACATAAAATTGAAAACAAGCAAAAGAGATTCTACTTTCCTTTGATTTCACCACTTAGTTTTTCTCCCAGTATCCTATTTAAGATAAGTTCAACATAACAAAAATTAATCAACTCATTTTGAGATCAATTATACCAAAAACAATCAAGTTAATAAGGGTTAACTCAATTAATTAATACTGATAGTTTAAGCTACTTTCACTAAAATAGCCATATCTCAAGATATCCAACTTAGAATTAAGAGCTTTTTAATACAGTAGAAATTAGAATCGATAAGCTTTCTAAATATATGTGACCCATCTCATGATTCCTTGTAGATTTATTACAATAATTTTTACAATTTATGTTATATGCTGCTGTCAGATAGCATATATATTTTCTAACAAAATTACACATTTATTCATAAGAAACTCCAAATTCAATTTCACTTTTTTCTTTGGAAAGTAGATTCAATAAGCTTTCCAAACATATATGGCTTAATCTATAATTCATTGTATAAAAATTACGAGGAATTTCGTAATTCCTTCCGTTGCTACTACTAGGCAGCCTGCACATCTTTGAGTAAAAATTAAACTATTCTTTATAGAAAACTTGGAATTGACTTCCATTTATTTCATTGGAAAGCAAATTCAACAAGCTTTCCAATGATATTAATAATCATAGCCATATTTTGTCTCTTAATATAAAATATTATTTTAATCCACCACTGCAAATACTAAGGTTTATAAGAAATAGAAAATTTTCTTTCTAACCCCATCAAATTTTTGTTTCCTATTTTTACAGTAATAAAATCATATTACTAAACTTTCTCAACACTTTATTAAATTTTGATTAAAGTCTAAATGATTTGCCTAAACGAATCTTGAATAGGGATAATGAATTTCCTAAAATTTTAGGGTTTTTCGATTACAAGTTAAACCTTAAAATTTACTAATCAACATTATTTCTCCAAAATTGAAGCAAATTATTTACTCACCTTTAAAAGATAACTCTCTTTGTAGATTTTGTTTTACCCTTCACTTGAAATCTTTCGACTTATCTATTCTGTATAAGAAAGAAATGAGAAATAAGCTTTTATTTTTTTTCGATCAGTTGTCCACTAAAAATATCAGTATAAGTTAACCCTATTAAAAGTTGGGTTATTTATTTATAAGTCCTTTGCCTTTCTAACTTTTTATTAAAAACTCCCTTCACTTATAAAGTACTTAAAATATATTTTTTTTACAAGTATTACATTCTCCCCAACTTATAAAAAGTTTTGTCATCAAAACTTGATTTACCTTCATTTTCAAATAACTGAGGATGTCATTTTTTTATATCATCTTTCATTTCTCAAGTTGCTTCTCTTGGTGTATGATTGCTCCATTGAACTTTTATAAAGGAAATAATTCTGTGCCTTAAGACTTGCTCTTTTTGATCAACTATTCAGATAGGATATTCCAAATATGTTAAATCTTCTTGAACTTCTAAATGTCCATACTCTATCACGTGGCTTGTGTCAAAGACATATTTTTTCAACATGGACACATGAAACACATTATGTATATCGGATAGCTGAAGTAGCAAGGCTATCCTATATGCAAGTTCTCTCACCTTATTGAAAATTTCAAATGGTCCTATATAACGTGTGCTTAACTTTTCTTAATTTCCAAACTACATATCACCTTTTGTGGGTGACACCTTTAAAAAGACACAATCTTTTTATTGAAACTCCAACTTCCATCTCTTTTTGTCTGCCTAACTCTTTTGATGATCTTGTGCCACTTTAAATTTTTCTTTAATCACGTTGATCTTTTCCATAGTCAGTTGCGTCATTTCTAGCCTCCAAAGTTTTTTCTTCCCAACATCATCCTAACATAAAAGGGATTTGCATTTCTTATCGTACGAGGCTTCAAAAAGAGCCATCTTAATGCTGAATTAGTAATTGTTATTATAAGCAAACTCTGCTAAAGGTAGGTAATCATCCTAATTACCTTTTAGATCAATCACACATGTTCGAAGCATATCTTCTAAAATTTGATTCATTCTCTCTGTTTGCTTATCCGTCTGAAGATGAAAAGCTGTATTCAATTTCAAATTTATCCTCTTAGCTCACTGCAGACTTGCCTAAAATTTAAAGACAAATCTAAAATATCTATCTAACACAATATTTATTGAAACTGTATGCAATTAGACAATTTTATCCATGTACAATTATGCTAGTTTATTAAGTGACGTAGTCGACTTAATAGGTAAAAAATGAGTTGATTTAGTTAGTCTATCAATAACTACCCATACTACATTATTCCATTTCGATAACTTAAACAAGCCTATCACAAAATCCATAAAGATGTGCTTCTTCTTCTGTTTTGATATCTCTAAAGGTTGCAACAATTTAGATGGTCTTTGGTGTTCAACCTTAACTTGTTGACACATTAGACATTGGAACACAAGCTGAGCTATTTCACGTTTCATATTATTTCACCAAAAACTTTCTTTCAAATCCTTATACATCTTAGTGCCTCCAGGATGTATAATGAATCGAGACCTATGTGTTTTCTCTAAGATCTCTTATTTCAGCTCAAAATTATTTGGTACATACAACTTGTTCCCAAAGTGTAATGTGCCATCGTTGTGAAGTTTAAACTTTCACCGTAAACTATTCCTTAATAAACTAAAATTTATCAACCATTTTATCCATAAATTCAAGAAATAAAAGTTTCTTTTTGCTTTTTCTTATCCTAATAAGTTTGAGATTTAGATATACTTCTATACAAAACTTCAAGATGAATAATTAAATATTTTTCTTATTACTATTGTTATAAAAAATTTCTCTTCAAGTCATGACTTAAGCATTGCTTAGAAGAATGTCTACCATCGATAAAACCTTCAAAACTAGAAGGAACACAAAATATTCTTACCTAAAATATTGTTACCCAAAATCCATTAATCTTTATTTATTAAAGATTCATCACTTTCTCGACTAATAATAGCCCAAAAATTTATAACTTAAACCAAATTAAGCTTCCGCTGCATACTTTGATATTTTTTTATAGTAAAACTCTAAAATAACAAATTAACTTTCATAACATTATTTCATGACAAGAAAAATGTATGTCCATAAAATTTCATGTAATTCACTTTACGTCGGGTATTCATAACCATATACAACCTTAGAGTTGAATAATAATATCAACAAATCCTTTAGTCACCAAAAAGATATCACATACTACTTTAATTTTCCTTTCTTCTCCACCAATAATATAAAATTTTCTATTAATTAACCGTTATAAAACATATGAAATTTATGTAATATATCATATCCATAAATTTATACTATTTAAATTTAAACATAGATCTTTAGTTACATAAGTTGTCTCCAATTTCGAATATTGTTATTTCTAATTTATTAGATCGGTTATCATATAACAACTGATTCTTCACATCTTCGCCCATATCATAATGTCTCAAGTTTTCTTTTAACAAAATATATTGGTATTAACTTTGAGTCTAAGTTAAAACCTATGTATCATAACTCATAAATAAAATTCTTTTATAGAATTTAAACACTAAAAACTCTAAATACTTGAATTCATGTCGAAATTATAGTTATGAATAATAACTAAATGCATCACACTATTTCAAAAATTTTCTCAAATTTATCTAAAATCGAGTACATGCTCAGCATCACCAAGTACACAAAATCATCACTAATTATTAAGACTTGATCATAAAATGAATAATTTTTTGCACTAGTAAGATTTCAAACAATCATTAACAAAAACATATATTTTTTTTCTATAAATCGATTACTCCTTCAAAATCAACTTCCTTACTAAATCATCTAGATAACCATAAATGTTAATTTTTATCCACAAATTTAATTTCTTGCTAAGTACATAACCTTATACCACAATAAGTAATATTTTCCATAAATATAAAATTCGAAGGAATCTAATATTATACTTCAATTATAAACTATAATCACAAATAATCACTTTGACAATTGAGAAAATTCTTTACACTTCAAATAAAGACTTTAAATTAACTATGCAAACATCCAACTCATGTGATCAAACCTTAAATACTTTCTCAATAAAAATGTAAAACCAAATCAAGTGAATATATTTCTTTACGTATATAAAACTATTTACCATAATTATAACATTTACAACTGAATCTATCAAGACATTCTCTAATATTGTAATTGAGATTTGATTACTTTATAATTTCAAAACATTACTTCATTCGAACTCTAATATTTTATACTTTTAATTTCAATAATATACACTTATATACCACTCTTAATCTATGATTAATGATTCAGTTACATTTATCAAATACTTTAAAATCTCATTAAGTTGAAGGCCTTTTTTCAAACCCATAGGATTTTCAATGATCAAATCATTCTCTTGAATAATCTTTTAACTCATAAAATATATCTTATTATAAGTCACATAAAAAATCTCTTCAACTTATAAAATCGTACTATATCAAAGTAACTACACTTTCTCTTAACTACAAAATTCAGAAACAATATGTAAATGTCAACCAAAATAATTACACTAAAATTTCATTGAATCATTGATTCCTCAAAATTCATTGAAACTTTAACTACTTTAAAATTTATCAAATCATTTACTTATACTTACCACTATAGTTTATGGATCAAAGTTATTTTCTTGAAAAATCATCATATTATCCAAAGATAATCATTTAAATTCTTAAAAATTTTCACATAATAGATAGATCATAACTATACTCATAGAATATCTTTTTCAATCCAAGGATCATAAGTTACGTTCTTAAAAAAATCATCGTTAATCTAATTATCATAATTTAACCTCTTAGAAAATCTTCAAAGATTATAACCGAAGTTCTTAGAAAATCTCTAAAATCATAATATAAGCTCTTAAACTTCCCACATAGTTTAAAGATCATAACCTGAACTTTAAAAAAAATCTTCAAAAATCATAACTTAGGCTTTTAAAGAAAATTTTATCATAATATATCTATTAAAAATTCTCCAAGGATCGTAACTTAAGCTCTAATATCACTTTATGTTATGTCTTGAGATTAAGACATAACATGACCATATTATCTTGAAGTAAAACTCTAAAATAATATGAAATCTTCTTTCTTAATCATTTTAAAATTTTTTAATAAAATAATTTGTTCAAGAAAATCTGTAACTTTAATTCAACTAATAAGAAATCTTCATATTCCCAAATGCAAACTAATAAAAATACTAAACCACTTCATAAGAGCTTACTAATGTTTCAGTAATATTTCCAATCTGATCTTTTAGCTTCTCACATAGTTAAGCAAACTTATCACTTACTTATCTATAAAGAAAAAGTAAAAAGAGAATGAGCAAATCACAGTTTAACAAGTATAAGCTCATACATTTTATCGAATCAAGTATCATTTTCATACATATTATATAGATCATTTAAAACATTCAACTAAGCAGAATATCAAAACATTTCAAAGATCATCGTTCTGTCAAATATTTTACAAATTCATAAATTAATGTCAAAATATGTCAATTTATAAATCATTATAAAATATGTTATCATTTAAATATCGTAATCAAACCAAATCTTGGATTAATCATTAAATATCATTGTAAATAATCTTTATATACAAATCATGGATTAATCTTTAAAATCATCACAAATCATCATAAATCATTAGTTTATCATTAGCTACGTCACTGCTATAACTCATAACATTGGTCGTATTGATAATTTCATCATTATGATCATTGTTAACTATTATAACCTACAGATCAAGACCTAATGCTAACTACTATAACCCGTTTGCTGGGGCCATATGATCATGGCTATGCTATCTACTATAACTCGTTAACCAAGGCTATATAACTAGTTCTGATATCGATGATCCCAAACTCATGAATGTAAAAATGTAGCTATTATAAAATTGTTCCTTAAACATAAATCATTTTCTCATTTCATTCATAAATATGATCCATCATTTATATAGTAAAAACACAAAATAATCATATGTTTGATCCTATTTCATATATCAAAAATAATGAAATAAAACATTTACTTATTTAGAAGCATACATATATAAATAGGTTTGAAAACAAGCAAAATGTGTGAAATTCTGCTTACCTCATTTCGATTTCATCACTTAATTTTTCTCCCAAAATAATTAATGGCCTATTTAAGATAATTTCAACATAACAAAAAATTAATCAACCCATTTTGAGACCAATTATTTCAAAAACAATTAAGTTAAACAAAAGTTAACTCAACTAATTAATATTAACAGCTTAAGCTCTTTTTCACTAAAATAGTCATATTTCAAAATATCCAATTTGAAATTAAGATCTTTTTAATACGTTAAAAATTAGAATCGATAAGCTTTCTAATCATATATGGCTCATCTCATGATTCCTTATAAATTAATTATAATAATTTTTAAAATCCATGTCATATGCTACTATCATATAGCATATATACCTTCTAATAAAAATTAGACATTTATTCAAAGGAAACTCCAAATTCAATTCTATTTTTTTGTTGGAAAGTAGACTCAATAAGCTTTCCAAACATATATGGCTTAATCTGTAATTCTTTGTATAAAGATTAAGAAGAATTTCGTAATTCTTCCCTGTTACTATTACTAGGCAACCTGCATATCCTTAAGTAAAAATTAAACTACT
Organism: Durio zibethinus; assembly: GCF_002303985.1. The sequence goes on along the minus strand of NW_019168048.1, from coordinate 32,359,264 downwards.
CTTAATAGAAAACTTGGTATTAACTTTTGTTTATTTTATTGGCAAATAAATTCAATAAGCCTTCCAACAATATATAATAGTCATAACAATATTTTATCCTTTAATCATAGTATTATTTTAATCCATCATTGCAAACACTAGAATTCATACGAGATAGAAAATTTTCTTTCTAACCCTATCAAATCTCTGTTTTTTATTTTTATAATAATAAAATTACATTACTAAACTTTCTCAACACTTTATTAGACTTTGGTTAAAGTTTAAATGATTTACTTAAACTAATCTTGCAAGTAATAATAGGTTTCTTAAAATTTTAAAGTTTCTTGATTACAAGTTAAATCTTAATACATAATGATCAACATTATTTCTTCAAAATTAAAGTAAATTATCTACTCATCTATGAAATACAACGTTCAATGTAGATTTTATTTTACTATTCACTTGAAATATTTGAACTTATCTTTTTGTATAAAGAAAAAAAAGAGAATAAATTTTTATTTTCTTTCAATAAGTTGTCGATCGAAAATTATAGTACAAATTAACCTCATTAAAAATTAGGTTATTTACAAATAAATCTTTTATCTTTTTAATTTTTTTTATTAAAAAAAAATATTTTTTTCCGAGTATCACGTAAAATAACCATTACTTGCGAGAACGAGAAAGAGAAAATTAAGGAGCAAGAAGATAAAAGGTTACTGACTACCATACGGGAAAGCTCAAGGTTAGGTTTGGCCATTGTGTGTTGTGTAAGAAGAGCAGATCAGAAGAAAAGACTTTGGACGAACAATAATAATAACATAAAATAGAGTCTTAAGACGTTGCGTAATGGAAGTGAATGCCACCAGCCGGATACCTTGTCTCTTAAGATTAAGATGTTCAGAACCATTTTCAAAAGAAAAAAGAAATGTAGTCAGAACCAACGAAACACACCATTTCAATTCTCGAGTTGACCCGACCTTTGTAACCTTTCGAAATTACAACTGTCCCTTTGATTTATAGTATATAGTAGTACTACATAAATTATTAATTACTAGTTAATTAATATTAATAACAATTAAAAATGATGTCTTACAGGCTACAGCCGAAGGCAGTCTTCCCAATTAAAAGAAAAACTTGATTTCTTTTCAATTTCGTAGACAGAAAAAGTTGAAAGACTGAAAGCAACGCATAGCTTAATTTATTTTCTAACAACAACAACATCAACCAAATGAAAAGAAACCCTAACAAATAAAATATATATTGTTATTTTTTAATATGTTAGTTTTTCATGCTTATTAACATTGACATATTTTATAAGCTAATGAATTAATAATGTTTTTCATTCTACATAAGCTGTTATTCTTGATGAATCCACAAGCACGTGAAACCACTCTATTATTTAGAAATAACAAGCATATGTAGGTATCAACTACATATGTTTTAAAATAATACAATTAAAGTTATTTTTTGATTTGAAAAATGATAAATTTTTACCTTATTTAAAAAAAAAAAATGAGGTTCATGAACGACCTATTTGATCCAAATGTTTGGGTTCTAGTTCAAAACTATTATTAATATTATTAAGAAAATTATCTCAAACAGTGTTGACAAATCTTAAAATATTATCATATTCTTATAAAGGTATATTTAAAAATAATTAATAAATTAATATGATGATTAAAAAATATATAATAATATTTTGGATCTTTTGTAAGATTTAAATTATTTATAATATTAGAATTTCAAAAGGAAGAAAAGAAAAAGCATGGGGAAAATCAGTTTCTGTTAGAAGCAAAATCTATGTAATCCAGGCGTGGAGATTGGACACACAGAATAGTAGGTAGTTAATGGTAGGTTTCACTGTTTAACTTAATCATTAATACTAGTAGGTTTTAAGGGAACGGGTACTTTTGTTTCGTAAAGAAAAGGGAGGGATTGGGTGATGCATTGCAGGATAGGGCCCCACATCATCCCAGCTGTGCAGTACAACTGCTAATTGGAAATATCTGCAATTACAAAGAGGTACAACGGTAAATCTGCATAGCATGTAAGGGCAAATTGGTAATTAGATCCAACAGCTTCTAGTTCTAAGTTGAAAAATTGCCGTCCCCACCATCTCCCTCGGAAATCTCTCCAGCACACAGTTTCTCTGTCTAATCAATTTCTTTTTTTTTTTTTTTGGTTTTATTATCATTAAAGTCATAATCTCTCTCTTTCTATAAGTACATTTCGTAATTTGTTTTGTTTCCCTCTAATCTGCTCTCTCTCGGTTTTTGTCTTTGCTGAATTTCATCTCCGTTGAATTATTTAGTTGTGTACCCAAATGTCGCCGAGCATCAGGAACCTGCAACTGACGCAGGTGGCCGGCGGCAGGAGATTGCCGTCTTCTAGGGCGGTAGCCGGTGACGATTCCGTCGACATGGAGGAAGGTACGCGGCTTTTGGATTCTTACGACGACGGACATGATAATTCGGCGACTATCGAAGAGGGTATGCGGAGAATTCAAGTGAACGTAACGGGAATGACGTGTGCGGCCTGCTCCAATTCCGTTGAGGGGGCTTTGAAAAGCATCGATGGGGTTTCCAGAGCATCTGTGGCTTTGTTGCAGAACCGTGCTGATGTTGTTTTTGATCCTATTTTGGTCAAGGTTACTGCTTTTTTTTTCCCCTAAATCAAGGTTTTTGGGTTTGCTTAATTAGAGAAATTTAGTGTTTTTTTGGCCAACAGGAAAGAAATTATATAACTTTAGTTTAATTGCTTTATTCCATGTTTGACTTTCGATTATGGTCTTCTGTTGGTTTAATTAGTGAAAATTGACTTAATTAATGTTTAATGAAGTTTACAAGTTGCTCTTTTCATTTACATAATTTAGTTGATTTTGATGCATAATTTCATTTCCATTCTTGTAATTAAGCTTATTGTTATTAGCTATTTGATTTGGAGCTTTTTTCATGTTTTAATTTTTATAATGCTATATTGATTAATTATGCGATTAAGTTATAGCATTTGTGGTCTGATTTTACTGTTTCATATCTGTCTCATTAACTGTAGGCAAGTTCTTTGGAGGAATGATTATGATTTGTTACTTTTATATCATGATTCATCATGGTTACTACATCAATATATAGTGGGTAAATAATCAGGTTCTCAATTTGTTTGGACCAGAAAAGACCTTTTCGATGATTATTAATGTTTGATCTCTCTGTCTCTTGGTCACATACACGGAGAGGACAAACAACATGGTGGTGCATCTATGGTGTTTGCGTTTCGTTTGGGTTTGAAATCATTATTAGCATTTTGCTGAAGTAATAGTGACTGTAGGCTAAATTTGTTTATCATTGCTATTATTGCTTTAACTGGTGGTTTCTCTGTTATGTTCCCTTTATATATCTCTTTTTTTTTCATCTAAAAGGGTTTTCTATTATTGGTTTTTTTTTTTTTTTTTTTTTGGGTGGGGAGAAAGTTTCTCATCAGACTTTAATATGGTAGCATATATGTTATGCTCAGCTAGAGGATTGAAGCTTTCTTTCTTTCCTTTTTTCAGTAAGTAGATGGGACAGAAGCTTTGATCTATTCTTTCACCTATTTTCTGTCATGAGATACATATTTGGCTAAATTCAATTTTTGAATAGCCTATGCATATTGTCAATGATATTCCAGTAATGTTCTAGATTAATTTGATATTGATTTAGAGAATATTATATATTGATTTAGTAGATTATAGGAATTGATTTAGTAATTATTTCTATTTATTGTATTTTTTATTTTGTAATATTTTACCTTTTTATAAATAGGCTTTAAGCCTCATTGTAATACACAAGTCACTACAGTCTAGAATATTATCGGAATATTACTAGAATATCATTGACACATATTTTGCTGGATAGAAACAAAAAAGATGAATTGTTTTCCTTCTTTCTGGAGTGCTGGCTGGGTTCTCCTATAGTCTTTATGCCTAGTACTTGAAACCCCTACTTGTCTTGGATTCAATGCATGTGCTTGAATCAAATGCATGTACTTTGGCAATGTAGCTTTTAGAAACCAAAATTTCTCTAACTTTTCCATGAAATTCAGGATGAAGACATCAAGAATGCCATTGAAGATGCAGGGTTTGAGGCAGAGATTCTACCTGAACCCAGCAATGCTGGAACAAAGCCACGTGGAATGCTTATAGGGCAGTTTACAATAGGGGGTATGACCTGTGCAGCCTGTGTCAACTCTGTTGAATGTATTTTGAGAAATCTTCCTGGTGTTAAGAGGGCAGTTGTTGCCTTAGCCACTTCACTGGGGGAAGTTGAATATGATCCTACTGTACTTAGTAAAGATGATATAGTCAATGCAATTGAAGATGCTGGTTTTGAAGCCTCACTTGTACAGAGTAGTGAGCAGGATAAAATTGTACTTGGGGTTGGTGGTGTATTTAATGTGCTAGATGTACATCTTCTGGAAGGCATCCTTAGCAGCTTGAAAGGGGTCCGACAATTTCGTTTTGACAAAACTTCTGGAGAACTTGAAGTTTTCTTTGATCCTGAAGTTGTCAGTTCCAGATCTTTGGTTGATGGGATTGAAGGAGGAAGTAATGGGAAGTTCAAACTTCATGTTGTGAACCCATATGCAAGAATGACTAATAAAGATGTTGAAGAAACCTCAAAAATGTTCCAGCTTTTTGCTTCCAGTTTGTTTCTCAGTGTGAGTATTTTATATCTCTTCTTTACTAGTATTAGTTTTTGAGCTATGTTGCAGCACTTATTTTTCCCCTTAAACATATGCATTTGAGAAGCTAAAGGGTAGACTCTATAAGAGTCTGTATTTGAATCCATAGAGACTTAACATGAAAGCAGAGTAATACTCTTGCCTTTTGGCCTATATGTAATGTGATGCAAGATGAAAATTGTTAATTAGTAGGTCCCATTCCCTCGTATTACTTTCAAACTAATTGTTGGCATGTGCTGATCCAGATTCCTGTCTTTGTAATTCAAGTAGTTTGTCCACATATACCATTGTTGGATGCCTTCCTGCTCTGGAGATGTGGACCTTTCTCAATGGGTGATTGGTTGAAATGGGCATTAGTAAGTGTTGTTCAGTTTGTTGTTGGGAAGCGCTTCTACATTGCAGCTGGCAGAGCTCTTCGAAATGGTTCAACCAACATGGATGTTTTGGTTGCATTGGGTACTTCGGCTTCTTACTTCTACTCTGTTGGTGCGCTTCTTTATGGTGCAGTAACTGGTTTTTGGTCACCAACATACTTCGAAACAAGTGCCATGTTGATAACATTTGTATTATTAGGAAAGTATTTGGAATGCCTTGCAAAGGGAAAAACATCAGATGCCATCAAGAAGTTAGTTGAACTTGCACCACCAACAGCATCATTGGTAGTTAAAGACAAAGGTATTGGTTTCTTTATCTTTTCTTTATTTTGCAAATGTAGTTTGAAGTTTGTCTAGGAGACTAGGATGTTACTCCTTTTATTGATCCCACAAGGTCTTTTAGAAAAAAATTAGTCAAAGGATTGCTAGTTTTATATGATCTTAATTACGATCAAATTTAATGTCAAAAATGAAATTGAAGAACTACAAAGAACTGAATGCCTTCTGTTTTATACTTTTTGCAGGTGGAAACATTATTGAGGAAAGGGAGTTAGATGCTTTATTAATTCAGCCTGGTGATACATTAAAGGTTATTCCTGGTGCGAAGCTTCCTGCTGATGGTGTTGTTATATGGGGTTCAAGTTATGTAAATGAGAGCATGGTAACTGGTGAATCTGAACCTGTTTTGAAAGAGGTTGATTCACCAGTTATTGGAGGAACAATAAATTTAAATGGTGCTCTTCACATAAAAGCTACCAAAGTAGGCTCTGAAGCAGTTTTGAGCCAGATAATTAGTTTGGTTGAGACAGCCCAGATGTGCAAAGCTCCTATTCAGAAGTTTGCTGATTTTGTAAGTTTTCTTTGTGGAAACTTGATTTTTTGGTGCTTGAAGAAGAAAAGAGATTGCATGTCTGCCCTTTCTTAACTAAAATAATTATTTTAAAATCTCCTCAAGATCTGGATTGAATAGATAGTAATTTTGATTGTGATCGGACATATGAAATGTTTAAATGTTACTATTTGAATCAGCTGATGGGGCTGTATATGATTTGTTAATCTATCCTATTTTATTAGTATACTAGCCTAATGCTGTCCATTTGCATGGGTGAAGAAAATATAATAAACGTATCCTTAAAGTATTTTTTTTGGTAAAATATAAAATTGAAAGGGGGAATTGACATTTTAGGAGAGCAGGGAGATAGTGGAGGAGAAGTGGGTGAGTTTTTACATTTTTATATTAATTTGTAAATGGCCATTATAGCCTTTAAGTCTTATAGTTTCTATTAAAATAATATCAAATGGTTTATAGGTAAGTTTGGAATGGTTGTGGCAAAATTCATCCTAAAAAACTACTGGAGGTTCCCTTAATACATGCACCCCCATAGACACTTAAACTTTACACGATTTTTCAAGTATATTTTCACATTAAAATTTTTTGTTCAATGTGATAGCATCTCCGAGGTCATGACTTTATGTTGGAGGAAGAATCTGTTTGTTAATGCTAATTCTTTACAGGCAATTATGTTAACTTGCTTGTATGTTATGTTTTGTCCTTAACTCTAGATTTCCGTGGCTTGCAGGTTGCAAGCATCTTTGTTCCTACTGTTGTTACTTTGGCATTGTTCACATTGTTGGGATGGTAATATCTGAATGGCTTATTTTGTCATATTCACCTTTTTGTGAGATAAAATGTCTGTGACCTCCATCTAATATTGAATTCGTTTGTTGATTGCTTGTAGGTATGTTGGTGGAGTTGTTGGAGCCTACCCAGAGCAGTGGCTACCAGAAAATGGCAATTACTTTGTTTTCGCTCTTATGTTTTCAATATCTGTGGTGGTAATTGCATGTCCTTGTGCTCTTGGGTTGGCAACTCCAACTGCTGTCATGGTTGCAACAGGGGTTGGAGCTAATAATGGTGTGTTGATAAAAGGAGGAGATGCACTGGAACGAGCTCAGAAGGTCAAGTATATTATATTTGACAAAACCGGCACTTTGACCCAAGGCAAAGCCAAGGTCACAAGTGCAAAAGTTTTCTCAGGGATGGATCGCGGAGAGTTCCTTACGCTGGTGGCTTCTGCAGAGGTAATTTCTAACAGCCTAACTAGTTTCAAAAACAATATTCCTCTGTCTATCTCTGTATGTGTATTTATTATTGTATCATTTCTGGTTTCAAGTCCTAAACAGGGCATTTGACAATAAAAAGAGCACATTTAGAATATAGACTTACTATGAAAGGTGCAAGGGAGTAGGCAGCCTTTTCTTCTGCATTCTCTTCTTTCATGCATTTCTACAGTTACTGAATTTCCCTTCTTCTCATTGCTTAGGCTAGCAGCGAACACCCATTGGCAAAAGCCATAGTGGAATATGCTCGCCACTTCCATTTCTTTGATGAGAATTCGCTAACTGAAGATGCCCAAAACAGCAGCAAAGGATCCACATTTTCTGCATGGCTTCTTGACGTTGCAGAGTTCTCTGCTGTGCCAGGAAGAGGAATTCAGTGTTTTATTGATGGAAAGCGAGTACTGGTGAGTGTTTGGTCATTGTTATTTATAATTTCTGAGGCTTCAGAAATTGTCTTCATTGCACTAAACAAAAGTGGTGTTCGTGAACAGGTTGGCAATCGAAAGCTGCTAACTGAAAGTGGAGTTAACATTCCTACCCATGTTGAAAATTTCCTAGTGGATTTGGAAGAAAGTGCCAGGACTGGCGTACTTGCAGCATACGAGGATAATGTGATTGGAGTTTTGGGGGTAGCAGATCCATTGAAGAGAGAAGCTGCTGTCGTTGTAGCAGGCCTAGGGAAAATGGGTGTCAGAACTGTCATGGTTACTGGAGATAATTGGAGGACGGCTCAGGCTGTTGCTAGGGAGGTTTGTATGCATGCGTACCTGCATGTGCATTATTTGGATGGGCTTCCTGTTGAAATACTGCTTATCTGAATTAATACGGCATTGAGCTTCCCGCTCAAATACTGCCTATCTGAACTCAATCATGAATATGTTGGGTGCATTTGTTTCCATATTTGGTATAAGAAGCAGTAGAAAATGATGTCTTTGGTATTATTGGTTGTAAGCAGCAATTCGTCTAATCTGATTATACATATAAATTAAGATCACAATATGAGAGGCTGTAGGTTGTTAAAATTTCTGTTCAGCATGAATTAAATTTACTTGTTTTTGGACAGGTGGGCATCCAAGATGTAAGGGCAGAGGTAATGCCGGCTGGAAAAGCTGATGTTGTACGTTCCTTTCAGAAAGATGGCAGCATTGTTGCTATGGTGGGGGATGGGATCAATGATTCTCCTGCTCTAGCGGCTGCAGATGTTGGTATGGCAATTGGGGCAGGGACAGATATTGCCATAGAAGCTGCAGACTATGTTTTGATGAGAAATAACTTAGAAGATGTAATCACAGCCATTGATCTCTCCAGGAAAACATTCTCTCGAATAAGATGGAACTATGTTTTTGCCATGGCATACAATGTTATTGCTATTCCAATTGCTGCTGGGGCTTTCTTTCCTTCACTAGGGATTAAGTTGCCACCATGGGCAGCTGGTGCCTGTATGGCTCTTTCTTCTGTAAGCGTGGTTTGCTCTTCTTTACTTCTTCGAAGATATAAAAACCCCAGACTTACCACCATATTAGAAATAACTGTAGAGTAGAAATAAAATTTGAAAAACTATTATTTTCCTTATCAACAACTTGAGGTTTCTGTTTTATAGGAAGGAAATTGAAGGGTGCGGGAGTGAATAATAATTTTTCCATTTGTGTGATTTTTGTTTTGTTCACTCCCCTCATTTTAAGTCATAGGCAAGTTTTCCACCTGTTAAATGTAAATGTACTTGTTGTATAATATATATGATCATTGATCTCTCTTTAGCACGGAGTGTTCCTTTCTCTCTATATTTGCAATTCTATCATCCATGCACCGTAGCCTTCGAAATGTGGTCTCTAGTTGGTATTAGTCCTTTAATATCAATTCAAAGTAAATATCATGACCGAAGTAGTGTAATATTGTTGAACAGATTGCGTAGCATTGAGCAGTTACATAATTATATGGATGGCTTTTGAGCCTCCAGAATCTAGATGGCCTTTGGCATTTGGCATTTGGTTCTTAGTTAAGACTAATTGCTATTTGTATGATGATTGAAACGATTAGTTAGATACTTCATTTGTGGTTCTGTTCCCTTTGTGTGTGTGTGTGTGAATTGGTTTGGCCAAGTTGATAAGCCAACTCAACTGACCTGACCTGCTGCTCGCTTTTCCTAAATATGTTTGGCAATTGGCAACAAAGCTTTCGGTCCTTTTGTTTGGTTTATCTTAACAACTTACAAACACAAATAAAAAACAAAGAGCAGTGTAGCTGGCAGTTGTGCGGTGCAATTGCATGCTTGTGGCTTTTCTTGAATCTGGCTTTTGCTGTCCCGTTTAAATTAAGTGGTAGTTTGAATTGAGTTTTGTTTCAATTGGATAAAAATATATATATATATGTATGTATATATATATATATATATATATATATATATATAAAATATGGAAGCGGCAGCGGACAGTGCTCAGGTTCCCGGTGTAGCAAAGCCACTGAATTGGAGGATGCATGTCTATTTTTAGGGGGCGATGGGGAGACCAAGTCAAAACGTACTAGTCTAGTTGTAGGAGTTTAGGGCAATAAATTTCCACCACTCCATGATCATTTCCATTTTGTTCATCTATGACCAATTAACATCATCTGCTTCTTCACAAACTGGTCACAATGACTTCCTAATGGTCAAAACTAAATATAATTACTAATTAATATATAGTCTTTTCACATTTTGAAACGAAGCGAAATTTCCCAACTGTTTCCCATTCATCATATAGCCAATGCATTTGCCTTAATAATGAGGTAAAGGAAAACAGAACAGAAAAGAAAAGAAAAATGGAAAATGGACCGGAGAAACCAATACCAATTCAGCAAATTAAAATTCTCATTTTTCTTTTGACTATCTAGGTTAAAGGATAAGTACCAGCCAGCCCTGAGTCAAATTAAAACTGGTTCTCAATAATTCCTTTGGAACGATGACGCTTCAAAGCATTTGGGGCAAGTAATCTCTGGTCAAAACCTCATCTGGTAAACTTGGTTAACAAGAAAAAGAAGCAACAATCCCTGCCTGGTAAGACGCATCAGTGTTTATCACTCTATATTCTAGATTGCGTACTTGAAAGTCTATGTCGTTGAAAAAAAACATACATTAAATTCGCACGAGTTACTTGATCAATATCAATAGTATTTTATTCGGTAAAATACAGTTTCAATATATATGTAACTATCAAGAAAAGAACCGTCAAAATTTATTTATAGTAATAGGTAAGATCTTACATCACTTGTCATTCTATATCTCATCTTCAGCAATATGCCCTTTAAAATAATATTTATTTGGTTTGAAGGATGCTGCTTGCTTGCTGGATTGTAGAATAGGATACTTGACTGCAAACTTCTTTGTTCGTTTTTTTTAGTTTGGTGTAACGACATATGCTTGCCTAAACTGAAGAGCGGTGATCAACTCATGGCTGCTGCAACTCAAAAAAGAAAAAGTTAAATGCTTTTATAATGTTATATGCTACTTTAAATCAAACTATTTCGTTAATTTCCTTCCTGATTGCCGGTGCTCAAATTCTAAAGTCAAAATTTTAAAATGATGACTCTCTCTGCAATTTACAAATTAATAGGTTAGGAAATGGGGTTAGAAGAAACATTGGTTATATGGATTCCCACACCCCAAAATAGCAAGCATAGAGTTGTAGCTATGTGTGTGCAAATTAACATATATAAAAAATATATATATTTATATATTTCTTTGTTTTGTGAATGTATTTATAGCGGCATATCAGGTTCCATGATCATCCTCAATTAATTAGGTTGTAATCCTATAAATGCAAATAGATGGATGGCAATGTGAAAAGAGTATGATTCTAGAGCCAAGTACATAGCCGGTGTGTTGACTTTTTAAAATTTACTAATAGAATTTAGTGCATGTTGTACCGGCAAATTCAGCCATCAGCCTCATTGGTCAGTCCTATGGAATTGCTTTGATTGTCATCACAAATCTGAATCATGACACATTGCCAATCCAATTCAGACTGTTTGATTTTTTATAGTATATCTATCATTATATTACGTATGCAAAACTTGAGGGAGAAGAAAAGAGGGAAATCAGCCAAGATTTATTGTATCAACTAGGAAATACATGTTAAATTCCCTTAAACATAAGCTTGACCAAGAAGCAAAGACCATCTCAAAAGGCTCCAAATTCACCCACCCAATGTCTAAAGTTAACCTAAACGCATCATGACCCATTTGATGTTAACAGATGTTGTTTCCAGGCAGCATCTCTACTTTGGGTTCAACTCATTTTATTTTCTTCGTTAGCAGGGTCAAGAATACACCTGTCTACTTTGACCAGAGATTGTGAATTTGTGTCCATATAAACGAACTGAAGGTAAAGCTTTTCCTTTCCGTGAAAGAACTAAAAGCAGGGAAAACAGACGGAGAGTGGTCACTCAATAATATTCCATGAGCACCACTGCGGCTACCTCCAATGAATGGATGCAATTCTATGAACAAACTGCTGATGAACTGTCAGCATCATCTTTGGGATTCTCTGATTCCACTATAGTGGCAACAAGTGTCTCTCCGGTGAGCAACCTTAGCCCTAGAACAAGCAATTTACATTCAGCAAGTGATCAATTGACGCCTAAGGGTTCTTCCTCAAAGCCAATAAGAAGAAGGTCTAGAGCTTCAAAGAAAACACCCACCACCCTTCTCAATGCTAACGCCAGCAATTTTCGAGCCTTGGTGCAACAATTTACAGGTTGTCCTAGCACACCCCTTTCACTAGGGAACAGAAGAGGCCCGATTAACTTGAATTTTGCTCTCGGGACTGAACGGAATCAAAGCGGTACCGCTACTTCCATAATGTCAGCTTCCGGCAACGATTATTTTTATCAACAAAGTCATCAAGAGCAGCTACGGCAGCAACAGAACGCATCTCACCAGCAACATCAGCATCTGTACCAGGAACAACAACATGCAGTATCACTTGACAATGCTCACCACGGTTTCGACTTGGACAATATTTCTTTACAGGAGCTTAATAGAGACCACCGTTACACCAATGAAACTGCAAATGATAGCAATTACCTCTTGTAAGGACTATGTTATCTAACCATTCATCACCTATTTGTGGTGTTTGTTTATCTGTCAGAATTTGATTATGAATCGGGAAACTATGTCTTTATTTAAGTACGTTAAATAATTTTCTGTTTGCATTCGTATCATACACAAGGAAACAGGAATTACTATTCGTTTCCTTCTTAAAGGACATCAACAAGCAACATTGGAGGAAAGTTCATGTTTAAGTAGTGTCTCCTCATGTTCAGAGCAGAAGTATGATTTAAGTAAGGTTTTATTCAATTAGGAAGCCAAAACTCAATTCTTCAAACGCTAAACGAACCCATCAAAGTTTCATTTTTTTTTTCCTACAGCAAAATTTGAATCCATCAAGTTATTCAATGTATATAAAAACACTATCTCACTTCGGTTGACATTGGAGTCAAAATAAAAAAAAGACAAGACATACTATAATTTACCACCTTCATCTGATCTGAAGAGGGTATACGTAAAAAATCAAAAGTCTTCGCTTTTTGGATGATCAGCATCCAGACAAAAAAGAAATAGTTATCATGAAGAAATTACAATCTTAACAGAGAATGCTTCTATTTTCCCTTTTTTCATTCTTAAAAGAAATGTAGCACAAGGGTAAATAACACTCCCATCAAGGGAAAAAAAAGATAAGGAAGGGCATGATGGTAGAGTCATAATTTTGTGATTATCGAGTCGAATGAATGGAGCCGAGTTTTGAATTCAGTGTCGCAGGCTGAGTGTCACGGACCTAAGGGAAAATCTTGAATCCTACATCGAACATAATAAGAGGGTCACTGGGGTATATAAGGGTTCACACCATCTCCGCCTTGTGAGGCGCCTTTTATAGGACAAAACCGTGAGGCCAGGGGGCCAGAGCGGACAATACCTCACAAGGGTGTGAACCGAGGCAGAAGGTTGATCTGGGACGCCGAAAGGGTGAATGCCCGGGTCCCGGAGCCGCGCGGGTTCGGAGCTTAAGTCTCGACCCGTGACAAGTGGTATCAGAGCCAGCCCTAAACCGTTCGATCCACGCCGAGCGCCTCGAGGGAGGTAGGCAGGGTGGCCGGCCTCCGTGACGAGGGCGTCACGAGGTTGGGTGCGGGAGGATGTCACGGACCTAAGGGGAAGTCTTGAATCCCACATCGAACATAATAGGAGGGTCACTGGGGTATATAAGGGTTCACACCATCTCCGCCTTGTGAGGCGCCTTTTATAGGACAAAACCGTGAGGCCAGGGGGCCAGAGCGGACAATACCTCACAAGGGTGTGAACCGAGGCAGAAGACTGATCTGAGACGCCGGAAGGGTGAATGTCCGGGTCCTGAAGCCGCGCGGGTTCGGAGCTTGAGTCTCGACCCGTGACACTGAGCATAAGCTCCAACAACCAAGCCTGACTTGAATTACAAGGCCCAACTTCGAAATCATCTTTTAAAAGTTGGCCAATTGTGAGCATCCCAATTCCCAAACCCAGAAGAGCAGAAGCTGCAAAAACGAAACAGTCCTTAGACTTTTTCGAGCAGCGAAGTGAATAAGCAAGTGTATAAATAAAATTTAAATTTGATTTGATTATTATTGAGTCAAATTTAAATTTAAATAATTTTATTTATCAATCGAATTAAATTTAAATATTTTTATATCCGATTCAAATAGTTAACAAATTTAATCGAATTTTTATATTTAATATATTTTTATTATTTTAATTAATAAACTATCTCGAACTTGAATTTGAACTCGAGCATAAATAATTAAATTTTTGTTAAATATAAAAATTAAATTTATTTTTATATGTTAATCGAGCTTAATCAAACGAGTTCGAGTAGTTTGATTTTTATACCGAGTCGAATTCGAATTAAAAAAATAAAATTTGATTAAATTCGAGTCGAATTTTAAATTTTAAATTTCGAATCAAGTTCGAATTCAAATTTAATATTATATCGACTTGAACTCCATTGATTATATCTCTAAGTATAAGCTACCCTAATCCTATTTTCCTCCTTTGTGATAAACCCTGAAAAAGAAGGCCAGGGTTTTAACTTTGAAACCTAAGTTGATCTCATTTGACATAAACAACTGCTGCTTCGAGGAAACAACCACATCCTTTGGCAATAAGTCACCCCTATTTGATCCATTAAGAATGGTCAAGAATTGACATGTCAATTACTTTGACCAGGCCGATGTAGACGTGGTCACCAACCCACTATTTATATAAGTTGGAGGCTTACAGTTCAAATTGCGTGGGGAAGTTACAACCTCGTGGAAATTGCAGTTATATTCATGGTAGTAGAAGACAAACAGAAAAATTTAAAAAAAAAAAAGCGCAAATTAATCCAACCCGTAAAACCATGAATGAAACTCTTTCTAGCTCTAGTGAATGGATGCAACTCTATCAACAAACCATTCATACTTCTTTCGGATTCTCCGATTCCTAAGGGATGTACAACAAAGCCTATTCGGAGTCGATCCAGAGCTTCTAAAAGGACACCCACCACACTCCTCGGTGCCGACGCTAAAAACTTCCGGTCCTTGGTGCAACAATACACAGGCTGTCGCCGTTGTTGCACTTCCATTTCATTTGGCAACCCAAGAGGTCCTGTCAATATAGATTTCGCACTTGGAAAGGAGCACGATTATCACAGTACTGATCATGCTTCAATATCGCAGCCTTTTTTTGAGAATTATTGGTCTCCGCAATCTCAACAAGTGCAACAGCAAGAAGATCATCTACAACACTACCAGCAGGAGCAGCAGTTAAATGAAGAACAAGAATGCGAGTTTTCTTTTGACAGTATCCCGGCTGATGATTTTCTTCTTACATCATCTTGTTTCCCTAGAAGATGAGGTTCTGAGATCACACAAGGGTTTGTCATGGATGATTCGTATTCTCCTTGCATAAAGCTTAGCTTAGCTTAGCATTCTTAATTCCTTTATTGAAAGTATTAAATTATGTTTACTGCATGAAGTGAGAAATTATTAGGTGAATAAAAGTAACTGAATGGTATTCATCAAGTGTTTTAGAATATATAGTCATGATCGAGCAATGCAAAAGTATTAAATTATGTTTACTTGTCTGATCTTTTCCCTTTTGTTCTGTTCTGGTCAAACCACTTAAAAGCCAAAAGGTTTTTAAGATTCGATCGAAATGCTTATTAATTTATAAACCATCCAATAAATTAAATTAGAACTATATATATCATTATAATATGGTTTTAATTTAATTTTTTGAATACTTGTCTCGCAAAGTGAGACCAGTTCAAACTAATGAATTTTACATATGTAATGGATGATTGTGGTGTACTTATGCACTTTGGATATAACATGTGCAAAGTGCAATAAATAAATAAATATATATATATATGCATTTACTCTATATAATGAAAATAATTAAATATAATGTCCCGAATTAAGTGATGCAAACTATATATTAATAGTTAAATGTTAAAATGATATAAAAACTTAAGAAACAAAGTGGGGCTTAATTTTTGGGACCCATCAAGAAGATTTTTTCTTAGTTTCATCCGCAACTACCTCACCTTTGTTCATCAATCCAAATTTTTTACGTTTGTTTCTAGTTAATTTCAACTTTTACATTTAGTAATAGTATTAATCTAATTAGTATCTTTTAGTAAAAAAGATAAATTAATTAAACAATTCTCCTTAATTTATTATTATCTTTAGTCCCATTTTTATCATAACCGAATTATTAGGTAACTATTTGTACTAATATATTAATTCAATACTATATGATCTACATGAAAATATTTCTTAGAAACTTCATCATGTTTTGTATGATTAGATTCAAATTGTTTTTAATATTTTTCCCTTTTATTTTAATTAAAAAATCACTGCTACATTTTTTTAAAATTTTTTGCAATGAAAAAAAAATAATACTACTCTAATTGAATTAATTTTTGTTAAGCATCTAATTTAAAATTAATTAATAGTAAATAGAACAATCCAACTTGAATATAAAACTATAAGAAATTATATATTTATTAGATGAAGGATAATATCACTTTAACAAGTTACATTTATGTGTAGGCAGAGATGAAAAAAATTTACTACATGATAGATTCGAAAAGCGTAACAGAAAAAATTAAAGGTTCTGACGTTGATATCATATTAAATATTCAATTTAAAATTAATTTACAGTAAGTAAAATGGTTTAACTTAAATATAAAATTATAAAAAATTAAATATTTATTAAATGTAAGATAACATCACTTTAACTATTTCATATTTTAACTCCATCATGTTTTATTTTTTGCAGCTGGGGGTGAAATTACCCCCATTTTCTATTTATTTTGAAGTTAATTAGGAAGAAACCAAGTCCGACGAGGGAGTCCATATCGGAACAACATCATCAAATTAAATTTTAGTGGCAGAGGAATTAAAGAAACAAAAAAACTAATGTTTACTCTGTGTATTGTTTTACATTATTATTATTATTATTATTATTATTATTATTATTATTTATTTATTTAGTTTCCTCAAACTTAAAAGATTCCACATCCAACAAACCTTTTCTTTTGCATTAATCAGTGGATATGGCAAACTTTGTGGCGGAGAGGATCATTATTGCTATACCTAGCATTTTTGCTTTCTAGATAAAAAAAAAAAAAGAAAGATATTACAATATTATTGTATCACGTCTTACATGTCGTTTTCTGCTTTTCTTAACGCTTTATATGTTGTCCCTTACTTTCTATCATATGGTGATGGATCCAATCCACTTTCGCAAACAAGCTTCAAGGTTGCTAGCTTAGGCATACGGAAATACTGGTTTGATCCGTTTGCATATGACCAGACCAGCTACTTCACTCTTTTTTTTTTTTTTTTGAAAAAACAGTATTTACGTATGTATGTTTATATGTAGTAGAAAAAAGGGCAAAAAAAGTAAATAAAAAGAAATTTTCCAAAATTAATTAAAATATAAAGTGATCTAATTTTCTGTCTTTGAAGGATCAGTAATACTATTTGTTACCTACAAGCCTCTTCAATAATTGATCTCTAAGAGATATAGAATAAATATGCATGCTAATGACTGATAAATTTTTTTTTTTCTTTTGAATCCGTACAAAAGTGCAAAAATTGTAAATCCTGACGGTATTTTAATTAGTATAACATTTGCCCCTGAACTTATGATGTTGCAGAATTGTCCATCAGCTCCATATATAGATTCAGATTCCGCGAAGAAATGACTAAGAAGAAGACGAAATTAAGAAAATATGCAATTAAAAACAGTACATCAATTCTGCTACAACAACTTCACAAAGTTGTAACAATTTGATCTAAGGAGGGCATAGAGTCATTGGACTTGAGCCTATGCCGGCAAGTAGGACAGGAAGAGTGAGAGAGCAGCCATTTGTCGATGCAAGCAACATGGAAGCGATGGTTGCATTTGGGAAGCATCCGTATTTTGTCACCATCCAAGAAATCTGTCAGGCAAATTGCACAACCTGAAGCAGATGATGGTGAGCCTGAATTGGCATAAGTTGAAGTTGGCAAAGCTACCATTTCTTTCTTCTTGAGACCCGAGTTTAGTCTACGCGCGGCCACCCATTCCCTGGGCTCGGTCACAGCACGATGCGTGCACTGAAACACACATTGTAGCGTGGAGTGAAGGCCTAAGGCACAAACAAAGGCACACAACATGGCTGCCACGATTATCATAAGGTTCATGTCTACTGTCGGTTCTTGTGTCTCCTGACAGGGGATGCTTAAGGTGGGATTAGTAGAGGGAGATGGTGAAGTTTGAGCCATGGAGAGAGGGAGAAGTGGCGAAATTAAATTGAATGTACTTAAGTATGAGCAGATAGAGATGTGAAAAATGGAGTGGGAGAGCAGACACATGGTACGTACACACAGCAAGCAAGAGGAACATGAGGCCAAAGAGCAATGAGGCTGATCAAATATATGGTGTTGGTAAATGTGATGGGATAGTGGCATGGGATGTGCTTATGCTTACTTGATAATCCACTGTCTTCCCTTTTGTTTAATGCGCTTCAAAGCAAGATAAAAGCATCACTCTCTTTCCAAGAATTTTTCAAATTTCTATTGGTTGGTTTCATCAAGTTGCAGAGAAACATGAAAATTATTCTGGCATAAAGGTGGACAAGCTATCTCCCTTGACTAATTCTCAAAAAACATGCAATATTGTCTCAAAATTGAGTTCTGGCCACAACTTTCTCTCCTCTTTCCTCATCTCTAATCACATAAAATTAAGCCCAGAAAATTGCAAATATAAGAGTATAAATAGATTTCCTTCTAATTACTAGTGGAGAAACAACAAAAAGTGGATATGAATAATTATGATTCTGATATATTATATAGTTCCATCTTCTGCTTTTCGTCATCGGGATGTCAAATTCTAGGTTGGATAGATAAGTTGGCAATCAAGTTTTACTTGGATTGGCTACTACTCCACTAAATGGTATATTTGTGTAAGGTGTCATGGTCCACATGTCACATTTGTCTTGCTATATATATATATATATATATAATAGAGAACATCAGATTAACTTTTTTTTTTTTTTTTTTGATAATTTTATCAATTTTCCAAATAAGAGATTTGGGATTTAAATATCTCGTCACCAAATTTAAGGGAACCAAAAAATGAGTTTCCTTCCACCAAATGAAATAAATAATAATAATGACAATTCTACGTCCATACACAAAATAACAACAGCATTGGTCCTATAATATATATATATATATATATATATATATATATATATATAGAAAGATTTTTTTGAACTAAACGAGTAAATTATCTTAAAAGGTAATATTATACCACTGTTAAATTAATACTATTTTGGATTTCAGGATTTATTTGGAAAAATTCTAATGATTCAACTTAAATTAGGTTCTCATTTCTGTGATGCTAGCTGCCAATTCAACCAATAATCTCAAAGTGACTTACGATGATACAGAGAACTTCTCCAAATCCAAAATTTGCCACTCAATATATAAATTAAGATGATTCCTGGGTAAACGTCATATATAATCACATTTGATTCACATTAATTAGCACAAATCTTGTGGCATAAAAGGTCAGATTAATTAAAAAAGAAAAGAAGCATGCTTCCTACATTAATTACAGCGTGAAGACTATAATTAAGTTCATGAGGAAACGTGACGAAATTATTCTGGCCATATTAGTAGAGATCCACCACGGAATGTGTAGCCTATATATCATTGCTTGACTTAAGCGACATGGGATTCTTGAGATCATTGATCACTGTTTGACGTTCTGCTGTTTTTAGTTTTTGTTTTCATTTTCGGACTAGGGAAAAAATTGCAAAGTAAATTCAAAAGCATCAAATAGCGGCGAGAGAGAGAGGAAACTCACAGAATTGGTAATTAAGGTAATATTGGGGGGGTGTAAAGCATTCACAAGCTCCTAAGCTTTTGTTGAAGTTGATTATTATTGTTTTGGTATATATATACTATTCCAAGTCCTTTCATCGATTCCCATAAATTGAAAAGGAAACTGCAAGAGTGGATTTTTCTTTAAGCATACTGCTAGTACTAATTATATAAGTATGTAGAGTGTAGAGGGAACCCTGCAGCTGCCTCCGTTTGAATATGAAATGAGTACTGGAAATTATTAATTCCATCTGGAACTACTAATAACGATGAAAAATCAGCAACCCATTTTGTTCCATTGCCGGCTACCGTTAATTTCCATTCACATTGTTCTGATCTATCACAAATTAATTGACTTTAACACTACTTTAGCATCTCCAAAGAAAAATCCATTGGTAACATGAACTTCAACAGGGTCTTCCATGACTATATATAACTTTGAAATCCAGGTAAACATTTATCAATCCTAGTTAGTGAACCAGCTGATTTCCCTAAAATTCCCACGCCACCAAATGATGTTGCTTTTGTTGTAACAGTGTACCCCTGCGACAATATTAGCCTGCCCTCCTAATAAAATTCCAATGCCTGCTGAGAAGATGGCAACATCCGTGATATCATTTTGTAAAACTTTTCTCTCCTCTGTCTCCACCGCTACTTGTGGACTATTGATGTCCTAGGAAACAGCTTGGTAAGAAAGTCTCGTGGCCTTTTTCAACTAGAAATATCCTTTTCCGTCGAGAAGTGAAGAAAGAAGCAATTATTTATGCGAATTCTGGCGGAATCAATAATGAAGATCCCTCCTCCTTGATAACTTGAATCAAAAAAGAATGTCGCGGAAGGTGATGTCCTCATATTAGATTCCTACAATATGATCTTTTGCATGGGTAAAAACAGTAGGGACAGATGCTTTTTCCTTAAGGACCTGACAATTCGGAGACCATACTTCAATGAGATGCAGGTCTCCTGGAAATGTGTCTGGCGCTCGCAACGATCCTCCTTTCACCTAATTGATCGATTAAGTATGGAACATGATCTGAATTAAAAGGTGCATTCAAACTAAGATATGAAATACTGTTGAAATTAAGTATCCAAAT
The DNA here is from genome assembly GCF_002303985.1 of Durio zibethinus. The sequence continues at coordinate 32,338,558 of NW_019168048.1, read as the reverse complement.
GAATGGCTTCGGAATATATCAGATGAAAGGGGAAATAATTAATTTTGTTCACAAGAGAATCTATGTACCTTTTGTTCACAATTTGCCTCGTGTAAATAGAAATCAATTAAGATTCTTCCAGTGTTAACAGTCAGCAAACACGTTTTATTCAATTGGAATTGGGAAATCTAGAGCAAAACCCATATCCATCTCAAATGTACCGTTAATTTTAATGAGAAATTGGGCTTAGTTATAGGCTTTGTTTCTGCTTATTTATAAATTATAATATCCCCTAGCCCATAAAGGATATTCCGCTGGAATTAGGAGCCTCTATATTACCCATTAAACAATGGGGTTGGGCCAACCCTCTAAGATGAAAGTAAAAATATGACTGGGTCGGACCTCCATTTGCTCAGCCTTTGTTACACTGCTCTGAGCCCCAAAAAATCCACTGAGAACATCACTGGGCCAGACTTTATTTGCTATATAACGTTTCTTATGCACGCCCACCCAACCCCCAACCCCATCCCCCAAAAAAACCCACCCTACTTACCTATATATAAATAATTGGTTGCGTAAATATGTATGATATACTCCATTGATGAATTCTCTAAGTACGCATGCATCATTCAAATAAATTAATACACATATAGAATATATATATATATATATATATATAAAGCTGAAGCAGAATAAGTTTGAAGGAGAGAATACCTTAACAATTATATACCACTAAAACTTAGCCATTGAATTTTTTCCAAGGCATAGAAAAAGTTAATTACATAAAAAAAAAAAAAAAGATCATACCTATGAATCAATATATAGTAACAGTACTCAACAGTCTATCAATTTTGTGTTTCCTGATTTACTAAAACAAACTCCACAATTCATAAGCATTTATAAAATGAAGTAATCGTGTCTTATTTATTAAATTAATCAGCAGTAGTTTTTTTTTTTTCAACAATTACACTGAATTTTGTAAATTGAAATATGGATTCCAACAGAAACATAGTATCGAAAAAGTTAGCCTCGTTTCCCCATATTCACAATTGTCAAGTAAGATAAATCTCGACCAAAAAAAATTATAATAATAAGAATAAATAACGTCAGCTGCTTAAGCCTGATCCACTGTAACGAAGACATTTGCCGATACAGCGACGTCTGACTCGATCACAACACGATTTTCAGACAAATTACACAGGGCATGGCTAGGAAATGAGCTGCCGTCTGTGCTTACTGAATATTGCACATGCTTTATCCGGTCAGGAAATAAAAGAACGGGATTAAAATCAATTGTCCACGAGTTCCCATTCCCTTGAACAGCCCCTCTTGCAACTGTTGCTTTAATGTTCATCCCATTAACATTATTCCTATCAACTACAACCTGATCAATTTCTTTGAAAGGCCCCTTTGATTGGTCTAGTTGCACAATTTCAACCCCATTATTGGAGCCACTGAACATGTTATCCACTATATTCACTCCATTTGCTACCCCATTTATTGATTTCAAGAGAACGAATGCATCACCAAGGAAAAAACTGCTAGAGATATGAAGTTGCACCGGGTCTTCAGCCACAATACCAGTGTAATCCATGTAAGAATTCACTATCCGGGTTTGTGTCAGACCAGGCAGCTTCAAATAAATCCCCGTGCCACCAAAACCTGTTGCTTTGTTGTAACAATGCACCCCAGAAAAGGAGTTGGCTTGACCTGAAACCATTATTCCTATGGCAGCTGAAAAAATCACCACATCTGTGACAGCATTATCGTTGCCCATTAGGTTAATGGCAGTGCCAGTAAAGTTCCTTTCGCCTTCATCACCACCGGCGGTGATATGCTGGCCCAGGAAAGAATTCCTGATATAGGTCTCGTGCCCACCTTGGATTAAAATTCCGTTGGTGGTGAAATGGGCAATGTAGCAGTTGTCAATGCTAGTCCTCAGTGAGTTTACAACTGAAATGCCTCCACCTCTATAATTAGAATCCAACATCAGGTCTTTGAGGGTTATGTACTCGTAGTTATAGGATGATAATGAAGAAAGCTGTGAATTCAAGGCGCTTCCTTCCTCGCCATATTGACTGATAGCCGATGATGCCGATAAATCAATAAGATACCCATCAGCTGGAAAATTATCTGAGGCTCGCAATGTCCCTCCATGGATCTGTCTCATAAAAAAATCGAAGTCAATAAATTAATGAATAATTAATGGAGATGAAATTAGTTTTAATTGGAGATCTTCCTCAACTAAACTTGATGTTGTTAATTTTGTTTCCTCAGCTATCTTTGCTAATTTTGTCCAAACAAGAAGAAATTGTTGCCCCAAGCTTCTGCTTTTTGCTTTTTAACCAATAGGAACAACTACATTTCAGTTTTCATGACAAATTAAAAGAACTTTTTTCTTACATCACATGGATCATCAGATATACGGTTTCCTGGTCATTATCGATCACGGCTGTAGATTTCTTGTTTGCTTGACAAAAAAAAAATAGTAAAGCCTTTTGATGAAAGTGACGGTATGGTTTTTCCTAGATAGGAAATTATGAAATGTGATTATTTCTCCAATCCAAATTAAAATAATGAATTTTGACACAGACTTTTCCAGCAATGAATGGTCATTGAAATTCACGAGATGGTCTAAAGGATCCATTTGGCAAATGAACATAGTGTCAAACAAATCGGAAGGTGCTTATGTCATCTAATATGATAAAATATAGCTGTAATTTCAATTTTCAACAACTGCAGAAGTTTTATGTTTTGTTTTTTATGAATGCAGTTTTTCAGGCACAGTTCATCTTGCCACGGATCTTTCACCACAAAGACCAAATGCTGTGTGGCAATGCTAATACGTACCGAAATTAATATACATACGAACGTCAATGAGATGCATGATACATATATTTTATTTTCTTCTATATATTCTCATCAAGAAAATTTAGGACATTAATTAATTAATATATAGCCAATCATTTCAATTGATTCAAAATCTTTAGGGAGCATACCATAAGATTCCCTGCAAAAACAGCCGGTAGCCTTAGTGGTTTACTGATGAGGTAATTTCCACCTTCAAGGTTAATTTGTGGCCCTCCAAGATTAGTGATCCCTTCCATCAAGAACCCTTCACTTGGACCTTGAAATGCATCCGCTATTGCCTTGTTTAGTGCTTCTGTGCTGTCTGATTTTCCTGTTGGATCGGCTCCGTATTTTGTTACGCGATACACACGTGGAGCGGGTTCTGCCTATATCCATCGTCAGTTTGTATTTTATGCAATAATTAATGTCATGGAAAACTTGAGGAAATTAACGTTAGGAACACGATTGACTAGAAAAAGAAATTATACCTGTAGTGGCGGAGCAGAGGACGGAGAGAGGGAGACTGATGAACCAATTAGAAGAGAAGCCTTAAACGCTTGCAATTGGCGCATTTGCTCATGGTAATTACGAGCCGCAGAAAACTGAGCCAGCCGTGAATTATCGCTAGAAACATGAATTATGAGCAAACTTGCCAAACCCAATATCATGGAGAGTGCAAGAACATCCCTTGCCATTGTTCTCTTGAGTTTTGAGGGACAGACGGTTTCTTGCAATACTTAAAATGATAGAAGGCAAGAACCTGGAGGAACATGGAAAGAAAAGAGGCTAACTAAGATTTCCTAGGAAAATCTTTTAGAATGTTTTATAATATTGGATCACACACATGACACCTATCACAGTTTAGTTTCTTTTTTAAATATAATTAGTATGTTTTTGGGACGTCTGTTTGTGTGTTGGACATTTTAATTTCTTCTCTGACAAAAAGGTAATCAGTTACCAACTTCTTACTTTACGGACCCTAACAAGTTTGACATTGTGTAAAAGGTATTTTCTCTTTCAGAAACAAAGGGCAAAGGCAAAAGAGGGTTACATATACTACTTTAGGGGAGATTGATTTATGCACTAAATAAGATTGAAGATGTTTCATGGAACAGTTTGCTGATCAATCGCATAATATTGGTGGGGGTGTTGACTGCTTATTTCATTAATGATTGGATATAAGATTAAGAGAAACAATGTTGGACAAAATTGTTAGGAGGATCAACAATGGTTTATTATTATTATTATTATTATTGTTGTTGTTGTTGTTTTATGTGGTTCAGCATGGTTAATGAATAATGATCATCAAGTTTTTCCTCTTTTTGCTGATATTCTTGGAATTTGTCAGTTTGTAAAATGAATGAAAAGGAGAAAAGAAATTTAATGCTCCATAAATGCACTATAATTATCTTTTATAAAGTTCATTAATGGAGATATTTTTTTTTTGGGTGAATTTCACATAGATTTTACAGTGCTTTAATAAATTATAAACCTTTTTTTAGCAAATACGTGCATAAAATGTGTGTTAAGATTGATGCTCCATAAATGCACCATCTCGCTGGTGGTAGAAAGAAAGAAAGAAAGAAAGAAAGAAAGAGAAATGATGAGAAGTAAAGGAATTGGGTGCGTAAGGAAGGTAGTTTCAATTGCTTGCTATAGTACTGCTTCTTCATCTTCAAGTAACTGAGCCCCAATAAAAGGAAACCTTTCTTGGCTTTACTTCAGGAGCACTTCCTTTTATTGAAGTTGTTTTCATTCACAAAAAACAGTTGGTAACGGACACAAGCAATTGCAAAGTATATATTTATTATTAGATGGGAAATGTATAAGAAACTATCATTGCACGTTGCTGCTCATTTTGATTTTCCAAATTAGGAGAGCATGCAGGGTGATCATCGTCATACTTTTAAAGAAGCTTAAGGTTAGGGATGGATGGATAGATGTATGATTACATTACGCTATTGCGAATCTTGTTCCTACACCTTAAAACACATTTTTTTTTTTTTTCAAAATAACAGAAAATTATGGAGGAGATATATTGTACACAATGAAAATGACAAGACAATACCCCTCAATAACACATCTTACAGCAATCTGTCGTTTTTTCCTTTTTTTTCTTTGTGTCTTTGATTTATTGTAGCATTTACATCATAAAATAATAGCAACTAGATTAAAGGTAAAAATTAGAATCATGAAAATTTTCAAATCTTAAGGATCTTGAAAAATATGCAAAACTCAAAGTAACAAACATATAATTGCAAAGAAATGAAATATTAACCTTATTACTTATCACCTCCAAGACAAACATTATATTTGCACTCATAGTCAGTTGTCTAAGACAAGATCAATTAACATGAGATTGCCGTACAGTAAATACTGGTCCAGAGTTCAACGGCAGAAGACTCCAGTAAGAACCTTGATTGTCAATACAACAGCTATACCATTTGACTCTATAAGAACCCACTGGAAAATGAGAGACATCAAGTACACAATTTGAAAATCCTTGCCCTTTAGAATTTGGTTCGAAACACACAACTCCATTTGCAATCTGGTCATCATTAATATCATTTTCCCAGAAACGCTTACCATGATTACTCTTGATTGCACACTCTGTCACATAGTCAAATAACTTCTCATTCATTTCTACCATGTCCTCACTTTCCCAAGGATGACTATCCCACTCCATTTGTTGATTATTACTTTCACTACCGGATGGCCTCCGAAAGGACACTCTACAGTGAAGAAGGCAGTACAACTTGTTCAATTGAAGTGAGAACTCAGGTGAGGCATTTCTCAGTTGCAGACAGAGATTTAGTGAGACTTGAAAGCCGGGCAAGACACTAATCTGATTTTGATTTCTTGTGTCTGTATTAAACACAAAGAGCTCTGAACCAATTAAAGGCCTGAGATTTAATTCAATTTCAGAAATCAGGATACTATAGAGTTGCAAAAGATACCAGTTATCTATAGAGTTGCAAAAGATACCAGTTATCACAACCAGTTCTGCTATGGTCTTAGGAAGAAATTCAATTTTAACACAAGAAATGCATACACCATTATAGAAGATAATTGTAAGGGAGAATCATTATTCAATCTTCAGCGATCAACTAAAAGTTTTTGTAATTGAAAACATGCGTATAAACAAAGCTGAACAGTGGAAATAGTGCCTAGCAAATACCTTGTGTTAAAAAAATACTTTGGGATCAGGAATGGGATTTGAAGCCATTTCTTGATGGTGTCTAACAGTAGTTCTAACCCATTCTTTGTAACATGGAACATTATTGCCTCAATTTGCATCCCGTTCGTCTCACTTTGCAAACGAATCATGGTGGAAACAGCATTCCTAATTATATTGAGTATATCCCTTACTTCATGCCCACTTGTCAATATATGATTTCTGCACTGCCGGTGAAAACATTTTTCAGTATGTCCTCCATTACCTAAAAGTAGACAGAGATCTACCCTGATCTCAGAGTCAATGTGCAATAGACGCCCAATCAAATCTTGCAGTAGCATTGAACTTAAATAATTCTGCTGGGAGTCCTCATGATCACAAGTTCTTGAATTTTTATAACCAGGAAGATTTGGAAAGAAAAGTGGGAATCCGGCAGTAAAGGCCAAAACTGAACAATCAAGTGCAAGCATTGCAATGGTTTTCGAGCTCTCACCATCCATACCAATGAAAGATGAGCTTATCAGATCCAATTCCTTTGCTAGTCTCTTCAATCGGAAAGATAACTGAGTGAATTTTTTAAGATGCTTGAGGTTGGGCAAAGCACTGTTCTGAACCTCAATTATATTGCTAAAATTTTCCTCTTTAGATGTGTCCAAGACTTCAAGAATCTCCCCAGCAGCCCCCAGAAACTTTGCTCTCAGAGCAAAGAACCATCTTTGAAAACAGAATGCCTTTCTAGATATGTCAACTCTTTCTAATGTTTCTATCGAAGAACATTGATTGTGATATGCCCCAACAAGCACATCCCTATAATTAGGCTCACTGTTATTCCCTGCAGCATCTTGTCCAACTAAATTATCTTTAAAAGAAGCAAGGAGTTCATTAATGTCCAGTGAACCTGCTAAAATGGATTGTTGCTTTGCCAAGACACTAAGCCGGACTTTTGCCTCAGAATAGGAAAACTGAACTAATGATTTAAACCAGCAATAACAGGAATCAGATTGAACTCTTGTCATTAGCTGTGCAAAAATAAAAGTTGCTGTAATCCATGCTCCCTGACACGCCGCATATATTCCAGCTTTATAGGCATGCCAGTTATCACTCTCTGACATCATCTTGCTGGCATGCTCAAGGGTAGCAAGTTCTTGCTTAAATGGGTGCTCCATATGAAAAATATCCATGTTTCCAACAAGACAAGAATGCAATAGTAAAGAGTAAATGGTATGTGTATAGCAATCAAATACCCTGCCATGGTGTAGATGCTCCACCAGAAGCTTTACTTTGTCAAAGACATTGGTAGTGATTGCCCTAGCTTCATTGAGATTTTGAAGGCAGGCAGCCACAAATCTGTGTATATTAAATAAAAGCTTGGACCTGAAGACTTTGCATTTTTCTCCTTCAAAGTCCAGAATCCCAGATGAACCAATTTGTCCAATAGCCACAAAACTTTCATTCAGATTCACAAAATATTCAATAAATGAACTGATTTCATCCAGCACCATCACACCCAAATCTGGATTTTCCCCAACCAGCTGAAGAATAAGATTGAGGAGGCTTTTAACTTCTTGAAATATTCTGGAATTAGTCTGACAAGGATCAGGTAATGGCTTCACCAGTGAGCTGAGCTGTGCCATAATTAATGAGATGACCCGTGATGGCAGAGGTGAGGAACACACAGCAAAAGATTCACTTTCAGCTCTTGCCCAAAGTTTGTTTGACACATCTGTCAGAACTCGAAGAGCTGCAAGGCTCTTTGACATGATTGGGGACTGTGAAGCATTCTCTAGAATGGCTAACATCCGAGCAAATTCAAGCATTTCGAAAGAAGGGAGGTTAGGTAGTGTGTACAAAAGGATCTGCAAATTGCCCAAAATGCATCAACAGAATTTAAATCTAACAATACTAAACAACCAGTTTATCACTGGCTTAGAGATAACCTTATGTAAAATCTGGAGAGCTCCACATTGCATGACTGATGGAAGTTGAGATTCATCTAGTATGCTGAATAATGTTTTGGTCACATGCATATTAACAGAAGAGCAACACCCTTCTTTTACAAAAATAAGATGTAAGCACCTTAATGCTGTTAGTCGCAACTGCAAAGTATTTTCCTGACTAAGACATGATAAAAGCAAATCAACCTGTATCCAAATGGAAAGACACAAAGATATCATAAAATTATAAGTGTATAATCCCACAAACAAGGCTAAATAAAAGCAGAAAACAAAGAGATGTGCGGGATATATTTCGAGAAAGAGAGATGGTGAACAAGAATTACACTGCACCCTGCCCCACCCACATGAACTGATGCTGGAAGAAATACCTGTTCAGAAATAAGACCTGTTGACTTGGAAACAAGTTTTGAGAGTGAAACCAGCATGGAAATGATAAAATTCTCTTCTGAAGAATCAGAAACCAGCTTTACACCTGTCTGCAAGATAGTACCAATTAATTGTAGCTAAGATGAAAAGATCCAAAACAGAGAGTCTGGTCAAAGTATAAATTATTTGACAAAACTAATCTTGTTACAAACAAATAGAATTATTTTTTGAATAGCTTATGGATTTCTACTTGTCACTGAAATCTTCGTATTGTTGCATTTCCTATTGGACCAGTAGACTAGTAAAATTTTTTTAGGAATTTGTGTGCTAAGTGAAAGATTCCTTCTCAAATTTTCAGTTTAAAATGAGAGAAAACAGATGGTTAATGTTAGAAAATTAACCAAATATATTACCTCACAAGTACTGGTTTTAATGCCTGCACATATAAAAATGGTCATGCTTTTCTGCTAAGTCAGAGAATGATATGTTAGAAAATTTTGAATATATATGCATTTATATGCCTCAAGAGTAAGACACAACACTTTGAAAGGGATGCAAGGGACAATAACTCATTTAACATTAAGTGCATCCCCTGCAAAATAAAATGTCAAATATACCCAGAAAAACTTGTACCGTAACGGATAAAAACTAAGGAGAATTGTCCTTTGGAGGCCTGGTGATAATTTTGCATGATAACCAGAAAGACACATTTACATATTCAAACTGGAATATATATTTCAGGATATGACCAAGTGAAAGAGAGATAGATAAAACCTTGTAAGCCCTGCTTGAAACTGAATATGAGCAAACCATTCGAGTAAAAACACTTGCACCTGCCAACCTTACAGCCGGCAGTGTTTCTAAGGAAGCCATCATATTCACCAGCATCTCCAAGATAACAGATGCAAAGTCATCTGCTAACTCGCAAAAGCAACCAGCAGCAAACAATGATGCTTTCACCTATAGAAACCAAAGCAAAGGCTGCAAATAAGTCCTATTCATTTTCCAAAAATCATAAGTCACTGCAAGTGTCAATAAGTGCAATAGCCAATAAGATCTCTGATCTTTTGTTTCTTGTCTCTGTGTGGGAAGGTGGGTATGGGTTGCTAAATCTAAGGGGCAAAATATTTATCTGCACATGTGAGTGTTTGTGAGTATATAACGTCTAAACACATTTGAGGATCCTAAATTTAAGTTAAAAACCTTAGCTTAGGCTCAAATAAGCTCAGCTAATCACCATTCTTTTAAAATAAAAATAAAAACAAAAACTTATTGCAAGAATATAGTAATAAACAAAAAGAACATTTGAGTTTTTGCAGAAGAAACGTTGATGTTCCAGACACCAGTCTCACCTCCAAAACATAAGAAGAGACCATACTGGAAAGTACCAAGTAACGTATCTCTGCACTATCTTTTGCAAAATCAGCCCAACAACCAAAGAGAACTAAAGCCATTGCTCTTGACTCAATATCACCTGTGTCAAAAACAACCTTCACTCTCCTCAAAAGTTCTTCATGGTTACGCACTCTGCCATTCAGAAAAGCTCGTCTCGTTTGCTTCTTGTTTTTCTTGCTTCTATCATACCTCCTATTCTTCAAGAAAATTCTGACAACAGATAGCCTGATGTTTTTATCACCAGACTGAAATGCTTCTGCAAGCCTTAAAAGTATAGTGTTGGCAAAAAGCCTGTCCTCACCGGGTACTAAACCGAAGATGGAGCATACTGACTTAGTTGCTTCTGGTTCTTGTCTCCACTGTTCAAGTCTTGACCCAGTTTGTAATATGGCCTCAACAGCTCGAGCTGAATAAGGAAAAATTCAGGTTAGTGGTAAAAGCTCATTTGGAACAAAAGAAATCAGATGGTATTGCTATTGTATTCGTTGGAGAAGAAACATATGGATTTCACATCAATACTTGCTTAAAACGAAGAAGAAGAAATGGGGTTGGTTGGTTTGGAGTTCGTAAAAAAAAAAAAAAAGGAAAAGAGAAGTAGCTGAAACCTGGGTTGTTGGAGCGGAGAGCCTTGTCGAGCTGGATGCTCCATTCCATGGCACAAGCAGCCGATATTTTGTCCATCGCAAAAATATGGTTAGCTATATAAACTGAAAAGATGCAATACGAGGATTAGAGGAAGGAAAGACGTGAGCATTTAGACGAACGGTTGGTGAACAGAAAACATCAAATACAACATAGCTACAACGATGGCACTTTGATCGGCAAGACTAGCATAGCAGCTGCTCTGCTCCTGTACGATGATGATACTTACCGATTCCCTTTGCCTGACCAAAAGACTTCCACTTCCGCAGTCCGTTCACTTATGAATTTAGTGATATGAACTAGGCTAAGGTCTATGGATTTTGCTTTAGCAATCGCACCTCACTTGACCAACCCGGCCAAAAGACTGATTTGATTTCCCCGTTTTTCTCGTATTGCAATTTTTGTTTCTTTCGGTAAAAGACATGTTTCTTAAGTTCTGCTACTTTACTTTTAAAGCAAGACAACGACACGATTTGTTGTTGTTGTTGTTGTTTGTTTTATTTGTTTTCAACTACATAGGGAAGGATAATTCCATCTTTTATATCCATAATAATAATACCATGAATATAAACATCAAAATTAATAGATTTTCATTAGTAATATATTAATGAGATGGATAATTTAAATATCAAAATTATATAAACATGATGGATAGTTTTATAATTTATTAATATTAACATATATTTAAGTATACTAAAAAAAAATACCTAAATCTTTTTTCTAGTAAAAAAATGATATAGTAAAACCTTTACTTCCACAACAATATGGCAAGTAAAATTCTAGAACTGTACCAAACAAATATACTTAATCTCGCATACAAAAAAAAAAAAAAAAAGCTATCATTAATGAGTTCAAAAAGTGAGAGAGAATCTCCATTGGCGTAAAATGACAATATATTCAACAGTTCTTTTTATCATTCTTATTCTATCTCATTATCTTTTGTCACATAATAAGCCTAGATCAAACTTAAAAAGATCAGTCACTGGGTAACCAATGGAATCAACTTTCCAAAAGGAACTGTCCATTAAAAACTTTCCATTTATTGGTGCCTGGCAGATAAAAGAGCCTTGAATCAGGTCTACTTAGCACTAAAATTGGCCTCTCACATGAAGAAAATTCATCCTCAACCAAGAGCCCCTCCAGTCTACTTAGCACTGCATTTTTTAATACCCATCTATCCCCCTTTTTCTCTTCTCTCAGTTTCTTTCTAACTTCATCTTTGGAAAGAATCAATCCTTTCACATTTGGTTTCTGTTGAGAGCCGGTTCACAATAGCAGCTTTCCCTGTCTGTCTTAAGAGTCAGAGGCCACCAATGTAAAGCTGACTGGTAGAGATATACTGAGTTTGAAGCATTTGGATGTTCTGCATAAACAGTATTTGTTTATATAATCAATTGCAGGCAGCTAATGTCTAGTAAAAATACATCAACAAGTAGAAGAAAGTAATTACAACAAATTAGTGCTCGTTACTGGGTTCTTTTTATCTTCTTTATTATCTAATAAATTACAGGTTACAGATACTTTTAACAACTTTTTCACTCAAAAAAAGTATAAAATAAAAAATAGAGGAATGATACCTCAAGTTTTATTTTAATCACCAATAATCTCGACAAGAGCATAAGCCTTCGCTGAAATGATGAAACCTCTTAGCATCTCGCATTACGATCTCTCTGCCAACAATCTTTGACATGATCTTAAATGCAGCATGGCAATCGCCACAGACACGAAGATTCTTGATTATGCGAATCTGTCCACGAGCTGGAGTAGTGAGGAGACCATTAGCAAGAGCAAGTCTCTCACTATGAGCAAGAAGAGCTTCTTCCTTACTTTCCAGGTCTATATCATGCAAAACAAACCGCGTCTCTGGAATATAACCAGCTTCTTTCATGTGCTCTTTCAAACTTTTTAGCAGTGCATATATTCTGTCATTCTCAGGATGTGATGTATCTCCTGCACGATACTCATGGACCCTGCTCCTGACTTCAAGAGGACTTTGACTTGCCAACTTCTTCTCACCCTGTTTTGCAAGGTCAGAATCTTTCACAGGTATGAGGCCTGCCTTTGATTGTTCATTCAAGCGACAGGGATCTAACTGCATCACAAGCTCAGCACAACGATCCCCAAGTTCCAAGTGCCCATGAACTCTGCAGAGATTCATTAAAGTTTCCCACACATCAACACTGGGCTCAAATGGCATATTTTCAATGAATTCGAAGGCTTCATCCAGATGTCCTGTACTCCCCAGCATTTCGACAACACCCAGGTAATGCTCCATGGATGGGACAATGCCATACTCACTGCTCATTGACGCAAAGTGCAACATTCCCTCATTTATATCACCCTCAACACCACAAGCAGAGAACACTCCAATGAACATTTTAGCGTCTGGTTTCAACCCTAACTTCTTAAACTGAGAAAATAGATCAAGGCCGTCCTCCCCTAGCCCATTCTTAGCAAGCCATGTTATCATAGTATCCCAAGATGTCAGATTGCGCCTGGGCATTTTGTCAAATACATCGAATGCATCATTCATAGAACCACATTTTGAATACATCTCTAAAATCTTATTATGGATGCTTATTTTAAGAGGTGAGAATGATCTTTTGATGTGTTCATGAACAGTTTTTGCCTCTTGTAAAGCTTTTACTTCCCCACATGCCTTCATTAACAGCAAAATTCGGGCCAAATCCACATGAACACCTTGCTTTTCCATCAACCCCAAAACTTCAACTGCTTCTTTAACATTCCCTTTATTGAAAAATTTATCCAGCATCTCGACCGTAGCATTATTTGACATAGTTTCAGAAACATCAGTTGAATCTCCCTCAGGATTAGAAGTAGCTGATACTTCACCATAAGAATTAGCATTATAAATATCCTGTGGATTCTGCTGGTACTGACTGAAATTTGGAACATGCTGATCACTTTGGCTTCGCTGAAATTGCCAGTTGTTGTGCATAAAATTCTCATTCAGGCTTCCCCGAGATTCTGGAAATCTTTGTAAGTTAAGGTCATTTTGATTCTGTCTCATAAGCCCCTTCCCATACGACTCTGCTTGATTCTGCATATTGATATCATTTTGAGCATTTTGTTTATGCTCATACCCTATGGGATTTGGGGTATCATATGCACTATCATGGCTATGAAAATCCCATCTTTCAGTGGCAGTGCTGAGAAATTTATTGAAATATGTGGCCGAATCAGAGAAATATCGTACATTGGATAAAGCGGTGAGAGAGTTAAAGGTAAGAACCGAAATCCTCTTGCTGGACATGGATGCTTTGATCCCTCAGAGGCTCAAATCTTCACCTTGCTGCAGAAATGTTGGAGGAAAAAAATGAAGAGAGGCTTTGAAATGGTTATTGAGAGACAGTGGTGCTGTATTTATGCCGGCATCTAAAACCAAAACCCTTTTAGTCTGAGATGGAGGAGTCAATGAGCAAGCCCGATTAATTGAGTCTTTTGGTTCTGATTTTGGGTATCTAGTGTTAGGGGATCCATGAGCCCTTGACTTATGCTACGTCATCTACAGAAAGCCCATCACAAAACCCATGTACCGAAAACCAGAGCATGCCGAGTGCCATGCCAATTATGGCATACAAGAAAGAGAAAAATGGGTGCCATGTGAACCTTGGATAAAATCATTTTTATTTTATTTTAAAGGAGTCAATTTGGTTATTAGTGACCACATTAAGTTTGGGGGAAAAGGAAGAGCGGAGAATGAAGAAAAAAATAAGGGAAGAAAGGGGAAAATAAAAAAAAATTAAAATAATAAAAAATTTTAATTTTTTTTTTTTTAGTACTTACCCTACATCCTACATATATATATATTATATGTTTAGTAAATATATTTTTTATTAAATAATATAAATTATTATTTTAAAATAATTAAAATATATTGATTTATTAAAAAAATTTATATAAATATGCAAGATAAAGATAAAAAAATTAAAATTAATTTTTTTTAAATAATTATGTGTATGAGAATTAATCATATCCATTAAATACTTATAATAATATAAATAAAATTAAATTAAAAAATTTATTAAATATGAATACGAAAATAAATAAATATAAAAATTCAAAAATAAAAATAAAAAATGCTATACTAGTGGTACCTTAACCATTAAAAGAATGAATTTGAATTTTGGACAAAGATCGTGGAAGAAGGGCAACGATGAAATTGGGAAAGTGAGTTACGGAGTAATAGGCTGAGAGAGGAAAGTGATTGTCAATTTCTATTTGTTATTTTAGTGAGTTATTTTAATTCCTTTTTATAAGTATATATATATATATATATATTTTATCAAACCATATTAATGGGTCATATGATCCGATTTAACATAAAAAATAGTATCAATCCCGACTCATAAAAATTATAGATGTACACGGTGAGTAATGATCTTAAATCTTCGCAAATTATGTTAGCATAACGTGTTAAATAATAATATTAGATTAACACGTAACACATAAATTAATTTTTTAATAGACCGTTTCACGTAGGCACCACTTATTTAACCCCTCCAGTGATATGGTCTTTGTTTTTGGACCTTGCCGAATACTACTGCTGCTAGACTAGGGTATAGATGATGAAGTGGGTTTTTTCAGGAGCCTGTTCTGTTTAGACCATTGAGTTGAGTAGGCCCAATAACTATTGGGCCAAACCTAAACATCACGGGCAAGCAGCTGGAGCCCAGAAGCTAAGAGAGGCGAGTAGTAAGTAGTGGGACCTATTTAGACGCACATGGCACAGACGTGGCATGCAACAGTGGAAAGATCTAACAAAAGGCGCCACCCGCAGTCATAAGTCATAAACAGATCAATCAAAAAAAAAAAGAAAAAAAAACTAAATTAAAGAAAATTGCAGATCAGAGTCAGAGGAGAAACCCTAATCGCCGACGAGAAACCTAAATGGGAAAGAAGAAGAAAAGAGTATCGTCCAAGGTTTGGTGCTACTATTGCGACAGAGAATTCGACGACGAGAAGATCCTCGTTCAGCACCAGAAGGCCAAGCACTTCAAGTGCCACGTCTGTCACAAGAAGCTCTCCACTGCCGGTGGTATGGCTATCCATGTGCTTCAGGTTCATAAGGAGTCCGTGACCAAGTATCTCCCTTTTCCTACACTTTTTTTAATTATTATATCTACTTGTACTTAATTTCATCTGTTTCGTATATTATTTATGTTAATTGTTTTATTTCTTTGGTGGGGGTGGGGCTGGCGACTAAGTAATCCGTTCAGGGCTTTATTCCATTAGTTTTAGGGGATAATTCATCGCTTTTTGCATTAACTGTTTATACATATTGGAGAAAAATATCGTGTAGGAAAAAATAGTGGGGAAGACTAGCTCATTTAGATTTAGATTATGCTAGTGAATTCCTAAATAAGGTTTATATTGTGTGAGCTTTTTTCCTTGTTCAGTTTATTAGACACTTGCTGCCAAAAAAAAAAAAAAAACTAAAAGAATAAATTGGTTGATCAAAGAAAGTGAAAGAAGTTGAGGCTTGGTTGCTTTGTCACTTTGGTATTTGCTTGTTGCTTTTTCATATTTTTCTGTATGGCCCAAGCAAATAGCATGACTTTTTTTTTTAGTACAAAACTTTGCTTTTATGTCTAAATGGCACTTCATTACCTTTTGCTTTCAGAGGAAAAAACCAATTAGTAGAGCTGGCAACCAAATGAAACCTAGGTTCCTGAGAATTGCTCTCAGTCAGAATACTATATTTTTGTCCCAGTTATGTTGATCTCTAGAAGTTGTTGCATTCCATTCACTTTCTGTGGACAAGATAAAACAGATAGATAACTATAGTCATTTTCTTGTGTCTGTATTAATTAATAATCACATATTTTACTATAGATAACTTAGTAATTTTGTTGCTTTGAACATTTGTCCAAGAAATATATTTAAGTCTAAAGTATTTGATGGAGTACAACCTAAAATTCAATTTTGAAGAGCTTTCTATCTGTAGACCTGCTATGTTACACTGACAACAATTTTTTACAGGGTTCCCAACGCAAAACCTGGCAGAGAATCTACTGACATTGAAATATATGGAATGCAAGGAATCCCACCTGATGTATTAACCACTCATTATGGAGAAGAAGGTATTCATATTGATATATCATTTATAACTATGTTCCACATCAGATGATGATAGCTTGAGTTGTTGCTTACAAACGTATAAAGTATGTGTTTATGTACATTTGCACAATTAACTGCCACCTAATTGCCACTTTTGCTACTCGATTGTTTTTTTTTTGTGTTTTTATGAATTTTCCTTTATGTCAACTAGTATCTTGTTGCAAATGTTATCTAGATGTACATGTGCTTAGAGCGTTCACAGAGTAATTGTTAATTAACAAGCTTGACATTATTGCATATGGACATTATGAGTTTATATTTGTTATTTTGTCTTCCTAATGCATAAAATTAAAATTTCTTGCAGAAGAAGATGCTCCATCAAAAGCAACCAAATTGGATATTCCATCAGCTCAGCTCATGGGAGGTTTGGTGCCTGGGCCAGTTGGTGTTGGATATCCTCCTCAATCAACTTTAGGAACAGTGCAGCCAGTGTATGTTCTCTTCGGACTTTTATCTTAGCACATTTTATTCTATTTATTGTTTGGCCTGTCGGTTATGAAATATAATTGTTGAAACTTATAATTGGAATTATGTAAGAATAATAGGCTTATTTCTTCATCACTTCTTTCATTTTGGGGCACTTTTCATGTGTACATATGCAATCATACAACATTTCAGTTTGCTTTCATAAAGATAGCCATCATCCTGAAAAGTCAATAACATAGTACATCGGGCCATTTTACATGCAATGGGTTTAAATTATTTAATAATTTTTCTCTGTGGTTGTTTGCCTTAGTTATAATGCTGCAGTGCCTGTACCTCCTACTGGTTGGGCAGTGCCTCCTCGTCCACAGCCTTGGTTCCCACGGCATCCTTCAGTTTCAGTTCCTCCGTCTGCGCCTACGGGATATGTGCAGCAGCCATTATTTCCAGTGCAAAGTGTGAGGCCTTCAACATCACCTGCACTCCAACCTTCACAAATTGCTCCACCTGGATTGCCTACATCAACACCTACTCTTCCTGTATCCCAACCCTTGTTCCCTGTTGTCAATAACAATATACCTACTCAGAGCTCACCATTTTCTACTACTTTGCCAACAAGTGTTCTACCAAGCACTTCTGCCGAAGTAAAAGGCTCAATTGAAGTGCATTCAAGTGTTAATACTTCTGCGACAGGCAGCTATCAAGCTGCTAATATTCCAGGTTTGACTGTTCTCATGACTAGACAAAAAATTTGTCTCTATATTGTTAGTTGTCTATAGGGCTATATCTACACAATGTTGGAGAGTGGAAATTTCCCTCCATGATAAAATGGAAATAAAAAACCGAGGCAGAACTTTAAAGACCATATGAACAAAATGGCTTTGGCGTTTGCCATCCTTTATAATTTTGATGATTTTTTTTTCTGGCTAAACATGTTATAGCATAAGAATGTTCTCCCTTTTCTTTTTTGCGTCCCAAGGCTGCCATTCTAAGCAATTATAAACTTAATTATCTTTTGTGGCATAACCCAACTCAATGATTACATATGGCAGGTGAGCTAGCCCTTCGGACTACCACTGCCCATGTATTTACTATTTTCATTACAATTAAAAGCTTTCTTCTTGTTTTCACAGTATGCAAGCATTTAAATCACCCCTGCTTATAATAAGAGGACTTAGCACAAGTTCTTTACATGCTTTGCTTTATTGCTTTGGAAAATGTACAATTTCTTTCCTCCACAATTTTGTTGCTTTTCTCAGTAGAGTGGATCCCCTTTTGAAATTTTTAATAAGTTGGATCTTGCAACGTGCTTGAGATAATTTTTGTACTCCTTGTCATTTGGCCCTTCTATTGTACTTCTACTTCATTCCAAGTTAACTTGCTTTTGTCCTACTATTGTAACTTCTATTTTTTCTTTGCTTTTATTTACTTATAGTTGGAGCTGGAGTCAGTTCTCATTCATATGCCTCTGGTCCAAATACTGGTGGTCCATCAATTGGACCACCCCCTGTCATTGCAAATAAAGTTCCTGCTATACAGCAAGCTGTAAACGAGGTTTATTTAGTTTGGGATGATGAGGCAATGTCCA
This sequence comes from Durio zibethinus, assembly GCF_002303985.1. The sequence goes on along the minus strand of NW_019168048.1, from coordinate 32,320,044 downwards.
TGGTTAGTTCCTAACTTCTCTTTAAATGCATTTTTTATTTGCTCTTTTCTAGTTGATGATTGCAAATTGTTACTAAATGATTCTAATTTAAATACTTGCAGGAAGAGAGAAGAATGTCCTTAGCCAAGTATCAGGTTCATGATGAAACTAGCCAGGTAAGTCATAACTACCTCTCTAGTATATGGAGTGGGTTTGCACATCTAACCAGATGGGTAGGCTTTATGCTCCAAATTCAGTTGTATATGCTTTTGTTACATATTTGATGAGGTTTTTTCATGTGAATCGTGTTTTACTTTATTCCATATTAAAAAAAGAACACAATATGCTTAGAATTTATGAGCCTTTTAATCAAGCATTCCCGTTGATTGATAGGCATGTGCTTTTATTTTAAAATATGATTTTCCACTTTGCAAGCAATTGCCTCCCAACTGTTTGGGCGTCAAAAGATTCAAGTAGGTATTTACATTATTTTTGCTGGTAGTTGGTAATTGCAACTTTGACAAGCTTGCTGCAATCCACTCAAGGATTTCTCCCCATTAGCATTTTACTCAGTTAAACAGAGTATGTACATGATCCTTTAAAATTTGGAGTTATTCTTTCTCCCTATGATTGATTTTGAAGTGTGGGGTTTGGGTGGAACAAGATGATACCCAACAGATTTTTCCTCAATCGTAGCTTCATTACAATTTATTTTATTGATCGTGAATTCAGACTTTTCCAGGTCAGCTTCTTTCGCAAAGTTTGGTATCTTTTGCATAGGACCAAGCTTTAACGTTATCTGTTTTGGCCAACTGATGGATGGTCATGGTTCCCCTCTCATAATTTTGGTATGGATTTTGTTTTCAGATGAGCTCTATTGATGCAGCAATAGACAGAAGGATACTGGAGAGCAGGCTTGCTGGTCGAATGGCATTTTAGTTCAACTAGAGGAGAGGACTGCATCCTGAGAATTTCTTGGATGCATGATCAAATGATCTTGGCATGACTTACACGAGGACCTTGGATTTGATACCATCCAAATTTCTGAATCAATTTTGGGGGTCCGGCAACCAAGTCAGATGTAATTGTGTTGTATTATTTGCAAAGCGAGGTAGTAGATGGTAGATAGTCATTTGTTTTCTCTGACATTTTTCCTGAGCTGCTCTAAACCTGCTAGAATATAACAACTGAGTTATTTAACTGTCTGGATTTTATTCCAAATTTGCGTTCTATTAGGAGAATATTAAATTCGAGTGTTTGTTATCTATATATATATATATATATATATATATATATATTGAATTCGAATGTGGTGATATTTGAAGTGTATAGAGACGTATTTTTGTCCTATGTTTGGAGAAGGCCAGAGAGGAGGAATTAGATCACCCTCAGGTCTTACCCCTAAACCTCGATTAATTAGAATCGTAGTGGGCCGTTTAACATTGTCTACAGATGGATCATGAGCATGTGTAAAAGATTTAGTACCATGGAAAATATGTAAGAAATTTGTAATTTCCTTAGATTGTTTTGTCATCTCAAGGTCAAGATGACCGGATTAGAATATACTAGTTAGTAAATGTTTATTGTTGGGTAATTTTATACCAGACTGAGTTATTTGCTCTCTTAACTAAAATTTTGACTCGGCTGGGCTGGACCTGGACGGTGTTTAGCCTGTTCATATCCTCTTTCGGTTTCTTAAAAATATAATCCTCGGAAGTCCCACAACGTCCACCACCGCAAACAGCCAACAGAAGAGGAGTCCTGGCTTGCAGTGTTACCATAAGAGGAACAGAACAAGGAAATAGGAATCCAATGAATAGAAGAAACAATTTTCCTGTTCTCATTATTAATGCAAATCAATATTGGCAAACTAATTATCAATTGGGGTGATTTCATATAAGTTCGGGACCAAGGTTGCTGCTGTGAATATCGGAACATGGGCATCAGCCCATTGCTAGTCGAAGAATGACGCCTCCAACGTATATTTAGAAATCCACATTTAGCGGGTCAGATTTGGGCTGATCCACTTTCCTTTTTCCTTTTAGTAGTAAAAGCTTTAAAAGGAAAAAAAGAAAGGCCGAGGGTCAAAATGGAAATTCAACATTTAGGCGAATGCAAGTGTGAGGTTTCTTGGTGTTTGGGTTAATCCTCCTTGTCTTTTCCCAATTCAACCCGGAAGCAGAAGCAGAAGCAGAAGCAGAAGGCAGATCGGCTTTTTCAGGTCAAATTTCTCATTCTCTTTTTCTCTCAACCATTGTACTTTGCTTTGCTTTGAGTGTCTCCATTTCAAATCTATAGTTTTTTGTTATCGATCGGCAGTCGTCGCTCCAATCGCCGCAAAAACCATACCCTTTTCTCCTTTCGTTCGTAATACTAAATCATTTGAGAAATTGCTAATTTAGACTAGTTGGGTCTTGTCGATTGTTTCCATGCTTAGCCAATGAATTTATGTTCAATAAGGGTTTTAGTTTGCTGAGTGATTAACTTTATAGTATACTACTCCTATTCCTACTCCTAGTAAGTAAATATTTTTCTTGCTTAACAAGGTGAAATTAGTCCTTCGGTCCTATACATTTTCACGAGCAAAGTCCCTAAGTTTTCGTCGTTGCCCAAATACATATCTTCCTTGGGAGAAACCATGTTCCACTTTCTCTCTCTTTTAAGTGGAGACCTCATTCTTCCTTCTCCCTAGCTTCTTATATAGCATTTTACATTTCTTTTTTCCTACTGAGATAAACACAGGCTGCTGATATCTCAAAAGTTTCCCTCAAAAGTAGTAAATTTAATTGTAGATTCCAATTACTTTGATTTTGATAAGACTAGTTATCATTTTTTGGGACTGAATCATGATATTGCATGATATTTATTATTGGACTCGTTATCATTGAGATTTATTTATGATGGTTTTTAATATGATCCTATGAATTGCAATGAAATGAGCTTGAACATTTTCTAATTTCACTCAAGGAACAAGATTGTGCTATTAATTGCTGGTAAGTTTTATACTTACCTGACTGTTTCCTCAATCAGTTTGCTTGAAACTTTTTATGTCTTATTTGTACGCTTGTTATACTCTTTTTTTTTTGGAAAACATAGATGAAGTGATTTAAGTAAAGTTCATGAAGTTCTGTACTAAAAATCATTAAATAAAAACTAAATCAAAAATCAAAACCAATATATTGAAAGGTCTTGTTATATAGATCAACTGTGTAAAATTAAAAATAATAATAATAATAAATTTTGATATATTTTTAGATAAGCATTTTTAGTAAAAATTTTGATAGAATTTTTACCATTAAATAAGTAACCATTAAATTTGAACTATTAACGACATTTTTAATACATATTATTGATCTTCATATTGAACTTCATCAATCTATTGGTTTAGATTTTTTATTTAAGTTTTTATTAAATCAATTTTAAGAACTTTACAAAGTTCATTTAAAGAACTTCATCCAAGTTTTGTTCCTTTATTTTTACACCTTAAAAACAAACTTTTCTCCTAAAAAAATTTCCACTTTCCTATTTTCTTTTTTATCTTCAGTTTTAAGATAACAAATGTCTCGAAGATATGATAGCCGCACAACGATCTTCTCCCCCGAAGGTCGTCTTTACCAAGTTGAATATGCGATGGAGGCTATTGGGAATGCGGGAACTGCAATTGGGATACTGTCAAAAGATGGTGTAGTTCTGGTTGGTGAGAAGAAAGTCACCTCCAAGCTTCTACACACATCAACGTCAACTGAAAAGATGTACAAGATTGATGATCATGTAGCATGTGCTGTGGCTGGAATAATGTCTGATGCTAATATACTCATCAACACAGCCAGGGTTCAAGCCCAACGCTATACTTATGCATACCAAGAACCAATGCCGGTTGAACAGCTTGTGCAATCCCTCTGTGATACCAAACAAGGCTACACACAGTTTGGTGGGCTTCGTCCATTTGGTGTTTCTTTTCTGTTTGCTGGTTGGGATAAAAACTTTGGTTTCCAGCTATACATGAGTGACCCGAGTGGAAATTATGGTGGTTGGAAGGCTGCTGCAATTGGGGCAAACAACCAGGCGGCACAATCAATGCTTAAGCAGGACTTCAAGGATGATATTACTAGAGAAGAGGCTCTCCGGCTTGCACTTAAGGTGCTCAGCAAGACAATGGATAGTACAAGTCTTACTTCTGAAAAACTTGAATTAGCTGAGGTCTTCCTCTTGCCTTCGGGAAAAGTGAAATATCAAGTTTGCTCACCAGAGGCTGTGAGCAAGTTGCTTCTGAAGTTTGGAGTGACCCAACCTGCTGCCGAGGCCTCTTAAGTTATGGACTTCGTCTTAAATATGAGTTTTAGGACTAATATGAAAGCGTGATGCATGCTAAATTGCATTTTAGGCATGATCAGGGCACATGAGAGATTCTCATTTTATCACTTGCAATTTCAGTTCTTATTTTATGAGCTCCTTGATACTGGATGATTAGTTCTAAATGGAGTTTTCATTTGAATATCCACTGTTGGAAATAGCTGTGAATCAGATTTCTTTAACTCAAAATTTTGTGAACATTTCATATCAGCATATATGAAAGAATAAGAAACCAAATTGCAAGATTGGGGCGTGATGTTAAGATCAATGTGATACTATGAATATGAAAGGATTAAGCAGGCCAGGTTTTCCCAGTGTTTCAACAGCTTGTCGTTTTAGAGTGACTCAAGATGCCTAATGTCAATCCATCTTTTATCATTCTTTAACCAAGACAGCACAGCAGAAGACATCTCTGAGGGTATTACCGAAGAAAAAATCTCCTGGGGAGTTTGAGAGTGGCAGGGAAAAAACAATCCTTCTCTGAAGCCTTGTTTCAGGCACATCTTAGTGTTTCTCTAGGTAACGTAACGAAGGACGCTAGCATAATTAGATCATTAATCATTGTAGTTTTTGTAGATAAATGCGAACTCCATACATAAAAGAATGATTTGAATCACAATGAATGACAATGGGAGTTGAGCCATCTGTAAATGCTTTAGAAATATTTGTTAACGAGTGTCATTGGACTACTTCGTGTTTTAAATTTTCGATAACCATTGAAGAAGACAACTCTCAAATGTCAACGACAAGGAAATGTCAAAAGACTTTTTTAGAAATTTGTGTCAATTTCCTTTGGAATCAGGATCATGGGTGAACATTGTAGTGCATATACATATATAGTGATGTAATTTGTGGTCCGGTGAGAGTGTAGCTTGCTGAATGTTGAGCCACAGAGAATAAGATCAGGGGCGCCGGAAATATTATTTTGGAATGCACTCCAATGTTTAAATCAGTCAAAATTTCTGAGAAGGAAAGATAGCAGGGGGCGCCAGAGCTTTCCTTCTCGGCACAAGAGACTGTAGACAACAGTGTTCGGTTTACATCCTTTTTCCATTATTTCAGTTCATAGTTTATTGCATCCTCAGACTTACCAACCTTGAACAGCTTATTAAACATATTCACTCCATGCCCTCTTTCCTCCGGTGTTAGTTTAATTTAACTAAACAAGCAGCTTAAAGCTGAGAGACCAGAGACGATGTAGATAGGAGATGGCTAGGCTAGGAGGTTTTTGTTTGGTTTGACAGCAGTCAGCCTGCATAATACTAGTTACTAGTTAGCACTGACGCAACTTAACTTAACGCAACTGTTTTGGCCAACCACCCTAGGGGTGGGTGCATGAGGAACAGAATATATATATATATATATATATATATTTGGATAGATGAAGATTAATAGCAGCAGCAGCTTCCTTTGATGCAGAAATCTTCTCTATATTATCTTCTTCTTCCTCTCCACAACTCGGACAAAGATTATCTTCAAGCAAAAGAGGCTCTCTGTCTTCTTTTGTCCTTTAGGCCAGACCCACCAAAGACAAAAGAGCCAAAAGTTCTTGTATTCTGTTGTGCCCCTAGGTTTGGTCATTGGTCCTTGGATTAGAAATCCAAAGTGGCCCCACACACTCCCCGCCGCCTTTTCAACAAGTACATAAATCCTGTCTGCCAAAAACAACTACGTTAATAACCACCAAATGTCCTCTCACAGTCACAGCCTTTCCCTCTCTTTATCTGCTACTGCTCCTCCAAATCCAATCCCTTCCCTCCAAACCGACCAAACCCACCAACCCATTCCTTCTAAAACCCGCTCTAACTCTCGTGTCTCATGGACCGAATCTCTCAGATCCAGTACCCGATCCAACCAATTCCACCAAGCCATTTTAACCTATGTCAATATGACTTCTTCCGGTATCCCACCCGATCACTTCGCTTTCCCCGCTGTCCTCAAGGCTGCCACGTCTCTTCGCGACTTGGCCTTGGGACAGCAGATTCATGCTCACGTTCTCAAATTTGGCTATGGAACCTCCCCCGTCACTGTGGCCAATACCCTGGTCAATGCTTACGGCAAATGTGGGGACATTTGGGATGTGTACAAGGTGTTTGACAGAATTCCCCAGTCCCAGAGAGATACCGTTTCTTGGAACTCCTTCATTTCCGCATTGTGTCGGTTTGAGGACTGGGAGACTGCATTAGAGGCCTTTAGGTTTATGCTGCTGGATAATCTGGAGCCTAGCTCATTTACGTTGGTCAGCGTTGCGCATGCTTGTTCAAATTTGCCTAGGCGTGATGGCTTACGCCTTGGAAAGCAGCTTCATGGATACAGCTTGAGAATGGGCGATATCAAGACCTTTACTAATAATGCATTGATGGCTATGTATTCCAAACTAGGACATCTCGACGATGCTATGGTGTTATTTGAGTTGTTTGAGCAGCGTGATTTAATTTCATGGAACACCATGTTGAGCTCCTTATCCCAAAATGATATGCTTTTTGAAGCATTACTGTTATTGCACCGCATGGTTCTTGAAGGTCTCAAGCCTGATGGTGTCACAATCGCAAGTGTGCTGCCCGCGTGCTCACACTTGGAACTGTTGGAAATTGGGAAACAACTTCATGCGTATGCCTTGAGACATGATATTTTGATTGAAAATTCTTTTGTTGCTAGTGCTTTGGTTGACATGTATTGCAATTGTAGAAGGGTTCAAAGTGGTCGTCGAGTTTTTGATTGTGTCATAGATAGGAAAACTGCTCTTTGGAATGCTATGATCACCGGATATGCACAAAATGAGCATGATGAGGACGCTTTGATACTCTTCATTGAAATGGAAGCGGTTGCTGGGCTCTGCCCCAATGCCACCACAATGGCCAGCATTGTGCCTGCATGTGCGCAGAGTGAAGCATTTGCTAATAAACTAGGAATTCATGGACATGTGGTGAAGAGAGGTTTGGGGACTGACCACTATGTGCAAAATGCACTTATGGATATGTACTCTAGAATGGGGAAGATACAAATTTCAAAATCTATATTTGACAACATGGAAGTTAGAGATGTCGTGTCTTGGAATACAATGATAACTGGTTATGTTATTTGTGGGCATCATGATAATGCACTTCTTCTGCTACATGAGATGCAAAGTGTTGAAAAAGAGAAGAATGATCAGGACTATTATGAGGATGAGAAAAGCATTCCTCTTAAACCTAATTCTATAACCCTTATGACAGTTCTTCCTGGTTGTGCCACCTTGGCTGCATTGGCAAAGGGAAAAGAGATCCATGCATATGCCTTAAGAAACATGTTGGCATCAGATGTTGGTGTTGGAAGTGCATTGGTAGACATGTATGCAAAATGTGGCTGCTTGAACCTATCTAGAAAAGTGTTTGATATTATACCCATCCGAAATGTAATTACCTGGAATGTCATTATTATGGCTTATGGGATGCATGGCAAGGGAGAAGAAGCCTTGGAGTTGTTCAACTGTATGGTGGCAGAAGTATCTAAGGTTAAGGAAGTCAAGCCTAATGAAGTTACTTTCATTGCTATATTTGCAGCGTGTAGCCACTCAGGGATGGTAAGTGAAGGCCTAACCTTGTTTTATAGGATGAAGGATGAGTATGGGATCAAACCTACACCAGATCACTATGCATGCATTGTGGATTTGCTTGGTCGAGCCGGTCAAGTCAAGGAAGCATATCAATTGATCAATTCCATGCCCTCTGAATTGGACAAGACTGGGGCTTGGAGTAGTTTGCTTGGTTCTTGTCGAATCCACCAAAAAGTTGAAATTGGGGAAATTGCAGCTAGGAATCTCTTCCACCTAGAACCTGATATGGCAAGCCACTATGTTTTACTCTCCAACATATACTCATCAGCTCAACTATGGGACAAGGCAATGGATGTTCGGAAGAAGATGAAAGAAATGGGGGTAAGAAAAGAACCAGGGTGTAGCTGGATTGAGTTCGGTGATGAGGTTCACAAGTTTGTAGCTGGTGATGCTTCACACCCACAAAGTGGACAACTACATAGATTCCTTGAAACCCTCTCAGAAAAGATGAGAAAGGAAGGCTATGTGCCTGATACTTCTTGTGTACTTCATAATGTTGATGAGGAGGAGAAAGAAACTTTGCTTTGTGGGCATAGTGAGAAACTGGCAATAGCTTTTGGTATTCTCAATAGCCCTCCTGGTAGCACAATTAGAGTTGCAAAGAACCTTAGAGTTTGTAATGATTGCCATGAGGCTACTAAGTACATCTCAAGGATAACAGATAGGGAAATTATCCTAAGAGATGTGAGGAGGTTCCATCATTTCCGTAATGGAAGATGTTCCTGTGGGGATTATTGGTGAAAATGTTCCCAAAATCACTTTGCTCTCGAGGAATATTTGTTGAAGTTGTACACTATCTAGAAAAATACTTTTTAACCATATTTTCTCCATTCTATCATTTTTTATATGACTGCACAGTAGCATGTATCACTTCAACATATTAAGGCTCTCAGATTGTACATTTTGAAAAAAAATGGTTTAAGGAATAAGAGGAGAGAACTCTTTCAACTGTCAATGTCTTTTTCAGGCACAAAATAAAAAGGAAAACTGCCAATGCCTTTTAATTAAGAATCCACGTCTGTATTTTTTTTCTCTTCAGGCTACTTGGAGGCTTTTACTGGCAGCTCTTCCAATCACAACTAATAGCAGAGCGATTTACAATTGATCAAACGCATTTTTTGTCTTTTGTGGTCTAAGAAAAAGAATGTATAATCCTAATTCAGACCAGAACTAACATAAACTTTTATTTTTTCATTTTGGGTTTTGTGTTTGGTTTAGATTTGATATAGATAGTTGATGAAAATATGTGTTTTGAAGATGTCGAGAGGCGGAGGAGGAACTGAAACTGTTGCAACTTCGAAGTCCTGATATTTCTTATTGATGGTTGTGATGAAAGCATGAAACTGAGCACCTAGTTGTGTCTTGAGTTCGACTCTCGATGAATGCTCCTCCTCCTCCTCCTCCTCGCCAAATAGTTGGAGTAACTACCAATACAGTACAAAACAAAACAAACATGATGCTTTCAAAAGAGCAAGCCCATGAAATAAATACACAACTTTTTTTTACCTTAAAATCTGCTTACAAGCTACAATTGTTGGTAATGCTAGGAATTATTTACTTTTACAACAACACTTTTATTCTTTTACTTTTCTTATACTTGTATAGAAAATAGAATATAGATCATGAGTCATCACCTGAACTTCAATCTATGTTTACATCTCAACTATTTTGCCTACAACCTACCATAAAGAGAGTAAAAACCTTTTTAAAAATATAAAAAAGAGGATTCTATCTGTGAAGGAAATTTTCTGTATAAAGATAACTCATGGTGGCTGTGCCTGTATATATAGCAGTAAAAGAAGTCTGTCTTTTTGGTCATTTTCGCAAACTGTATCTATCTATGTATATGTATATATAGATCACTTGAATTTCAGGACCAGCATAAAGCATAACGGATAAAATCCAACTGATTGCTTGTAACCTCCTCCCTCCATCTGCAAAAAATGCAGCTGTTCACCGTAATAGCAACAAAACAAGCTGAGTAACAACGCATAGCAAACAAGTTTTTTACTTACCTTTGTTTCTATTGTTGAGTTTTGTCGCAAATTAAGGTCCAACCTCACTAGGAACTTCGTTGTTATGGTGATTGTCAAGAGGCATGTACTGCGACATGATAGCCATAATCTCGGAGTCCATGTAAGACTGCAAGTAGAAATAAATGTATACCAATCAAAGAGACAAATAAAGCAACATGGAAAGTCACTCTATCCAAAGTAGTTTAGACATACCCGGAGCCTATATTTGTAGAATATATACCCAGCTAAGCCAGCAACTGTCACAGCTGCCAGGACCAAGAAGGTGAGGAACCACCCAAAGCGTGATCCATTTCTCTCTGTACGGACGATGAACAAAGATCAGACATTTCTTTTTACAACACTAACCATTCTATTAATTCAGCCTTCAATCAGTCTTTCATATGTTTCAGGGAACAAAATTATTGCTTTTTTTATCTGTATTTTCTCTTTAATTTTCAATTAACTATGCACTTTGCAATTCTTCCTCAAAATGCTATGCACTTTAATTTTCAAAACTCTGCATCAAAGGCATTGAGACGATTTTGGCCAAAGAAAACCTCAATCTTAGATTCAAACTTTCCATGGTTGTGAGTTTTGATGTAAAGCAGGAAATAACTGCAAGTACATGTGAATGGTATTAATTTACTAAGGTAAATGAATGCCACTGGAATTCTCTGCCAAACCAAGTTATAACTTGAATTCATCATCTTACCAATGCAAGAATCTTGCTCCCTTATATAGAGAAGGTCACCTTTGCACTTGCACTCATATGCACCCCAAGTGTTTTTACAGGAGCAGCCATCACAACGACAAACACTTCCTTCCTTGCATTCATTGATATCTTAAGCAAAGCAAACAGATGGAGATGAAGAATTCTGATGTAATTGAAAAGGACCTAAAGGGTTAAGAACAAAGATAAAATGTTCTTTTTAAGGTGTAAAACTGGAGGAACAAAGCACCTTCACATTTTTGACCATCCCCTCTGAAGCCTTGTGGACAATGACAACCTCTTAATTGGGTTTCCTGCTTTTATGAAAAGCAGTGATTTTGGTCAAAACCCCCCCAAAAAATTACGGAATAATAGAAAATCATTGGAAAAGGCACCCAATAAGGAATAAATCACTGAACTGAGCAGGCTGAGAAAGTTAATCCATTTATTGTTTCAGACCAGCAACCTCCGTTGTTAATTGTACATCTCGCAGGTCCAAAAGCTGAAAAAGTAGACGAGAAAAAGCAAGTAGCATTCAGTCAACTGCAAAAGACTTCCTTCCTTCAAACCCCACCTCACAGCCAAGGGGAAAAACAATGAAGGAAGAAATGGAAAGGATCGCTAGCAACATAAACTTGCAATGTGGCTAACATAATCAGGACATATTCATGTTATTCAACAGTAGGGTCTCGTATCATAAAGATAAGAAATGTTATATGACTGGATGGGGAAAATAAAAGGTACACAGACAGAAGGTTACATGGCAAATGAACTGAATAATTCATGCTTTCACAAGTATCTATAGGTAATCATGTGATTGAGGTAGCAACCACAATGGTTTTTCACGTGCAATATTTGAAGGACTCGAATCACTTTAAAAAAACTAAAAAAGTTGAAAAGCCAAAAGCGTTATTAAAAAAAAAAACGTATAACTGATATGTTAGCAGAATTCAGAAGATTTGAGGCATCATATAGATATCCCAATTCCCAACTTTGTCCAACCGCAAGAGAACCATCACCTATAACTGTCCAACTTCATTAAACAAAAATCTCATTTAACAGAAGGAAGATTTGCACCTTCACAAGTTACATAACCATCTCCTTGATACTGCACACCCTTCACAGTGGGGCATTCACACACTCGTCCTCTGAATGTATCCTAAACAAAATCAACATCCCTTTTATTAGTAAAAGTACCCTTTATATGGAGCTAAAGTCTCACCGTTCAATTGCAATATAATATTGAGTAAAATATCTATGTTTTACCTTGCACGCAGTAATGTTAGCTTGTTTATCCTGCCAACAACCACCATTTCTTTCAAGGCACTCATTAGTTTCGAGATCTGTCAACAAAGCATGAAGACAATATTAAATAAGAGTTACAAAAGATCTTTCCCGAATGTAAAGGTACTGCACCTAGTTTAGACAGTAAGCAGGCCCAATCTACCTGCACTTAAACAAACTGGAGGTTCTGTGGTCTCCTTAAATCCAGCACAGATGGCCTTAAGCACAGCAGTTCTATCCAATTTTCCTTCATACCAAGCAAACCAAGAACTTCGGCATTATTTAAGTGATTCAATAAAAGTTAACTCCCAAAGCAATTTAGGAAATTGTTAGATGAAAATAGATTTCTTTGATTAATTGATAAGGGCGAGGATAAATCTAGTAGCAAGATGGGGGAAAGAAGCATCCATGAAATAAGTGGGTAAATATAAAGTATGAAATTAGGTAACAATTAATGCAAACCAAGGGTATGAAATGATCTTTATAGGACCTATCAGGACATTTTATTTTCAATAAATAGAGGAAGACTAGAAAAAGAAATACATCAATCATATATTGCTTTTATTGTTTATCATCTGCTCTCCTTTTACAAGATGCTGTTGCTTCTGACATGATTGACTTGATATATAAAGAAATGGGGAGGGAGGGAGAATTGGAAGACGAAATACATGTCAAAATATTTTTCATTTTAGCCTGGTGAGAAAAGTAATTTTGGGAAAACTGAAACAGGTTACCTACAACGTTTTAGCAGTAACATACTAACAAACTTGGATAAGGAATTAAGATCAAACATTGCTGATTTAAATTGAAACGATGTAACATGAGAGAAAACCCAAAGAGCTCTTTGAAATTTTGCAATCTAATATTCAACATGCTATGTAACAAACCTCGATATTGAACATTATTGATAACCAATGTTGGCAAAATGGTAACATCACCACGAGAACCTCGGCCAACCTAAGTTCCACATATTGTAACTAGATAAGAAAGTTAACATTTTGCTTCATTTTAAGATCATTAATCTTAAAATAGTAACTGTGTTATTTAATATGACAAGAGATAATGACCTGAAGCTCTTGCTCAGTTTTCAGGACTTCGTTCTCGACATCAGCTTCAGGATCACCCATGCACTTTTTGATTTTCTCAACAGGCAAATCTGGTTAAGCATATGAAGCCAATCAAGCAAGAATGCAAGAAGATATGATACACAAAATCCCACAGAAAAGAGCACCTACCAAGTGAGCGCATGACATCCTCAGCACATTCTTTGCTGTATCTCTTATCCTTCATTGAACACCTGATATGGAAATCTGTTACGTAATCCCACCAAATCCAAGACCTCTTGCTCTCATTGGCAACTCTGTGCACACAGAGCTGTCTCAAGTTCTCAAACACCACTTCTTTTCCTTGATATCCCTCTGCAAAATCTTGTTCTGGATCAGGAGCACAATATCTTCCATGGTTTATGCACTGAGACTTGCACTGACTGCTAGAAACAAAAGCCCGAGGACAATACCAAGTTATGTAATGTGGTGTGAACAAAGTGTAACCCCATTTTTCAAGTATCTGCGCATTGCCCTTGAAATTCTTTACAAAATTCATCTGCTCATCGCAACGAACCCCACATTCATCATTGCTATTCGTCCAAAGCTCATATTCAACTCTCTGGTCAGGATGGGGCATTGACTCGCTCCAGTCTAACTTTACCACTACATCTTCATTCTTCTTCAAGGCCTCCTTCAGGCTGTCACCAAAAGACTTTTCTATCAAAGCTGACGGAATTCCTATCTTCTCCACATACTCATTTGCGTCAGAGCTTTCCTCAGGAGAATCCATAGTTATTAGAGGTTCATCTATGCTATCAGCCACCAATACTGCTGCAGCTCCAGCCTGTTGGCCATGCCATGCCTTCAAGGCAAAGTAACAATCTACGAGTGCAAGACAAAGAATCAAGAAGGATTTGATGATGAGATTAATATAGAAGGCTCTATTTGTAAATTAGAAAGGAAAAAATCAAGCAAGGAGAAGCAAAATTAAACTCCTGCTCATTAATAAAACTGCTTATACTGATGCATATGCACATGCTATTGATCAAGGGCAAAAAACCAAAAAAAAAAAAAAAGAGAAAACCGCTTAAAACAAACGTACAACCAGCACCTACCATGTTCTTGGAAACTTTTCTTTATTTCATGATCAGTCAATAATGGAAATATGTGCATGTGTATTCATTAAGAGTTAGAAGAAGAGAGAGTCACAGAAAGAATTACAATAGAAAATACTAAAATACTTATCCTCGTATGTCCAAACAATAGTATAATAGCAATTGTAACAGTAAGAGGCCTCTCACGGATCAAATTCTTATGAAAACAAGTCAAATTCGACGAATTTATCAAAATAATATCACAAAAAAATGAAAAAAAAAAAAAAACTATAAACGGGACTTGTGATCATATTTTTGAAGACAAAAATGAATAGAGAAATACCTCCACGATCAAGAAGGAGAACAGAGGGGCGAGGAAACTTGGACTTGAAGGGCACACCATCAAAGGGTTCACAGCCATTAGCCCCTTTATCTGGATAAACCACTGAGCCTACAATAAACCCTCCGTAGTCTGGTATTCCAAAGTTACCTATGGCACCGTCATGCTTTGTTCGCAGACTCAATGGAGATAGCACTCGGATGCTATTCTTCTCTACAACAAACCTTGCAGAGACTCTGCTAAATACGAGGAGCGATGCTAGAAACAGAGGAATAAGTTTCTTGAAATATGGAAGCATGCATATGCATATCATCATCTCAGGAAATTTTAACGACTCTGGAGTCTGGACCTGTGATTGTACTTGTTCTGTTTGTTTCTTCAGAGAGAGGGGCTAAAGAAAATGGAAAAGATGTAGCATGGACGTGTTCTTGGCAAGAGTCTACGGTACGGGTGGCGAGTGATGAGAGAAAAAAGTCGCTGCGAAACATAGTAGTTTTATTAGATAGCTGTAGATATATAGTATATTAGGATTAGATTAGGGAGGTGAGTTTGCTTTTCGTGATGGACTGATGGTTAAACTTTCTCAATCTAACTGTGACGTAAAGGAAACGATAGGGGGGGAGAGAGAAAAGATGGAAGGTGGTAGACGGAGTCAGCAGAACTGCCATATTTTCATTGCTAATGCTACATTTCAACTACTAAATACTAATAGTAAGCAAAAGGAACAACATTGCTAGATCCTCAGATATTTTTCTTCTGATAAAGATTGCACCTTTTTTTTAATTTTTTGTTTATGTTTCTTTGTTTTTGATATTTTTATTGGATTACTTCAATTCAATCTTAAGGGACATTTGAATTAAGCATTTTACTCTTTCTTTTTTTTTTTTTAAGAACGAAATAGAGAGATGTTAACTGGAGTCAAGGTGGGTGACCTCGCTCATCATCTTAGCAAGACTTGTGTCTGTATGCATTATTAGATTAGTTTAGTTACGTCGTCCATAGAATTGTAAGCCCCTCGCTATGACTCTCGCTCATGACTTCTTTTACTTCTGTTTGATTAGATTTTATCAAAAAATAAACCCAAATTTTGATTAGCCTTAGAACTAGCAAGAGGGAAAAAGCCATTTGTTGGGGCGGAATTAATACTACTTAATTCACATCATTATTGCAAAGGTAACAACTACTAGCACTAATAAACAAACCAATGCGTGACTATACATACATACATACATATATCTATATATATGGACTGAACAGAATTTGGCGAATATAACTGTTGACTTTGATCAACAAACTCGAAGGAAACTTCAATATTGGAATAGAAAATTAAGACTGGGTTTGGTCTATTTCCATGGATGATTTTCTTTTATTATCAGCAAGTAGTGTCCAAGTCTTTATCCTGAGATGGAGTCAATGTGGAAGAAGAAAGGGGAAATAGCCCAGCTTGCAAGGCAAGTTGGAGTAATGAAGGGGTCAAAGACTTAAAAAGCGTTGAAGCAATTAATATTAATATATTATTATGAGACAGAGACTGTTGGTTGGGTTATAGCATCAATTTATTGGAAGAAACTTTGATTGGACTGAAGCTAAAGTATCATCCAAATACATTCATAAATTCTTCACTACCCCACCTATGCCTTTATACTACAAACCATTGCAGTTTTATTTTTCTTTTCATTTTAATTAACAAGAGATCAAGTTCTAATTTTCTTACATTTTGAAAAATTGAAAAAAAAAATTTGTTGCACTTGCCATCACATTTCTTTAGATGTTCCGTAATGCAGAAAGTAGGCAAAAGTTGACTTTGTATAATATTATTTTATTTTTCCCATTTTTAATAGGAAAATGCTTCATAAGTAGTAATAAATTGCAGTGTGAATATATGTACAACCATTAAAATCTCTTTCACAATTAGAGATGAAGGGTGGGATTACCTGCTGCTCTGCTCAGAATAAGTGGGTTCAAGTCAGAATTGGATTTAGATTTTTAAGTTCAATCTTGGTTCGAGAAGATTATTGAATATTTACATTCAATATAAAAATTATTGGAAAAAACATATTTATATTAATAAAATCAGATGTAAAGAGAAAATATGGGACTGGGCTGGAATTCTGTTTGTAAGAATATGACCAGATGGGCAGCCCAGTGCTGAAGCACGGAAACCGCTGCTGGTCCTTCACAACGTAGAATGAGGGTTGATGATTTGAATTTGATAAAGGCATGGGCCTTTCATTTTCGCTTATGGATATCTAAGCTTATCTGTTTTGTCTTGGGCCTCGTGGCCTGTTCTAAAATGGTTTTAGTCCTAGCTTCCCAGGCCACTCATTATTATTCATATCCAGTACATGCAATGCATTATTCATGTGGGCATATATAGATATATCCCTCCCCCAATAAAAAATATAGTAATGTATATATATACATGGCTGAATAACTAGCTTAGAATTAGTAATATATACTTTGATTGATGAATACATACATAAATACATATACATATATATAGCATTTTGTTTTGAGTAATTCAAAGTTTCAACTAGACTATTAGTAGTAGTCTTTTAATATTATAGGGCATTGACATGTTTGAGTTCATACTCAGTAATTCAAACATGTTTTTCTTGTAAATTTATAGAACAAATTAATTTATAGCTTTTTCTCTTATTTTAACCATGCTTTAAATTACATGATAGAAAATATACAGGAAAGAGGTTTTCTTATTTTATAAACATCGTTCTCGATGTTGACTGTTGAGCCTTGACTCTTGAGTTTCGAGTTAGGCAAAGTAATAAAAGCATCAAGCAGGACGGATGAATGATGACTTCCACAATCCACACCACTTAGCAAGTGGACATTATGGCAGGCCGCACAACAGATATGCTACCAGTAATAATGGACAAAAAGCAATGTCAGAGCAACACCATATCAGACTCCCTGCCAAGCGCTTATAAGTTGCTCAACTGGACCTAATTTTACCGCAGCTGATAAGGCCTCCTTATTGGTATGGGTAACAAGCCTAATTTCATATCAACTTGTCGACTCCTTGTTTCATATTTGCTCCTGCTCTTCCTTGTCAATACAAATTCACAACTTATCGTCTTTTCGATTGATGTCAAATGCACCGATACCGAATGAAGAGCACTTGTTGTCCTCAGAGAAGGTCTCACCGACCCTTCTTCCAGGCTTTCTTCCTGGGTTGGTGAAGATTGTTGTAGATGGAAAGGCATCAAATGCAACAACCAAACAGGACGTGTCACGAAGCTCGACCTTAGAAATCCATATCAGTTAATCAATGGAGTAGCTGATCCAATAGCATATAAATATTCCTGTTTGGGAGGTAAGATCAACTATTCTTTGCTTCACTTGGAATATCTAACTTATCTGGACCTTAGCCTGAACGATTTTGAAGGACTTGAAATTCCCAACTTCTTTGGCGATCTGAAAATTTTGAGATATCTCAATCTCTCTTTTGCATCATTTGCTGGAAAGATTCCACCTTGTCTTGGAAATTTGACCAACTTACGGTATCTGGACCTCTATGCTGACTCGTATAGCAGTAAAGGCCCCTGGGAATTACGTTCACGGAGTCTGACATGGCTTAGAGCTCTCTCTTTTTTAAAATATCTAAACCTGGGATTTGCCAAACTGGATAGCATAGGTGAGCATTGGCTGCAAATAATTAATATGCTACCTTCCTTGGTAGACTTGCGTTTGCGCTGGTGTGAACTTAAAGGTCTCCCATTCTCATTACCATCCGTTAACCTCACCTCACTTTCAGTTCTTGATCTGTCAGAGAATTCTTTTAATTCCTTAGTTCCCCAATGGTTGTTCAATCTCACCGGTCTCACAGAACTGTATCTGAGATGGGACTTTTTCAGCGGTTCAATTCGTGCTGAATTCGCAAACCTGAAAAATCTCCAAGTCCTTGATTTGTCGGATAATTTGAACCTCGATGGTCACATTCCTGGATTATTAGGAAATCTTAGCAAACTACAGATTCTAGATCTTTCTGCAAATAATTTCCATGGTGACATTCATGAGCTTTTTAGTGGATTCTCAAGTAGCCCAAACAATAAGTTAGAGTTACTTGATCTGAGTTCTAACTCATTGATTGGGGAATTGCCCGAGTCATTAGGATTGCTTAAATATTTACAGCACCTAGATCTCTCTAGCAACTCTTTCTGGGGCTCAATTCCATCATCTACTGGAAGCTTGTCAGCGCTGAGAAAATTAGACCTGTCGTATAATATGATGAATGGTACAATTCCTGAAAGCTTTGGGCAACTCCATGGGCTAGCTGATATAAACCTAATAGCAAATTCTTGGAAGGGTATATTGAAAGAAACCCACCTCATGAATCTCAGGAGTTTACGGCATGTTCGTCTCACAACAGATCCAACGAGGTCCTTGGCTTTCAGTGTGTCCCACGGGTGGTTTCCTCCTTTCAAACTTAAGTCTATCCAACTTGAAAACTGCATAGTAGGTCCCTCCTTTCCTGTATGGCTTCAAGTTCAAAATAAACTTACCTCTGTAATCTTAAAAAATGTTGGAATAGCAGACAGCATACCAGGGCAATGGTTTTCAGAAGTGTCTGCTAAAGTCACCTATTTGGTTCTATCGCAAAACCAAATCAGGGGGAAGTTGCCACACCAGTTACAGTTTCCATATTCAAATGTCATCGATCTGAGTTATAATTGCTTTGAGGGTCCTCTCCCATCTTGGTCCACTAATGCAACCGATGTATTCCTTCAAGAAAATTCATTTTCAGGATCAATACCTGAAAATATTGGGGTCTTGATGCCAAGATTAGAGAAATTATATTTCTCTAGGAATCATCTCAGTGGCAGAATCCCATCATCCATGTGTGAAATAGAGGGCCTGCAAATTCTTTCTCTTAGAAACAACAAGCTTTCTGGAGAACTCCCTAACCGTTGGTGTCAATCACTAATGTTATGAGGCATTGATATCTCAAATAATAGTTTGAGAGGAAACATCCCAAGTTCTTTCGGTTTCCTATATTCTCTAAGTGTGCTATTGTTGAGCAACAATAATCTGGATGGGGAAATCCCTTCTTCATTGCAAAACTGCTCCGGTTTGACAAGCATGGACCTTGGAGGGAATAAATTATCGGGGACTCTACCCTTGTGGGTGGAAAAATTGTCTTCCTTTTTCATGCTACGTCTTGGCTCAAACTTTTTCAGTGGGCACATTACCGACCAGTTCTGTAGTCTTCAAAATTTTCACATATTAGATCTTTCCCACAACAAAATTTCAGGGCCCATTCCCAAGTGTATTGGTAATCTGACCGCACTGGTCTATGGAAATAGCAGCGAGGGGTTTGAAGAGCTAATAAAGGTGGTAACAGGAGGAAGAGATCCTGAATATAGCAGCGTTGAGGCAAATGTAAATAGCATTGACCTTTCAGGGAATCATCTTACAGGAGAAATCCCTAGTGAGATCACAAACCTTTTTGCACTGCGCATCTTGAATTTGTCAAGTAATTTTCTGAGCAATAGCATTCCTGAGAAAATTGGAAATTGGAAACTTGCAACTGCTGGAGTCGCTTGATCTGTCACACAACTGTCTTTCAGGAGCAATCCCACAAAGCTTGACATCTCTGGCTTCTTTGACTCGATTAAACCTGTCATATAACAACTTTTCTGGAAGAATTCCTCTTCAGCCAAGATTCAATGATTCCTCCATTTATGATGGGAATCCACAGGTTTGCGGGGCTCCACTTCCTACCAAGTGCCCAGACAAATAGATACTGTTTGTAATGGCTGAGGCAGTGCGAAGAGTAACGAAGATACAAGTTGTGTTACAAATAACAACACAATACTTTCAAAAACAATAATGCTATATATTTCTTGCACAAAAATAAATCCTGTATTTAGTCCTAATCCAATATCGCATCTGGATTTTTCTACATTTATGCAATATGGGCTATCCGTCCTCGAATAAACAATGCTTCGGCTTTGCAGGTTTAATTTATTAATGGCATGGATGATAGAAGAGCATTTTTCTTGACTGTTTTACCTGATCAATGCTGTTTAGGTCTTTTTTGCCCTTTCAACCAAGGAAAGTGGTTTGGGACAGAAAAAACACACACACAGAAGCACAGGAAAGTAGTTGGCTGAAGCCTTCGTTGAAAATTTAACCACTGATTGAAGAGGATCCTCTTCTCAATTAACCCCACTATCCTCGACAGTTTTAAACTTGAGATCTCTAAACAGGAATATTGGCGATAGAGGGGTATATATATGTATATGGAATGGGCAACAACAACTTTCCCCGCCCAAATTCACCGTGCTTTCTATCCGGTTAATGATGGATTTGTAGATTCTATCTCCATCTATGCCACAATTATATTTTCGATTCCCTTTCAGGTAAATAAAACCACTCTCAATAAAGTTGATTAAACCAAGAAAAATAAATACGATCAAGTATTCCTATTCCATCAATTACAGGTTTCAAGTAGGCCTGGCCTTGCTTTGATCACTATCGATACCAATATTGAGAAGCAAGTATACAGGATAAACAAATTATTATTTAATAAAGTAAATCAACCAAAAGTTGTCAACATCTGTCAGGCGCAGCTCTTGGCCGTAACAAAATTATATCCAAGCAATTAGTTCTGTTCCTCACTGGCCAACTATTTGTTCCATTAATTATATAATCATTAATGAAGGTTTGCTTTTGGAGGAATCTATACTTTTTTTCTTTTTAATTTTGAGAGTTTATTTCGGAGGAATTTATACATTTTTTTTATTTTTATTGGTGGAATTTAATTTTAATATTTGGTTTAAAGTAATTTGATTTTAAGAAAAAGTGATAAATTTTCAACAATATCTAAAATCTTAAAATTTCAAAGAAAAATTATATTATTTTTAAATTTAATTTGAATAAAAAATTATAAAATAATCGTTACAATTTAAAAAAGCATGTCTTAGTTATAGGTTTCTATTGCTAATTTTTTTTTTATATTACAATTAATGGCCTTTAGTATGAAAAATGTCTTAAATAATCTTATTTAAATTTTTTTGAAAATTATTTAAGATATTTTTAGCCAAAAAATATCTTAAATAATTCCCTAAAAAAATTATCAGTATTATTTAAGACATTTTCTAACTATAAATGCCTTAAATAATACTGTTTTATTTTTTTAGAGATTATTTAAAATATTTTTTTGACCAAAAACGCCTTAAATAATCTCATTTAATTTTGAAAAAAATTATTTAAGACATTTTTTAACAAAAAAAAACCATAAATAATCCCTTAAAAAAATTGTTCAACATTATTTAAGGTATTTTTTTGATCAAAAACGTCTTAAACAATATTAATTTGTTTTATGGATTATTTAAAACGTTTTCTAATAAAAAAATATTTTAAATAATTCCTTAAAAAAATTGTTTAGCATTATTTAAGACGTTTTTTGATTAAAAAAACACCTTAAATAATATTAATTTTTTTTTAAGATTATTTAAAGCCTTTCTTAGAAGATTATTTAAGGTATTTCTAGCCAAAATCTCCTTAAATAATCCTTTAAAAAAATTGTTCAGCATTATTTAAAGTAAATTTTTAACAAAAAATACCTTAAATAATCTCAAAAAATAAGCGTTAAAAAAAGATTGAACCTATTACCTTATGATTAATAGGCATATGCTTTAACCAATGAGCTATTCTAATTTTTTTATATTTTATCTCTTAAATCTTATAAGTAATTAAATGAATTATTTAAGGTATTTTTAGTAAAAAACTTCTTAAATAATACCTTTCAAAAAATATTAAAGCGCTAGAAAAAAAAAATCGAACCTAGGACCTTATAATTAATAATCATATATTCTAACCAACTAAGCTACTCTAATTTTTTTTATATTTTATCTATTAAATCTTATAAGTAATGAAATTGATTATTTAAAGCGTTTTTAGTTAAAAATACCTTAAATAATACTTTTAAAAAAATTAGAAGGTATTATTTAAGGTATTTTTTTTTACTAAAAATGCCTTAAATAATCCCTTTTAAAAAAAATATTGAGAATTATTTAAAGTGTTTTTTTTATTAAAAACACCTTAAATCACTATTTTGTGTATTTGTTATTAAAAAAAAAACTAATAAAAAGTTATCATCATATATATCAAGGAAATTATGATAATTATACAAGAATTAATATATATATATATATGGATTTCTTTAAAAAAAAAACGAGTGAATTTAAACATAGAATGGCCTAAAAATGAAAAAAAAAAAGTGAATATGAACATGTATATATGCATGTTTCAATGACATTTTTATTTTGTAGCTGGCTATTGCCTTTGACCTATGTGATCTAAAACAAGGTTGACACCTTAATTTTAAGTGATAACAAATTCTTAAAATATATTGATATGAAATTAGGATATAAAAACTCTATTTTGTTAAAACTTGAAGTTTCATAAAAAAACATACAAAACCAGAATAACACTAAGCCTTGAGATTTTAGATATGACTCTCACCGTATAAAACTTAATTCTCATAAGATTTTAAAAATGACTTTCATGGTGTAACACTTAGGTTTCAAAATTTTAATTAATGATCGCTCTAATACCATTTGTGAAAATAAGTTCTTAATCTATAAACTATTATCCATTTTGACATTAAAATTTTTAAAATTTTATCTCATAAAAAATGTATCACAAATATGTGTTTAAATCTCTATTTATATATATATATATATCATATCATATCATGTTCTTATATTTAACCAATAAGAGATTAGAGATGTTATAAAAGCATTGCACATGTCATTTTTGTTGTCAAACGCTTCAATTAATTTTTCCTCCTATTATTTTCTTGGTGTTAATTCACCTCATCTTGTTTTTTAAATTGATGAATATATATATATATATATATATATATGAAACAAAATGATGTCATTTTGAGAATTTTAGAACTTGATCCTTTGATTCATTAACTCAATAAAAGATCTGATCTGTATGTGTTAGTTTTGATTTTTTTTATTCATTATAATTTTTTTTTGTTTTACTTTATTTTTTTTGTTTTATTATTTTATTATTTATTTGTTTAAATTTCTAAGTTAGGATAGATTTTAATAATATAAGAAATAAGAACAAAAGACTTATAGGTTCGTAAAAATTAAATAATTTTTAAACTTTATTTTTACCATGTAATTTTTAATTTTAATAATAATAAAATATATTTATTTTTGAGCCAACACATTTGTATTATATAATTAGTAATTAATTAATTTTTATATATTTAATTTCCTAATTAATAAATATGATTTTTTTAGTTTTATATTTTTTTTTAAATTTTTGATTTTAATAGATTAAATGAATGAAAGAAACAAGTAAAAATAAGATAAAAATGGTTTAAAAAATTTTACATTGTATAAATTTATCCCTCCTCTTATGGTAATATCAATATATATATATATATATTAAATATATACACAAAATAAAATTATTTAAATAAACAATTTTTATTTAATATAATATAATATAAAATTCTATTTATAAAAGTAATTCAATACAAATATTTATATAAAAAAAAAATCTCTAAGCGAAACGAAGGGCACATATATATATATATATATATATATATAAGGCTTTTGGTGTTTGAGAAAATAAAGGAGATAAGTTTTTAATCATTGAAAAATAGATAGAAAAATAAACCTATGAACTTAATTAAAATGTACGAAGACTTTTGGGTTTTAATTAGGATTAATTATTTTTGGATTGTAATTTAATTTTTTTTAATTCAATAAATGAACATGGGACATGCGTAATCAAAATGTAAGACTTTTCTTGCCCTTGATAATCGGTTGGTCACTATGGCATTTTCTCCCCAGCTCATTCTCAAAGTGGGAACAGTTAATAGTGTTAAAGATCATATGAAACAATTTGAATATATGCTTACAAATCCTCCGATATCCACAAAATCCTTTCTGAAAGAAAAGAAATTCAAAATTAGTAAGTTTACGCACATTATTCAACTAATTAAATCACCAAATAAACATAGATTACAAGAAAAATATTTTTTTATAAAAGAATATCGTAGTTTAAAAAAAATTACCAACGTTAAAATTTAAATTTTATATTTAATATAAATTACTGTTTAAAGTGTACATATATATTAATTATATAAATTTTTAATTTAAAAAAAATCTTCATAACTACGTTTTTTTTATTTTAATAATTTATTTATTTTTCACATCGGTGTTTAATATATTGCATTTTAATACTAAATAATAATATTATTTTCTTTAACAAAATTACTATATTACATTTTATAATGATGCGTGTATAATAAGAAATTAAAAAAAAAAAAAACAAAATTTAAAAGACCGACACGGAGAGACAGATCGAAAGAGCGAGTGAAATCGACAAGAATTGCTTCTTCTCTCATCCCTGCTCCTCAAACAAGGCTTCCCCGTCAATCTTCTTCTGGTTGTGAGACCGCGAAAGAGAGAGATAGAGAGAGATATTCTTTGGTTGCCTACTTGCTCTTTGCAATGGGAAAAGAGAGATCAGCTGCTGCCTCAGGAGAGAAGCACAACAAGATGCTGGTTGGGGTGGTATGCAACTTCGCTGCAGAACTCAAGCTCTTGTTAACCGCACTCCTCATCCTTTGTTCCCTCGCTACCCTCCTCCAGTTTATCCCCTCACGCTTTACCATATCCGCCTCTGATCTCCGCTTCTGTATCTCTCGCATCGCCGCCGCTGGCCCCACTACCCCCCCCACCCTACCTTCTCCCCCCTCTCTTTTTCATAATTATACCCAGAAAGAAACAGATGAGGTCCTCCCCAGCGGCATCATACGCCGCGCATTCAACCCCTACGGTGCAGCCGCCTACAATTTCATCACCATGGGCTCCTACAGAGGCGGCCTCAACACCTTTGCCATTGTGGGCCTCGCCTCCAAGCCCCTCCACCTCTATTCCCGCCCCACCTACCAATGCCAGTGGCTCCCTTTCAGCAGTAATAAAGAAAACGACACCAACATAACTAGTAGCCTTAGTTACAAGATCCTCCCTGACTGGGGATATGGCCGCGTCTATACTGTGGTGGTTGTGAACTGTACCTTTCCCCAGCCCATCAACCTTGACAATTCTGGAGGGACACTA
Organism: Durio zibethinus; assembly: GCF_002303985.1. The sequence goes on along the minus strand of NW_019168048.1, from coordinate 32,294,512 downwards.
CTTCTCCACTCCTCCACATCCGGAGGAGGTGACTCCAAATTCAACCTCACCGACACCATCCCTGCCTTGACAGAACCAACCGGCACCTTCAACCTTTCCCTCTTCACCTCCAAGCCCAAGTACGATTACCTTTACTGCGGATCCTCATTGTATGGGACACTGAGCCCCCTGAGAGTGAGGGAGTGGATAGCCTACCACGTCAGGTTGTTCGGGGAGAGGTCTCATTTCGTTTTTCACGACGCGGGTGGGGTCCACGAGGAGGTGTTGGAGGTTTTAAAGCCTTGGATGGAGCTTGGCTACGTTACCCTTCAAGACATAAGGGAGCAGGAGAGATTCGATGGGTACTACCACAATCAATTCATGGTGGTGAATGATTGCTTGCACAGATACAAATTTATGGCAAAGTGGATATTCTTCTTCGATGTGGATGAATACATCTATGTGCCTCCCAAGAGCACCATTCGTTCTGTGCTCGATTCCCTTTCCGACTATTCTCAGTTCACTATTGAACAGATGCCTATGAGCAGCAAGCTTTGCCACTCCGTTGACGCTGCTAAACGTCACAGGTATGCTTCCACTATTAGTATTTTATTTTTATTTGACGAATTCTGTAATCGCTGAAATTTCAATTTGATGCCAATCCTATTAGGAAAAAGATTAAATGAATCATACATGTTAGATCGTGGTGATTAAAATTATAAGCAAAGGTCTGAATTTAATTAATCCTTGAAATACCAATCCTTAGCATAGCATAGGGAAAAATCAACCCTTCTCTTTTTGTTAATTTCCCCAGCTAATAGTCTGATTTATGCATCCATTGTAATTAATCTTGTGGTGGTTGATTGATTGCAACATTTTACAATTGATGTTGAAGGTTAGAACTAAAATCAAGTGCTTTTTACATAGTTGTAGTTATTTTACCCTGTGATGGTACTTTGAGTCTTCTTTCTCCTGATTGTATTAGGGCAGGTGGAAGTGGGGTGGGTTCCAAACTTGTTCTAAATTCATTGTTTTATGCTCCTGATTGTATTAGGGCGGATGGAAGTGGGGCGGGTTCCAAACTTGTTCTAAAGTCATTGTTTTATCTTCTTGACTAGGACCCTCGTTATTCGTTTAAATACTATCCTACCAATCTGATTAAAAAAAACTATCCTACCAGTGTTGTTGGTTCAAAAGTCAATTTATTTTAGGGAAGATTACAATTTGTCCTTCAATTGCTGATGTTCTATTCTTCAATAAGACACGTTGAGATGTTAGCCATCAAAATTTTGTAAATTGAGCTAAAGAAAAACTAGTTAGTGTAATGAAATCAACTTGGAAATAAACAACAAAATTCGGAAAGTTGTGAATCTTGAATCATGTTGATGCTGATGTCAAATGTGAGATTAAGACAGGTACTGTGGCTCAAATATAAAATTTCTCAGATTGAGACTGAGTTGTTGGGATTATGTGAGATAGCTTGGAACTAGTTTCCTGTTTGCTGAAATCTCTATTTCGAAAGTGATAATCATGGAGAGATTTATTGAGCTTCTCTCCATGTCCTTATTTTGGATAGGTTTGAAATGTTCTGCAGATTGATGTTTTTCGGATGGATTATAGGTGGCTATTTATCAATTTTGGTGAATGTGGTGGAAATAGCAGAAAAGTAAACAAATAAGCCAACGGTGCAATCAAAGGATTTGTCATAATTTACTGCTGCTACAGTTAGTTAGGTATATTACCAGGGGAATCAAAATGCATATTCCATATCCTGTTAATCGGAATGCAACTCTGATTTTCATGCCCAACAGATTACTAGTTTTGATAAGAATAAACGGCTGTATTGAATATCTATGCCTATTGTTGACCAAAAGAAAAAAAAACAGTTTCCAAGCCTTTAGCTTGGTGGTTAAAGGCATTTGAGAGGATATTAAGAGTCTGATTTTGAATCAGATCTTCTTCCCTTTCCTTTATTTATATTAAGATTTTGTCCTCTTAATGTAATCAAATATATATATATATATATCTTAAATTCAATATAATCTTATTTGTCGGTTATTGTAAAATGCAATCCTCAGGAAATGGGGCTTTGAGAAGCTTGTATATAGAGATGTGAAAAGAGGAATAAGGAGGGACCGCAAATACGCAATTCAACCACGCAACGTGTTTGCAACGGGGGTTCACATGTCGCAGAACCTAGCGGGCAAGACCACCTACAAGACAGAGGGCAGGATCAAGTACTTCCATTATCATGGAACCATCGCAGAAAGGCGCGAGCCATGCCGATACCTGATCAATTCCACGGAGATCAACTTCGAGAAAACCCCTTATGTTTTGGACACAACCTTGAGGGATGTTGCTGGGTCTGTCAAGAAATTTGAGCTCAAAATGATTGGAACTAGGTTACAAAACACTCGCCAATAGTTAGAGCAACTTTGCATTGGGTTTCTTTTTCTTTTCTTTTTTTTTTTTTTCTTTTTATTTTAATTTTGTGGTTATTTAATTAGATGGTTGGGTAGGACAGGGCAATTTATTGGGAGGGTTTAGGGTTCGTTTTTTAATTTTTTTAATTTTTTTTGTGTTGATAGATTTATAAAAGTAAATAATACTCCAGATGGTATATGAAGCCTGCTTGATATAGTAGGAGAGGGGGAGAGAGAGAGAAAAAGCCGTTGCATTCTTTATTTAGTTATAATTAAATTTAACGTATTCAAATCGATGTGTTGACAATTTTATGCTTTTATTAAAAGGAGAAAGGAGGAATAATTTGGTTGATTAGCTGTGTCCGATTGGGATGGAGGACTTTCTGGTCAGGAGTGGGGGCCAGCACCGCCAAGCGCCAGTGGGAGGTTGCCAATGTGCGTGGTTCGGCTTGCTTTGTTGATTTTATTATTATTATTATTATTTTACGAGGTAATATCATGGATTTATTCTATCCTTCAAAATATATTCCAAGGAAGGCAGAAGGTGGTATGGTATGTATATGGGTGGGTCATATTTTATGGTTTTGGACAAGTCCAAAAGGGCCACGCCACTTATTCTCATCATCTAACTAATCTAAGATACTTTTCTTTTCTTTTGACATTTGTGAAATTATGATTTAGCCGCCTAAAGACAATGATGATGAGTATGAGGCCCATAGAGGAGTGGAATTAGGAAAAACAAACGGTGTAAGTGTTGAAATATGAAGAGGTTTGAATGAAAAAACCAAAGAGTGTCAAATATGGGGACTTGAATGCGAAGCAACGTAAGGTTCATTTTTTATTTTGGTGTCCCTCCCACGACAAAATTAAAAAGCGTTAGGTTATGCCTGGTGAAGGTGGGACTGGCTTTGCTTGCTTGGTGGTCCCACTCACTCACTCACGTGTTTGTTTTTTAGTTTGTTTACAAGTTATTATTATTTTAACCATTAGAAATCGACACCCCGCTGAATTATTTTTTTTATCAAAATTTTTATTTTTATTATTTATCAATTTTTTGTAATTATTTTAATATATAAATAATAAATAATAAAATAAATAAAAATTTTATACAGTATTAAAATTAAGATACGTGTAGCATTTCATTTATTGTGTTTATAATTTTTTATACTATATCTTCAATGTTGTATTTTTATTAATTATTTGATCAAATGTATAATTTTAAATTTATTATAGTTTATAAATTTTTTGTAAAAATATTTAAAATAAAATAAAACTAATTTTATTTTATTTTATTATAGTAATTTAATATAGAGTTAAGTTTTATGTGTTTAATTTAATATGTAATTTAACAAGGGTATTACAATAATTTTATAAAATATGACACATCACATTTTAATGAAATGATTGCAAAAGTATTTTAATAATTTAATATGTATTTAATATATAGCTAATTTTATATTATATTAAAATTTAATATGTAATTTAATAGTAGTATTATAGTAAATTTTAAACGAAATACCACATGTCACATTTCTATAAAGTAATTGTAATGATATTTTAATAATTTAATATGTGATTAATTTTATCTCATGTAAAAATTTAGTACATAATTTTATAAAGACATTATAGTAAATTTAAAATAAAAAACCACATATCAACTACTTATTAACACTCATAAAAATATTTTTATAATTATTGTATGAGGAATATTTTATAATTTTTGATCGAAAAACATTTTCATAATTATGATTGGAGAGATATTTGATATTTTGCCAATTATGGTGTGAGATATTTTTGTACTTAAGATAAAAGGATCATTATAATAATTTTGACTAATTGTGGTAGGAGGGGCATATTTGTATAATCATATACAAGAGTTTTTTTCTAATTATAGTGAGGGGCATTATAATAATTTTTGTTTAATTATGGTAAAGTGGTTTTATAGTAGTTTTTTATTAATTATGATAGGAAATGTATTTTCGTAATTATGATTGAAGAGATATTATAATAATTTTAATCAATTATAGTTTATGAAATATTATTGCAATTATAGTATGATGGGTATTATAATAATTTTGATTAATTATGATAAAAGGCACATTTCTATGATTATGATAAGAGGGTATGATAATAATTATGAGTAATTATGAGAAGAAGGATGTTAATTATATTCAAACATATTCTTGCCTGTTGTTCAACCTTTTTTCAATGGCTTCTATTATCCTAATTATATATATATATATATATATATATGTTTTGTGTAGCATTTTTATTTGTGGCTTAGTTTAAGAATTGTTAGTAAGTTCATATGGCCAAAGTTATTAAACAAAAAGTTCAAAAGGCCAAAGCAGTAAATAAAAACGTTGGATTGAAAAGATATTAGTATTGCATATAGGCCAAGCAGTTTATTGAATGAAGCCACAGGATATTTGTGTTTTTCCTTTGCAGGCTCTCATACTTATTCTCCAACAGCCTTCGTTAACTTATACTCATCGTGTACATAACATCCATAAAGATTTCATCTAGTTCTCGGGGAATGCCGTTTGCTGTAACAACTACCTCTGACATTAAAGGTAGTGCTATGTAGCTGAAAGGGATAAATTAGAGCCAGAGTCTAGGACGTCGATGGCGGCATGCCTAAATCATCTCAGTGTTTTTCTTTTCTTTTTCATGCGCAGATTGCAGCGTCTCTCTCTCTCTCTCTCTTTACATATTAAGGATACCACCTATTAAGAAAAGATACCATTAAAACAAAATAAATATACTTTTTTTTTTTGTACAACAATTAACAAATCATGCGAACTTAGGCCCTTCGCAGCCACTAACAAACTTCTCTTTTTTTGCTCCTTTGAGATTATCAGTTAATTCTTATTGATTTTTCCTCATTTTCCCCATTGCTACTGCCTAATTAGCAGGCAGCACTATCAGACTGTCTATCAGCTCCTTGCTCGCTGGGCCACCTCGTGGTTACTAAAAAATGGGTCCATTCTCAAACCAGCCCACCAGGCTCAAGCCTCATACCCTCAATCACTTTTTAACTTTTGGATTTAGGGTTTAGAGTTCAAATTAATTCCACAACACATCAAGCATTGCCGATTCTGAATGCATGTATTAGAAAATAGAATGTATGGCTGCAACCATACTTTTTGTTAGGGCTTACAAGATTCTGTCCTTGAATGGAAATTAGGGCAAACTCCATTTGTAGTATCAAACTTTTTATATAGGTTTTATTTTAATTCTTAATTTTTAAATTATTTCATGATATTTTCAAATCTTTTAAAATGGTGTCAATATGGTTATTTAATCAAATTTTGCATAAAAATAGGAAAAAAATTACAACTTAAAGATAATTTATCTAAAATTATTATTTTTTACTATCATACTAAAATATATTTATTAGAAAATAATAAAACTTTTAAAAATTTTAAAAATGAAATAGAACTATCCTTTTTTGCCCCTTGTTTTCAAAATTCACCTGAAAATTAAGAAAAGGGGTACTTTAGTTTACTTCTTAATAATTTTAATAATTTTATTTTCTTTGTAATAAATACGTTTTAATATCATAGCAAATATAATAACTTTGGATCAATAATGATTTTATTTTCTTTCTTTATTCTAATTTAATCAAAATTTATTTTCCTTATATTTATAAATTTTGATAAAAATATAAAATTAAATTCTATTATGAATAAAGTTAGAATTAAAAAAAAGAAAGAAAGAAAGGAAACATATTCAAATAATGTGTTAACACTTAATTAAATAAAAGTAAATAATAATTAATAATTTAGAAAGTACATTTTTTAAAATTATTAATAGTATAATCTAGAACTCTCTAAAATTATGCCAACCTAACACAATAAATTTATTTATTATTATAATCTCTTGAGGAAATAGTTTATTATAAGTAATTCATTAAAGATCATTTAGCAATTGAGCATGATTCTTACTCTTTAAATTTAAAATTATAGTTAGAATGTAAACTTTATTAATTATTTAGTATATACAAGCTTGTTTTTTAGAAAATAAATAACAAACACTCAAGAGTCCAAATTACAATAACAATAACAAATTAAGCCTTATATCTCATAATTCTAAAATTGACTGTATGAGAGGCCCAAAAGAAATCATCTTAGGTCATAGTTTTAAATTTTTTTATGCCACTCATTTCTATTAATAACAAGCTTTTCAACTATTTTTTTTTAACATTTATATCATTTCTTAATACTTGCATCTATATCTTTCGTGGCTTACTTCTAGAAGTTTTGGTATCTCCTAAATTTAAAAACTTATTTTGCATAATTGGTGCATAAATAGACTTAAGTTTCACATGTGCAGATAATTTCAAATAGCTTTCTTTAATCTTTTCCTTAATTCAAACTTACCCTAAATTTTCTAAAATCTCTTCATTTCTAAATTTGTCTCTTTTAATCTTATTACATATCTATCTAAATATTTTCACCTCAGTTACGCTCATTTCTTCTCATTTTGTTTTTTTAACTTGAAAGTCAAAATTATTTGAATATATTTCATTTCTTTCTTTTTTGTTAAAAATAATCTACAACTTTATTTTTAATTGGATTTAATTTTATATTTTTATCAAAATTTATAAATATTAGGGAAATAAAATTTCCTAAAATAAAATAAAAAAGAAATAGAATTAGGGTAATGGATTCATAATTATTACTTTTTGCTATCATAACAAAATATATTTATTAAAAAATAAAATTTTTATAATTATTATGAAAGAAAATAAGGTACCACTTTTTCCTTTGATTTTAAGTTGAATTTTCAAAATTAAGGGAAAAACGATAATTTTGTTTCCTTTTAAAATTTTAAAAATTTTATTTTTTTACTAATAAATATATTTAGATTATTCTGGTATGCATTATTTCTTTCTTTTTTGTTAAAAATAGTTTCTAACTTTATTTTTAATAGGAATTAATTTTATATTATTATCAAAATTTGTAAATATTGAAAAAATAAAATTTAATAAAATAAAATAAAAATAAATAGAATTAGGTAATGGACTCAAAATTATTACTTTTTATTATCATACTAAAATATATTTATTAAAAAAATAAAAATTTTATAATTATTTTGAAGGAAACTAAAATACAATTTTACCCTGGTTCTAGTTGAATTTTTAAAATTAAGAGAAAAATTAGATTTTCGTTTCATTTAAAAAATTTTATAAATTTTATTTCCTTTATAATATCTACATTTTGATATGATTGTAAAGAATAATAATTCTGAATTCATTATTTTGATTTGTAATACCTTTTTATTTTTATGTAGAGTGATCATATGGACAACCTTTTAAAAAAATTTGGGACTATCATAAAATAATTTAAAGATTAAAGATAAAAATAAAACCCAAATTAAAGATTTAAAACTACAAGTGTGCTTTAGCATGAAAACTAATTAAATTTAAGCATATATGATAAGGAAGCTTCAAACATCCAAATTATTGTGTAATTCTAATTCAGCATTGACTGTTCGCAGATTGTAATCTTTCCCCATCTAATTAGCATGATTAATTAATGTCCACAGCCGTCAATTCTTAATAGATTTTTGCTTGACTTATTCTCGTTATTAAAACCAAACAAAAACAAAAAGAACAAGAAAAGAAAAACACCCTCACCTATAGTCACCTTGTGTTTTTCAATCATTTTCGATAATTGAAAAGGAAAGATAATTAACGGTGAAAAAATCAAGAGAAATTAAAGGAACAAAATCCTCCGTTGCTGGATAGATTCCGGTTAGTACATCAGGTGTACAGACAAAAAAAAATGGACTGAGTCAAAAGAATAATTCCTTGTCGCCATTTTACTAGGTTGGAATCTTAACGCTTTTCTCAACGATATATGCAACTCCCAAACCCTTTCTCACGGGAAAAACCAAATTAAAAAAAAAAAAAAAGTAGCGGATTGCTATTAAATTAATGATTAGTAGTAGCATTTTTATATATTGGTGGAGATGGAGTAATAGAAAATAGAAAATATATAGGGGGAGCAATGCATGGAAGAATATCTGACAAAAGATCATAGTGGGGTGCGCCCTTGCGGAAGCATTCTTGGGCACCACAAACACAAAAAGAAGAAGTTGATGTCTAGGGTTTTTCCTGGACGAATTTGATCCATGATCCATCTGATGAGCTGTGGTGCTGTCCTTTTTCTTTTTGTTCACCTATATATATATATATATATATATGTCACTTTACTTGTTTATGCATGCAGATGCAATGCTTGAACTCTTTAATCTTTATTTATTTTAGGGTAAGGACAGGCCAATAAAAATGATAGACTATCTCGATCCCCTCTGCTCCCCCATCATTCATGATATCACTTGTCCCAAACTCTGCCCCTCTCTCTCCTGCTGCATAGGTATCTACTTTCCTGCCCATCAAATTTCTCCAATTTGCAACCACCAGACCTAATTACACTTCAATTTCTGCATGGGATCAATTATTTTTATAGTATATCATATATAGATCTATATATCCCTCTTCTTAGCGCATCCAATTTTTTTCTTCGCAAGTTGTGAAATGCTAACACTTGAGTGCACCAATGCTCAGATTTTACTAACTACATTTTAACATCACTGGATAACTACCAACCAAGTTTCATTTAACTAGTTACATCCATGTAAAATCAAGCTTCATTAAGTCAAAAGTTTCCAAAACACCTTAGAATTTGACTCCATTTTGTAACATATACTATATTTGTAATACATACTTATACATGCATCGCAAAACATAAATACAAACCTAGCATAGGGATAATATGAGAAAAGCATAGTCAGCCGAAATTAAACATGCCCCATACATACAAGATCCCTTCAAAAGTCATATATATATATATATATATATAAGCATCTAATTAAAAGTGATTTGTGATTTAAAAAAGTTTGCTTTTGTACTGCCCTTTTTACTTCAACTACTTTAATTAATTAGCAGGATATCATGATTTAAAGTAAATGCAACTACTTTAATTAATTAGGTGATATGATCACATTGGGACTGCTTTAATATAGAAGAGGACAAAGACCCATGCTTCGTTTCTGGATTTGTACAAATTTAGATGTAATTTTTTAATTGAGTAAGATAAATTTAAAATATTTGTTTTGGATTTTATATAATTTAATAAATAAGTAAGACGATTTAAAAAAACTATTTTCAAAATCTATTTAATCTAGATGTAATTTTTTGAAAAATAAGCAAGATAATTGAAAAAAAAGTCTTTGTGCTACATGTATTACTATGAAATGCTTTACCACCATCAAAAAATAATTTCAATATTTAAAAAATAAAAACAAAAAAAAATCATTAATTTTGCCAAATCACTTTAAAATTAAAAATAAATAAATATATTAACTCATTTGATTTAATAGTTAGATTTCTCAATCCTTCTACAATTTGTCGTTCTTAACTTATTTCTCACCTCATTTTATAATACCTAAATTACTCCCACCATTTCAAAATTTTTTCAACGGTAGCTAATATTAAGTCATGCATACAACTTTTATAAATCGGTTTTATTGTTGTTCCGGCTGGAGCTGGGGGAGGGAGAAGATCCATCTCTCCAGTCCCCATGGTCCAATGGTCTTATTTTCTTTCCACTAGTGTTTCAAACAGCAACTGGAGAGCGTGCTTCTCCAGTAGCCAGTGGGCAGTGTGTCCTTCATTGTGTGGCCCTCCACCCACTACTTGCGCTTAGGGAAGGCGCAGAAAAGCAGCCTATCAATGGACTTGCTTTTACTAGGACAATAACATTATTGCCCAGTTATATACATATACATATACATATATATGTTATCATTCGTTTTAGGTATGGACATAACAACAAGCCTTTTAATTGCAGACAAAGCAAGAATTTGAAATGAACAATAAGAGAACAAACTGGCAAAGTAAAACCAACTTTTTTTGTAAGATTTATTTATGTATAGATATTAGAGACAAAATATAATTAATATTTATATATAGTGGATGACCAGCCACCTTAACAGTTTGGGTTGGGTTGCATCTGCGAAAAGTTATATGTAGTGTATAATTATTTTTATTAATTCACTTCATTTATTAGGATAAAAATATTTTATATATGAAAAGGGTTTAATTTTATTTATATTTTTAAAATTTTTTTAAAATTAAATTTATAATTCATTTGAATCAAAATCACTTTTTAAATTTAATAATTTTGATTCAATAATTAAAAAAAATGTAAAAACTACACTAATATATATATATATATATATATATATGAGATGTTAGAGTCAAAAGTAAAAGTATGCTTCCAAGGGCTAGGAACTCTGGAGAATAAGGAAGATGGAAACACGTGTTCATATATATATATATATATATATGTATGTATGTATATTGTCGTGAGGTTCTCATCTCAGGAATATGGCTCTCATTCCTTATCAATAGCTTTTTCTTCTTTTACTATTCAAAAAAGGCATGCTTTTATGTACTCTATAATCTCTAAAATATTCTTCCAAATCAATTTAAGAGCACTGTAGGGTCCTTATTCAATCTTCATTGATGTGTTTCACTTTAACATTTAAATTAAAAAGAAGAAATTGGAAATCAAATGTTCATTAGGGCAGGCAAGAAAACGAGGCTAAAGATGTGTACTTGCAACTACTTGGAGCAATGAGTTGATTGAGGAATGCAAAGTGAGATAAGATATAAAAATAACACCAAAGAAAGAGAGAGAGTCGTTATGCTCACAGAAAAGAGAGAAGAGATATTTTTTTTAAAGGTAAATTACATAAAATTAGTTTGTGGTTTTAGGTAGATTAATATTGACTCATGAGATTTAAAAATTGATACTTAATTATTTTATGATTTATTTGATTATTTTTTTACCCAAAATCGTAACATTTTTCATTTTTTTTAAACTTTTTTTTATTTTTATTTTCTCTCTCCAACATTCTCTAATCTTTTCTCTAATTTATTTCAACATAGTTAACTCTAAGAACAAAATCCAATTTCTGATGAAGCCCACCATAACATCCACCAATTGCCGTCTATTTCATCGTCTATGCATCACTTGTTGTTCACTGTATTGCCAGTCAATATTCCTAACTTTCTTTTTCTGTCTCTGTTTTAAAATTAAAAAATTCTCAAAAAATTCAAACCGAAACTCACAAAAAATATAAACCTTTAATAATGAGTTGTTGTGGTTATTATGTGAATTTATAATTGTTTTGTGGGTTTATTGGGTGTGGTTAATTTAAGGTGGATTCAGGCTCTACAGGTTTTTTCGTGGCTGCTGGGTTTATTTTTGGGTTTTTTCGAGACTATTTGCTCTATTAACGGTTGTCTTTGAAAATTGGTGTGGTTGTCAAATGAAAATTTAACACATGCGAACCCAAATTCGCACACAACCAAAAAAAATTTATATACAATACCTCGTAAATCCAAACCTAAAAATTGAACAAAGCCTAAATCAGCAAAAAGTCGAAAAGTAGAAATCCAACAAATCCATAATCCAATCGTACAAATAATACATAAGAAATAAGAAGGGTTCCTTTTGAAGTTTTCGAATACTTTGAATCAGTGGTTAGAAGGCTAATGGAGAAATTAAATAAAGAAAAAAGAGTAAATTGTTGGAGGAGAAAAAAAAACAAAAAAATTGGAAATAATAGAAAAAGTTAAATTTTTGGGTAAAAAATAAATAAAACAAATTATAAAATAATTAAGTGTCACATTTTAAATCCTATGGATTACTTCAAATTTATTTTAAACCATAAGGTGATTTTATGTAATTTAACATTTTTTAAAGCCAAATCAAAATTTCATATTAATGAGCATAAGGAGAACAATGATAGAATCAAGAGTCAACCTGAGAGGGAGAATTAATGTAGGCAAACATTTAGAAAATAAATGGGAGGGGGTAGGTTTAGTTTCCAAATGTATAATTAATTTTAATTTGCTACATATAAGTATAACTTTAAATTTTATTTAATTAATTTTGTTTTTATTTTAATAATTCGTATATGTTACCTATTAATTAGTTGTCTAATAGTAAGGGCTATTTTAGCATTGTTGTTAAAAAAAATGAGTTGGAAAAAATACTTTTAAAAAACGTGATTAAAATTTTAAGTGTTTGGTATTATTGTAAGAAAGTGATATGAATAATTAAAATGTTTTTAAAAAATATGAATAAAATAATAAATATTATAAATATAGGGATAATAAAGTGATTTTTTAAAACCTAAATGCATTTTTTTTCATTGTAAAAGCACTTTATAAAAAATTTTTGATTTGGGTTAAAAATCAAGCCTTTAAATTGAAAAGTTAATTTTTTTTTTTATTTAACATTGCTTTTTGATTAAAAATAAGTTTTGAACACAAAAAATACTTTCAATAGCAACATTAAAAGGGCACCTCATAAATAGGAGAAACTTTCAATAGAATATCCATATCTAATTATTTGTAAATTTCAGAATGAAATTAAAATTTATGGTATCAATCAAATATTTTATTTTATTTTATTTGAAACATATGCCAGATGAAAGTTTTTAGCTTGCACATAATGCTTTCGAATGGACTTAAACTTGTATTAATTCATAAATGATGTGGATTAAAGAAGTAATTATATACAGCTGGTCGCCCGAACTATGTCATAACCATCTCCATACTTAACCTTAATTACTCCACGATCGGAGAAAAGGGCATACAAATTAAATCACAAGGTAACTAACAGAATAAAGTAAGTATTTAAAAAAAAAAAAAAAGAAAAAAAAGTAAGTTAAGTACTTTAAAAAAATACTAATTAAATCACAAGGTAATTAAAAGAATAAAGTAAGTATACTTAAAAAAAAAACTAAAAAATAAAGGAATGTGTGATTAGACATCCCACAAAAAATTCAATTATTTCTATCTATATATTTCTACTTTATCATTAATGATTACTACTAGTCTTTAATTCTCATTATAATTATTGCTTTAACAGAACGTATGCGAGTCTGTGTCAGCATCACATTTATAATCGCAAAAAATATCGTAAGATTTTTTTATTAGGACAAATCATTTCAAAAAGAGATCAGAAATGCATATATATATATATATATATATATATAAAAGTAGGTATTCATTTATATTAATATAAATTTTACATTTTTTAATTCTTAAATTTATTTGTCTTAAAAATATTTTAAATTTTAATCATTTTTATTTAATAATAAAATATAAAATTTACATTAATGTAAAATTTTTTCAAATATTAAAAAAAATCTTAACTGAACTAATAATAAAAATCTAGCAAGAAAATAAAAAAGAACTAATATTAAAAAAGAATAATCATAATTAAATAAAGCTATAAATAATAATAGTATTAATGAATTCAAAGATAATTATTTTAAAGTATCATGGTTTTTTTTTTTTTTTTGTGAGAGTAAAATTTGTTATTTAAATAAATTTTATTATGAAAATATTAAATATTGTATATCTATATATATGCTAATATAAAAATAATTATATATTTTTTAATTATAAAAATTAAATATATTAAAAGTAATTATTAATAACCTACATAATCTAAATGTATATTGGCAAGTGTTATTGATGATTTGATTTGCATTTCATATTTAAATATTTATATTTTGATTTAGCATATATTGATTTAATAATTTCATTTTCGTAATTTTTATTATTCTTGACATTTTAAAATAATTTAGTCAATTGATCATTTTTTATTATTCATTACTTTTTAAAATAATTTTATAAATTTAATTAATGCATAAAAATTAAACATTATATAAGTAAAATAAAAAATATGAAGAATGGGTAGGTATCTTAACTACAATTGAGTTTAATCAATTTAATGAACTTAGTCCAACCTGCCTCTTATTTTCTTTTCTTTTCTTTTTTTTTAAATTTCTGGTGACTTAACCTACTAATTATTTATCTTAAAACCACTTAGCCTACTAATTAAAACATTATTGTTTAGAAATCTACAATATATACATGAAAAAGCCGTAACCGTAACCGTACCTCATTTTCCTCTTCATTTTATCTCTCTAATGCTGCTCCTTATTATTTCTCTAAAGAAACACTCTAACCTTCTATCTTTGATTTCTTCATTGTCATCATTCTAGCTGTTAGATCTTATCGATGAAGCTATTATTTTCTTATTTTCTCCACCTTTAAAGCTTTCACCTATTATTTTTTCTTAAACCTTTCTTTTTTTTTTCATTTTTTGACTATGTCTTAACAAAACCAACATTTTTTTTTTAACGAAAATCTAAAGTCGAAAACCCTCAATTACCACTTTTTCGCTATCCTAGTCAAAATTTTCTAACTTTTTTTTTTTGTGTGTTCAATTTTTTATGTGGTGATTTATGATAGGTTGTGAAACATTTAAGAAAAAAAAAACTGAAATATTAATAAAAATTCCAGCTTTTCTTTTTTCTTAATGGTGTTCTTTTTTTTTTTTTTATTGTGTTTTTAAGACATGGTCGAATTAAAAAGTATTTCAAATTGGATTTTTTGTTGAATTTTTTTATCTTCTTTGTTATAGTTTTTTTGAACAAAAATTTCAAATATGTTTTAATCTTTTTTTATTTCTTTTAATTTTCTTCTTTGTAGCTGTTTTAATCTATTTGTACTTTTAGGAAAGGACCAAAATGAGGAGAAAAAAAACAAAATAAGTGTGTTTTTAATTTTTAAATAAAATTTGAAATAATATTAGTTACCTTGCTATAGAGAAAAATGTGCTTTTCAAACTAACAGAGGTAAGATTGTTTTCAATAAAATCTCATGAATCATAATTATATTTTTTTTGTTTTTCTTCTCCTTTATTTTCTTGTATTTTCTTTTTTATTTCTTTATCACTAATTTTTTTTTAAATAATAGTAATTAATTTATTTTAAATAAAAATAGTGTAATAAATTCATCTCAAAGTTAGTATGTAGTAGGATTAAAAATTATTTTAAAAATATTTAGCATGTAGTTGAATTAGAATAAAACATAATTATGTTTAAAAGAAGAATATAACATAATTAAATTTTAATTTAATAATAATTAAAGATAATTTTAAAATTAATTAAATTATATTATTTTACAGTTAAAAAAAAGTCTTAGGTATAAGAAAAAATGAAAAGAAAAAACATAAATAAGAGTGAAATAAATGATTAATAATTAACCAGGACATATTATGGTTTCCTTTAAGATTAACTTAATAAATAACACCTCAGAGTAGAGAGGGGTTAGTTTACATTTTACCAAACCTCATGAGGGTAAGAGAGTATTTTTAAAATTAAAAAAAAAAGAAAGGATAAAGTCTATTTTCCATTAAATCGTACGAGGATAATTATATTTTTCCCAATCAAAACTTGTGCGTGACTGCGTGGCAACATTAAAATGGAAATTCAATTCGTTTTCGAGGACATATTTGGGAATTGGTTGAAGATTTATTCAATGCATTGTTGCTGTGGAATTACAGCTTTATTTATATCAAAATTTATATTTATTAATAGTTATTTTTAAAATATCCACATAAGATGATAAGTTGTATTGATTTGGAGATAATTATGGCAAATATAAAATGTAATGGCAACAAATATGTGTTTATATTTTATCTTTTAGTACATAGATATTACCTGTTTATTGATTAAAATGAATTCTAGTTCTTTACGAAATATTTTGAATAAATATTGAATATTTGGTTCTTAACCGATGGCTTTAGGTGACAATAATTTTTTTTTTTTTTTGTATTTAAAAATATATTTGCACGATTGTTTAGATACTATATATATGTGTATAAATAAATAAATATATATATATATAACTCATATATATTTTATTCACTGTTTGTTGGAATTTTGACTTGTGGACAATGCCACATAAGCTCCACATTAGCCCATTTGCAACATTGTGACATCTGGACACTACAATATAAGCTATTTTTAATTGTCATGTTAGTTTTTTTTAACATGTCATCAATGTTTATTTAATAATATCTAATTTAACATTACTATATACTTTGATTATTCATGAATTTAAACATTCATGAATCTATAATACTCATAAACTCAGTTAATAATGGATAAATGTATTTCGTGTTTAGTATCATTTAAAAATTTGGATTTATATTCATATTTCTATCAATTAATTATAAATCAAATCCAAAATTAATATTCACGAACTTAATCATTCATGAATTTATGATATTTATTAATTTAATTAATTATGAATAAATATACTTAATGTTTAATCAAATACAAAATGAATTAATCCAACTATTCATGAATTTAATTATTCATGAATCTATGACATTCATGAATTTAATTAGTTGTGGATAAATATACTCAATATTTAATGTAATTTAAGTATAACATATTTATTAAATTATATAAATACACATGGATATAACATATTTATTAAATAATATAAATACACATGGATCATGTCATGTTGATGATAGCTTCAAGACTCACCAATATAGGTTACATTGCCTTCAGATCTATTCCCTAAGAACTTACAATAAAAAATAAAAAAAATTATTAAAAAATGTTACCAAATTTAACTTAAAATTGTTTTTATCACAAACAGTGCAAAGAAAGAACCCATGATGATGATCGATTAGCTTGAAATAAAAGGTAATATAATACAAACTTTCTTTCTTGAACACAAATTCTACCAAAAAAAAAAAAATACAATACAAACCTTTTTAGATGCAATCTAATCTTATTAATACAATTTTATCCTTCTTTGTATTGTAGTTTAACAATAATGGAAGATTGAATAGTATAACAATAATCAATCTTACAGTAACATGCTTGGATATCAAATTACTAAAAAGATTATTCTTCTTTTGACAACAAACTTTAGTTTAATTATTGAAGACAAAACTATTTATACTACCTTTTTTGTTGAACTAAATAACTACATAGAACTTTTTTTTTTTATCTAACATAATTCTATTTGAACCTTTAATTTTTTCAAAAGATGTTACGTGTCAACTTCATAAATAAGTTATTCTCTTATTTTTAGAGAAATCTTTCTTATTTGTTTGACTCTACAACTTCACGTATTGGTTTGACCTTTTAAATTAAAACTTTGCAATTATCTAAGAGAATGTTCAAATCAACAAATATTTAATTTCAATAATTATTGGTTTCTTCACCCCATTATCACAATTAATCCATTTACGAAGAAAAAGTGAAAAGTTTAATTCATTAAACTCAATGATGATGAAACCTTTTCCTCTTTCTTTTCTAACCATTGTCCTGTTAATTTATTTATTATTGTTGATCTTGTAGAAGCCTATATAAAAAAACCTTAAAAAAATATTTATTTTTAGTTATTCAGTTTTCATCCAGATTTTGCTTATCTAAAAAAAAATTCACCGATTTATAAGTATTTTTTTTATCATTTTATTTAAACTCTTAAGATTTATTAATAAATATAGCCACTAATTTACAATTTTCTTTTGCAAAATCCATCAATTGAAAGACCTAGTTTACAAATTCGAAAAGTATTGAAAGAACCTGCTCGTAAATATATTGATTTGTGTTGCAAAATTCTCAACCCATTTCAATTCTTTATTATTTATTTATTTTTTGGTTGCTCATGACAAACGTTCACATTTGTTTTTAAAAAGCTTAATATTTCACATGCTAATAAAATAGGTATGTACAAATATATTTTAATGTTTTTAATTGTTGTTGTTGTTGAACTATAGTAACATGTGAGACATTATCTAGTAATATTTAATTTGGATATAATATTTATAATATAAATTTATAAATTTTAACTAGTATTTTTTATGTATGTCTAATCTAAATCAAAATTATTTAAATAATACAATCATATATCATCATATCATATATAATATTATATTATAACATATATGTTACACGATAAAATTTGCTTATATGTAATTTTATGTGGACAATCTATATTATTGACACATAATATCATAACATATAGATCTATAAATCTATAGTTAGACTTAACAAATTGATGGAGTCACCACAAATCTTTTTTATTATATGTGATTGGTCACCTAAGAAATCTATCATTTTAAAGAGCTCCTAAACTTGACTAAGGGTCCATAAAAGAATAAGTTAGGGTCTATTAACCAGAATAAGATTCAAGGGTTCGGTTACATATGAAGAAGGTTATAGCACCCCCATATACCCATCCGAATGATGATACCATATTATTTTAAATTTATCTTAGGGTCTTGAGTCTAATAGTTTCAAATTTTTATGTTAAATATTGAAAATAATTTATAAGATTTTTTCATCAATCTGATAGCATTTTTAAAAATATTTTTTTACCTCAATAGTATTTAATGATCTTATTTATTTTCTTGAAGAAGCTTCGTTATCGAAAAAAAGCTTATTTATTATTTTTTTGTTGAAAATATATCTAATTATTTCACCATTTTTGCCAAATTAAAAACATATTTTTTTGAATTTTTAAATTTTTCATAATTTGGGTCTATTTAGAAATTTTTTTAATTATTTTTTTATTTCTAAATTTTTCACCATGGGCCTATTTAGAAATTTTTTTATTATTTTTTTTGAAAGAAAATAATATAACAATTATTTTTATTTAAAATTTCATTTAAATTCTTCCACCATTTATGATAAATTTAAAGAAAAATTTTCATTTAGAGATTTCTTAGAAATTTACAATTTAAAATTTTTAAGAATCTCATCATGGGATGATTATCAAATATTTTCAACTCAAATTTTTATTTGAAAAAGAATATAATTTCTTTTATTGAAACTTCATCTAAATTATTTTACCATTTGAGATAAATTTAGATAAAATTTTATCACCTAGAAATTTCTTAAGAATTTACCATTTGAAATTTTTAAGAATCTCATCTTTGGGTAATTTGTATTTAATTTCAAAATTTTTATATTTTTTCTCTTCTTTTTCTTTGTTTTGAAAATAAATATTAATTATTGTTGTTAAAACTTTATCTAAATTATTGCACTATTTGAGATAAATTTAGATAAAATTTCTCACATATGAATTTTATAGAAATTTACCATTTGGAATTTTTATAAATTTCATCATTGGATAATTAATATTTATTTCTAAAATTTATTTTTTTTTATAAAATCAAATCATGCAAAAATTCTAAAAAAAAAATAAATAAACACATAAAATAAATAAATAAAATACAAAAAAAAAACCAAAAAATGGCTCGACTTGTGGCTAGAATCGGCTCGACTCGAGACAGAAACCATGGTTCGAGGAACGTGGCTTGAAGACTTGGCGCGGCTCAGGTCGGCTAAGAGAATAAGTTAGAACGTGGGTTAACAGAATTGGATTGGCGCTCAGGTCGGGTTATCCATTGGCAAAAAGCGCGAATCATGGGGTTTATTAAATTTCAAAACGACATCATTTTAGCAGAGTATATAAAATTAAATCTGACCCTTTTTAGCATATTCCCCTTCTTCCCTCTCTCTTTTCTCCCTATTTTCTCTCTCTCTCTAGCAACCCAGAATCCGGTTGAATATTTCACCAAAAATTGGAAAAACACGCAAAAAACTAAAAAATGTAGCCAAAAAATTTGTCGAAATTTGAAAATTTTTCAGAAAAAAATTGCCAAAATTTTGAAAACAAATTCTAAAAAATCCTAGGATTGTCGTAACACCTTTCCCTTGCTTCTACTTTCTAAACACCTTTTTTTTTTCTTTTTTCATTTTCTCTATGTTTTTTAATTTTGGCTAGGGTCTATATTTATAGGACAGAATTCAAAGCCGAATAAAAGTCTCAATTTCCTCTTGACTTTTAGTCTCATTCAACCTCTTCCAATCCATCCCAAACTCTTCAATCCAATTTTTCACAAATTCAACTACTTTTTTTGTTTTTTATTTTTATTATTTTTTATTTTTTAATTATCAAAATTAATCTTGTAGACTCTTAAACAGATTAGAGTGTCTATATACAAGATAGTTTTTTAATTGTAATTAGCTACCGAATAGCCTTATTATTTAAATTTAAAAGATATTTCAAATCTTAAAAATCATTTTTATCCAAATTTTTATGCTAAATAGTTTATAATCTTTATCTTCATTTAAATGAGATAAGATTACAGGGATCATTTCAATTATAAAAATAATAATTTATTTAAAAATAACTTGAGTATTTTTTATATAAAACATGTACTTGTTCTTCATTTTGCATTTAAACTATATAAGTACGTTGTAAACAATTTTGAAGTTTTGGACTTCATTTATTTATTTGTTTATTATTATTATTATTATATATATTATGTAAAGTGTGGATACATTTAACTATTGCATTTTTATTATTATATTTGTAATATACATTTTTTAATATTTTTATTCTAAATTAATTGATTTTTGTATAATAGTCAGTAAAACCAAATGCATTTATGAAAGATCTGTATTGTTATAATTTCTCCATATGCAGTAAATATATAACCAACTTTCACTTTACATTATTTTTAAGTGTATAAATTAAGTGTTACATAAAAGACTTTCATTAATAAGTTAAATAAGATCATAGGTCTACAGTAACATATAATACTTATAGTTATTTTTAATTTGCATTAAAATAATAATTTTTTTAATGTTTTTATATGTCCTATGATATATAAAATTCCTTAAGAAAATAATTAAGACTAAAATAGATAAAAAAATATATTTTATATGGATGGTGAATTTAAACTTTGGTGTGGGGTTAGATTGACATTATTTAGATAAGAAGATAATAATATATGACAAAATATTCATTAACCAAGTAATTAATTTTTAATTAAAATATTGATAAATTTAAAAACAAATTAAATTATTGATTTTTTTATTATAAATAATTAAAAGAAATATATACTCCCTAAATTTAAAATCACATATATATCTCTTCTATGTTTTTAATTTTCAAATACTTTATTCTTAGTTTCTTTTTAAATTCGAAAAACACATATCACTTTAAGGCTATTAATAATTAATAATATATGATACATCATTTTTTTCAAAATTCAATTTTCCTTTAAGATTTATATTGTTTTTGTAATTTTATTGTTTATTTTATTTAGATGATTTCTTCTTTGACATTATTTTATTCAATTCTTTTTTGTTTGTCACATTATTGATATTTTTTCAGTATTTTGATCA
Organism: Durio zibethinus; assembly: GCF_002303985.1. Next base: position 32,273,003 of record NW_019168048.1, on the reverse strand, counting down.
AAATCATAATTTAGTAAAGGTGGTCAATACTTTTTTTATTATTTAATTGATCATTCAATATGTTCTCCTAAAAAACTAATATCATATTTATATTCAATTGTTTTTACTTTGTTATCCATATTTAATATCTCTTATTTTTCACATTTATTTTCAACATATTGATCAAGATAATAATAGTAAAGTTTAATTTTCTTATGACACGTTAATTAATTGAATATATATTTATATTTTATATTTGTCATAAAAGTTTAAACTTTGATATAATTATAAGAAAAATATAAATTTCGCAGTATAAACACACATTTAAATAAATGAAATAATTCATACATTGGTTCACAAACTAATTACAAAATAATATAAAAAGCCGACAACACAGCGTGAAACATAACACTAATATATATATATATATATATATGTATATATTTATGAATTGATCTTGAATGCCGACATATTGAAGTTGTAGAGTTTTCTTCATGAGAACATATAATGGTTAAAGTCTTTTTTTTTAAATTACAAAAAATTATAATTGTAATAAAATTTTATATTCATATAATTAATTATTATATCATAATTAAATTATAATCACAAAAAAAATTAATTAACAAATTACAACATAATTAAACATGTTAATCTGCACACAATATAAGATAAGATGGAAGAAAAGAGGATTGCCTCTCCTTATACGGTAAGTTGAAAAGTCAATGTGAATAGGTCTGCATACTCGTGATCTATGAATAAAGGTCTTCCACTCTTTTGCCAATCATCATGGTTATGTTGATAATAATGTGCTAGAAATAGTACTACTGATTTGAAACTCTTCATATCTTTAGTTAATGATATCAATTTATAACTAACATTACAATACCCATGAAAAATTAAAAAAAATTCAGAAAAAATCCAAAATTAAGCCTGTATATCGATAATTTAATTAACAAGCAGGCCACTCATCATATATATATATATATAATATAAATATAATATAAATGATCAAACTTAATTATCAAATAGAAGGAGTAATTTTGTTTTCTTCAAGGCTGCAGGAGAAATTAAAACAGAGAAATTCATTACTCAGATCCCAGCTAACTAATCAAAAGGGCGAACATTAATTAATTTGTTCAAACCCCAGGGCCAAGATGATGATCAGAGGAAGCAGTTACCACTTGGGCTTGACCCTGATCCTGACCCTGAGCCATCTCAGTAGCCTGATTCATTTGTTTACGAGGGTCCAAGTGCTTCATCATGCTAACATATGTCCCATAGACGTAGGAACAAAACCCCCACCCACACATCACAGTGGACACTGCTTTCACCCCACCAAACTCCTCCTTGACCAATACCCCTCCCAACACGTTCATGCCCAGCAATGCTGTCATGCATATCCCTCCCGTCAGCGAACACGTCAAGAAAACCGTTCCCGCCGTTCCCATAAAGCACAGCTGCCAAGTCACCACGTTGGTCACGACCGTCGCCCAGTACACGCCCTCCCCCTTGTCGAACACCTCCCTGCTCTCTCTTTTCATCTCCGCAAATCCCCCGTCGCACGCCATCCCCACGCTTGCTAATACCGTCGCCGATATCTCCATCACTAGCTGCATCTCCATCACCATCGCATAACAATACACCTTCCTGTATGTCATCTCCACAATTGGTAGATACAGAGCAAAAAGCAATCCCGCTCCTATTGTTGCCAAAAACCCTATGAAGTAATTCGCTCGCGTCAGGTCCTGCGGTCTGTCATGACTGGATCCTAGGGCTAGGAGGATTGAGCTCAACGTCAATAGGATGACGCAGTTGAGGTTCATGAAATTGATCTTTTGCTTCACTATAATTACGGACAGTATGAGATTGAATACTAGTTGAGATGATAGCAGGAGGGCGGAGGTGGATACAGGCAGATAAGAGTTGCCCCAAGAAAAAAGAAGGTTGTTTAAGCCTAGCATGAGGCCTATGAACATGGACAAGCTTAAGATTCCGGAAGTGAAACGAGTGAAGGGCTTTCTTTGAGTGCATTTGAACAGATAGTAAGGGAGGAAAATGGGAAAGAAAAGGAGAGGGAATCCTGCAGACTGAACCCATGTGGAAACCCATTTGCTGGAGCCTTTGTGGTTGAAATAGTACTTTGAGAGCAAGCTTGATGATACAGAACCCACAAATAGGCACGTATAATTGATGAATAAGAGAAACATATACCGCTTCTTTGAGATGCCCTTTTGGTCTTGTCCATTATTATCATGGAATTGGTGGTGGCTGGTAGTGTTGTTGTTCATGGCCGGCTATATGTTAGTGATGGGAATTAATGGTGTGATAAAATATGTGTATGTATCAGATGTCGTTGTTGCTGCTGCTGATGAGTAGCGCGCTACTTGGATGGTGGTGGTTTTAAGACTACTAATGCTTCAGGTGTGTTTTTGAAGAAAGGGTGATCAGACCTCCGTTAAAAAGGAGTTGGGAACTAAAATCTTTGTCTTTTTAAGGTTATTCCAAGGATAGATTTATTTTTGATGCACAGTATATAATTTATATATTATAAATGAATCGGATTATATTATTTTATTATTGAAATGATTCAGATGATAACACTTTATTAATGAGTAAATTATTTATAAAATATTAATTTTTATATATTTATTTTAAAAATTGATATTTATACATTAATTATATATTATCATCTTATTCACTACGAGTATATAAAATTTATATAATAATGTATTAAATATAAATTCTTTAATTATATGTACATCTACAAAACAAAAGATTTTTTTGTTTTAAAAAAGAGAGATTATAATTTTGTTTTTTAAATAAAAGATCATACACCAATAACTTTTTTTGTATAAAATGATAGATTCTATTCATTAAATTTGATTACAATCCTCTTGTACACATTAAGGTATTACACTAGGGTAATCTTCAATCCAAAATTCACTCTCTTCTAATTGCAAACCAAGTTTTGCTACGTCTTGTATGTGAAATCAACATATGACTGAAATAAAGTCATCTTTGCCTCGGCTTCCTCTATAATCATTCCAATAGGCGACATGTCTACTTCTGCAGATATAAGCTTCTTGATAATCCTTAGGGCATCACCTTCAACCCTCAACCAAAATCCAGCGCTTAAACTGCTGCATATGCTTCTATACTAAAAGGATCTCTAACTTCACATATTCTAATAGAAACAGCCCCAAATACTTCCCCTGTGAATTCCTTATCACCACCCCTGCCGCTCCTTTGGTGCTATTACCATCCAATGCTTCATCAAAGTCTACTTTAAAACTTCCACTGACAGGCAGTGTCCATTTTTTAGAAATGCAGCATTGGTTACTGTGTTTGATTTGATTATTAAGTGACAGGCAGTGTCACTTTTCATTATTGTGCAGCCGGAGGATAATTATTATTAAGGAAAACCTAATTTAGACATCTGATTTACAAAATGTAAAGGCACAGAAAATAAATTTATACTCACCTTTTCTTCTCTGTATCCCAGTTGTTAACTCATTAATTGAACCCCTGCTTTAGGTGTCTCTGCAAAATTACATCTGACCTATTTCCAGGCAGGTGCGCCGATGCTGGCTGACAATGGCATATGTTGCATTGATGAATTTGACAAAATGGATGTCAGAGATCAGGTAATGTTCATATTGTCTCACTGGAGCACAGTGTTTACTTTCAGAAGTATCTGGTGTCTGATATGCAATTCTATGTGAAGGTTGCAATTCATGAAGCCATGGAACAACAGACCATAAGCATTACTAAAGCTGGGATACGAGTTACATTAAATGCCATGCTATCGATTCTAGCGGCAGCAAATCCTACCAGAGGGCGTTATGATAAGTCTAAAGCATGAAAGTTAGAGCATTCCCATACTGCATAGAAATCTATTAAGTCTGATTTAAATAGGCATTTGCAATCTTTTTTCCCCAGTTTTTCAGTATTTGATGCTGGTTATAAGTTTGATATATTCTCTTGTAAACAGATAGCTATGCTATGTTTCTTCCTCTCCAGTATAATGTTGCTCTCCCTCCAGCTATTCTTTCTAGGTTTGATCTGGTATATGTCATGATCGACGACCCAGATGATCAAACTGATTACCATATTGCCCACCATATTGTGAGAGTTAACTAGAAACGTAAAGATGAACTTCATCCTGCATTCACTTCTGCACAATTGAAGCGACACAATATATATGCAAAAACTTTTAGACCAAAGGTTTCTGCGCAACCTTTCACTGCATAGGATATGGTTATTTTTCATTGCCTTTGCGAAGCTAAATGGCGAAATGCAGCTATCCTCAGAAGCAAGAAAACTCTTGGTTGAGTCTTATGTTGCAATCAGACGAGGTGACACAACTCCTGGCAGCAGCAGAATTGTGTACCGCCGAATGACAGTTAGGCAGCTGGAGGCATTAATCTGGTTGTCTGGGGCCATTGCTCGGAGTTATTTGGAAACTCAGGTGCTTTGTCTAGAAAAGCCTATCTAACATTTTCTTTCGTTGTTATTTTTATGCACCTTGGAGTTAGAAAAACAGTTCTTTTGTAGGTACAACCTCGACACGTTCGCGTAGCTGTTAGGTTGCTGAAAACATCCATAATAAGGTAACTTTTATAGAATCCTGAATGTTCTTCTCCCAACTTTTCTGTCTCCTTTTTTACTTTTTGAGATAGTATCTTTCTTCACCATGCAGTGTGGTGTCCACTGAGATTGATTTGTCAGAATTTCAAGAAGGAAATAGTGATGGTGCTGATGATAGAAATGATAATTCTGGCCAAGGTGGTGCTCAACCAGCTGAGCCAGCTTCTGGGAGTACACGTAGGACTATATAAGCTGTGTTACTTGAATCTCTTTCTTTCCATAAACACTTGATTTGAGGATAAAAATGAACTATTATCATTCTGAAAATGGAGTAGGTTCTACCAATCAACAAAAGGAAGAATATAAGGTAAAGGAAGGTTATATTATGAGGGTTACTCAAGCCCTTGTCATGCGACTTACACAGCACGAAGAAGGTTTAAAGCAAGCAGGTAAAACCTTTCATTTTTTTGCAATTCTTACCGAAACATTGGAATGAATATTTTTGTTTAAAATTTTCTTATCAGCTTTGCCTGAAATTTGCTTCTTCGAAACTGCAAGATCAAGATGCTGTAATGATGTAGTCTATATTGATTCTTAGTTATCATGTTTGCTAAACTACCCAGCCTTTACAGCCATGCAAAATGGATAGATTACAGGATCCATTATCTTGAAATTGAAGCAATTTTATCTTTTGCAGAGACTGGCTGGTTGGAATGAGTCAGGGTGACCTAATTCGGTGGCATGTGAATCAGCAGAATGAGAAAAACAACTAAAGTTCCACTACGGAAGTAGAAATAGAAATTAAACGAATAAGATCACTTTTGAGGAAAAACAACTAGTATTTTTATTTTTTAATTACCTTTTACTGTATTTCAACAATTATGATGATTTTATTTATTTCCTAATAGTTCTGTGTGATGCAGAGATCGATTAGGAGGGAAGGCCACTTGGTTGTGAAGTTGTGATAGATGATGGTAGGCAATTGCAAGAAGAGGGTGAAGGTGCAGCACGATCAGCTAGAGATAGCAGGATTTTAGCTGTGGCCCCTAATTATGCCATGGATTAATGTGAAATTTCATTACAACTACAAGCCAATGTGAAAATGCGTTATCGGCTCTGCTTGCATGATTGGAAGATTGCTATGTTCAAAATACTTGCAATAAAACAGCTGTCAAGAGTTTAAAGTTTGACACCATCTGCGGGTGAGTGCTAGCTTTTGATTCACCAGCAACAACTTTTGCTTTGGCCAAGATGCACAAATCAGTTATGTGAATTGCTGTTTACTGACTCTGCTGTTGTAATTCAAGATATTGGTGTTTAAGTGGGTGGCTTGAGTAAGGTTATTAATATTTAGATCAAATTATCAAAGACTGTAATATATCTTACCTAATTCATGGGTGCATTTGCCTTGTTTTAGATTTTTCAGTCAAATATTAATGTGATCTTAGTTACCAAGTTGTGGTTTGGCTGTAAACTATTTCCTTTCTGTTCTTTTTTTTTTTTTTGGGGGGGGGGGGGGGGTGTTAATTATGTGTATTTAACAAGGATTTCCTTTCACGTAACACTTTCTTGGTGAAGAAGATTAATTTCAACCTTGACTCCAGTAGTCCAGCAACTTTATGGTCGGGAAACACAGCAACAACAAGCATTTTTGCAAATGGTATCAAATGCTTCAATTCAAAGGCAATAAAATAGGAAATAGACAATGGAAAACCTACATACCAGTTAGCAAATAGAAATTTTATTAAGGTCTAATGACTCCCCTAAATCCAGATTTTATAGCAGTAATTTATTAACATTGTCTTTTACATCTTCATTTCATAAGATACAGAGCTCTGCATCCTTTCTGCATAATGCCTGTACTTGCTAATTAAGGTTATGGCAGTTGTTCGCCCAGGAAATATATTATTTATACAACATTGGATGAAGATATATGGGAATGATGCCGATTGATAATGTTTAAGGAAGGTAATTACTATTAGTATTCTCATCAAATACTAACTATAAGATATTACAATCCCAAGCACCCGACCCGTAATTCTCATTAAGTTGGCTAACAAGGAAGCCCTACCATTAAGTAATTGGTAATGTATGTGTTAAACTTGTCTCCTACTCTTTGGTTTTGCTCATACACAAATTATGGCCAAGCATTCCCATGTACATTTTCTGATTCTCGAGTTAATGATAATTATAAAAACCCCTCTCTCAATTTGTATAGGTGTATATATATATATATATATATATATATATATATATATAATTTTTAATCTATCCTTTATCCTTTACTTTATGTTTAGATAAATATTAATAAAAGAAAAAAAAAAGAAAGGAATAGAAAGAGTACATATATCTCTTATTTAGATAGTTAAAATTAATAAATAAAAAATAAATAAAAGAAAATAAATTTTAACAACTATTGATTAGATATAGTGAAAAGAGAATGAAATAATTTATTATGATATTTTTTTCAATTATAATTTTTTTTAATAAAATAACGTATAATATGCAAATATATTTTTATACTATCTAACTTGTATAAATAAATCTTTTTAAACTAAATTGAGTATGTTTAATATGATAAGATATATTAGTTAGTTATTGATTTATTTTTAATTTTGTGTATAATTCAATCTTTTTAATTTATTCTGACAATAATTTAGATTATTTTATTGTTAAGACTTAAAAAATTATAAAATATTTTTAAAAAGTGATGTTATATAAAATACTAATAAAAAGAAATTATTTTTGTAAAAAGTATCGGTTATATAATCAAATTTAATATTATAATAAAAATATGGATACAAAAGTCTTCTCATAAAAATAAAAAATTTTTTAATTTTTTTCTTTATTTTTTCTCTAAATTGAGGTATTAAAAAAGTGAAGATTACAAAGGAAATAAAAAGTTATTGGGTTTTCACCTCTTTACTTTTTTTTTAAATTAAAAGTTTATCTAAATAAAAAAATTATTTTTCTATTTCTATTACTTTCTTTTATTTTCTTTTCTATCCCTTTAATCCAAACATAGTATTACTCAAAAAAAAAAAAAAAAACATTACCCGTATGAATTAAGGTTAGCTTATTTTTCATTATTATTAATAATTATTTTCGATCATCCCAGTCTCATAATTTTAGTTAAGCTTTTAATCTACTTTAAAAGTCTTTTTTTGTTTGTTTTATCTGGTTTTAATATATAATTATTCCCAACATACCATAGTTAAGGACCCTAGAGAGGCAGGAGGATTAAAGAAGCAGTCCGCTGCAGTTTATAATTTCCTTGAAGAGCTCTCTAAAATTGGTAATTAAAGATGGACATGCATGTACTCTATATAAATCTTAATTATTAGTAGTAGTTATAACTTCTGAGTCTTAAAAAAAAAGTAGTACAATACATATACTACTCCTGTAATTAGCATAATTAATTAAAGTCTGTCGAGTACTTAACCGAGTTTCAGGGATCAAAAGCAGTGTTAGAGTATAAGGCTGTGCTGTTTATCTTTAACAAGGTCTCAGGTCTCAACCTTACTTGAAGTAGAAGAGCCAGCAGCAACAGCTAGCAGCTGATAAGGAAGAAACAAGCAGCAAAGAGAAAGGAGATAGCAGTGGATGAAGACTAGAAAGAAGAGGTTGACGTCGTCGTTCAAGAAAAAGCAGCTTGAGTGGGCGAGGCTGCCTGCTGAACCACCCAAGGCTTCATAAAATTAAAGCACCGGCTTAAATGAAATTAATTAAAGACAGTTCAAACAAACAAACAAAAAAAAAATCAATTTTCAATATTTTATCCCGTTATATATTATTATATAATTAACAATTAGCATACAATCTTTATAAAGTTGCAAGAGTACTTCATAGTATAGTATTCATCTGCTTGGGAGGTCTACTATTGGAAGAATAATCAAAGTGCTAATAGACAATGCCGTTTGCCTCCTGAGATAACTAAAAGCTTTATAATTGACACTAAATTTGTCCAAGTTCTTTGAGTCAGTTCAATTTCGATTTATTTGGGTCAAGATCTAATTTTATTTGTTGGGCCTGAGCCCACTGTTTTTATTTTTATTTTTATTTTATTATATTTGGTTTTCTAATTAAATATTAAAATACAATAACATTAAATAAAATATTTAATTAATTAAAAAAACCAACAAAAAATGAAAATAATGAAAAAAAAAAAACATAGAAACAGAAATCAGGGGAGCCAAGGTGCCGTACACGGCTCCATTGGCATCCTACCAACTACACCTATCACCAGCATGAATCACGGTCGAGAAATTCGAAGGTTTGTCTCTTGGTTAGGCTCTATAAATGGAGCCTCACAGGAAACCTCTCGGAAGGGATCAAAAAAAGGGGGGGGGGGGGGGGAAGAGAGACTCCACCGGAGTGAAACCAAAAAGATAATAAAAACTTTGCCAAACAAAAAAGAAAAATCTTCAGGAAAAAAAAAAAAACCAAAAATCAAACTAAAAACAAAGCAAAAAATATAAAAATCATAGTCTCTTTGGTAAGAGAATCCAACGTCGGCAACACAGTAACAAAATTTTTTTTTTGACTTTTTGTAGTGTCACAAAAAAAAAAAACCAAAAGCGATATCATTATAGGTAAACATGAACTCGAATTTGACTCAAGATTTACACAACTCACTTTGTAACATTTGAAGCGGTTCAAAATTGCCTTAGACTGCTCCAAACCAATGTTGATTGGTTATTGAATGGCATTGACTCATCTTTGATCGGTGAAAATTGATATTTTTTTATTTTTTACTAATTATTAATTATTTCATTTTTTTATTTTTTGTGTTATTTCTAGCATTTTTAATTTATAATTTAGGATATGTTAAAATAAATATAATATTGATAAGAAAACAAAATAGTAAATATAAAATTTACAATAATGAAGAAATAACAATAAATAATGAAAAATAAAATTTAATTTTTTGATAATTTTAAATTTCATTAAAAATTAAAATAAACCTTATAAAATAAAAAAATAACTAAAAAATAATAATAACAATAATGAAAATGATTTCAAAACTTTTTATATTTTTAAATTTGAAAAATAAAGAAGAATAATAACTAAAAATATATATGTATAAACAATGATAATGAAAATGGAATTATAGAAAAGATTTTTTTCTTTACTTAGATAATGAAGGGAATAAAAATACTTTTTTTAGAAAAATTGTAACAAGTAATCACGTTTAGATGTTGAAAAATTATTAACTAATAAGAATAAAAATAAATAAGTAATAAATAACAACAACAACAACAATAATAATAATAATAATAACAAATTTTATGAAAAAAAATAAAATAAATATATATATATAAATTTAACTAATTTTTAAAAATCATAAAAAACAAATTTGTTTTGAAAGTTTACCTAAATGTTAGGAATTTTTAGAGATGTTTGTATTTTTAAATTTTAAAATTCTAAAACTTTAAAATTCAAAACCTTAAACCTTAAAATTGCAAAACTCTTACAATCCTAATAAACTTTAAACCCTAAAACCTCAAAACCTTAAACATTCAAAACCCTAAATTACGAAATTTTAAAACTTTAAAATCCAAACCCTAAAAACTCTAAATCCTAAAACTTTCAAAACCTTAAAAATTCAAATTTTGAAACCATAAAATCGAAACTTTCAACCTTCAAAACCATCAAAACCTTCAAAATTTTAAAACTTTCAAAATCTTAAACCTCAAAATTTTAAAACTTTAAAATTGAAACCATAAAACTCCAAACCCTAAAACTCTCAAAATCTTAAAAATTCAAAATTTGAAACACTAAAATCAAAACCCTAAACTTCTAAAACCCTTGAAACCATAAAATTCCAAACCTTTAAACTCTTCAAACTCTAAAAATCTAAATTTTGAAACCCTAAAATTTGAAACCTTTAAACTCTCAAAACCCTAAAAATCCAAAATTTGAAACCCTAAAATTTGAAAATCCTAAAACACTTTAAACCTTAAAACTCAAAATGCTAAACCTTTAAAACCCTAAACCCTCAAAACCTCAAACCTTAAATAATCAAAATCCTAAATCTTCAAAACCTAAACTCTAAACTTTAAACCCTAAATACTCAAAACCTTAAACCTTAAATACTTAAAACCTTAAACCCTAAATACTAAAATCTCTAAACCCTAAAACCTCGTAATCCCAATTGAAACCTTAAAATTTCAAAACCATCAAATGAGACCTTAAATCGTAAAAATCCAACAAGACCCTAAATCTAACTGAAACTCTAAATTCAACATGTAACCCCAAATCATCACCCGAAAATCCTTCCAACCTTAAAGTCCCGACTTAAACCCATACCTAAAACCATTCCAAAATTTTAAGGATATGTGTGAAAATTTTATGTGAAGTAATTTGTTCTTGAATACCTCGTAAAATATGAGATATTTAAGAAATTTTATTTTATTAAGTTTTTCATATGAGTCATTAACTCATAATAATAATGAAATTAAAATAAAGGAAAAAATAAAATAGGATCTTAATATAAATAGTCGCACCTAAATTTTTTCTAGATGTTAGGAATCAAAATAGTTTCATTATATTTAAAAATTAGTTTTCAAAATTGAATTTCATCACCTTGCATAACATCCATTGGTATACATGCATCTATTCATTATTATTTGTATTTGTTTTACATGTCTACACATTTAATTATCATTTGCTAGCAAATTGTACTATCATTTAGTTTTTTTTTATGTAGAAATTTATTTTTTAAAAAATTGTAGTTTAAAAATGTGAAATTATAAAATAAAATAAATATAATATTTTGAAAGAAATAATTTTGGTACTTTGTTTAGATGTTGGAGAGTCATCAATAATTATCTTTTACAAAGAGTGTTATTTTTATTTTTAAGAAATGTTATAATAAATGTTAGGCGAAATATCTCTAAATTTTATCTTGATGTTGAAAAATTTTAAGATAATTTTTTATCTAAAAGATTTTTGCGATATTCCTAAATAAAGGATCAATAAAATTGATTTTTTTTTCAAAAAATGAGAATAATTATTATTAAATTTTAAATTGAAACTATTTTATCTAACACTAAAGATAAAACGTGATTAATTGGTACCAATTTTTATAGACATTATGGAGGTGCTAATATTTTTACATACGTAACTGACTCTTGAACTTAATTCTATTTTCATAAATTAAAAATTATCTTTTTAATAAAATTTAAACTTATTTTATCATTTTATTAAAAAGATAAACTTTTGAGTGATTAATCACACGTTTAAAAAGATCAGTAGTGACTCTTTTAGTTTTTTCGATTTTAAAATCTTTTCATCTAACGGTTCCTAAACTATTAAGACATATACATAAACGACAATTCAATCTTTTAATTAGTTATCATTAGCGTTGTTTGAGAATACCCAATTAAAGGTGTAGACACCAAATTTGTCCAATTTTTAGTCGAGTCTCATTTTAAAATTCATCGCGTGTATTGTGTTTTCAAGCCCAGACCTGATTCCGATTTGGCTGAGCCCCAGGCTCAATTTTGGTTTAACTGGGCTCTAGGCCTGATTTTGACTCAATTGGGCTTTAAGCCCAATTTAATCCAACCAGGCGTGAAACCCAATCTCATTCTTTAAGCCCAAAACATATTTATATTTTATTTTATTTTACTTTAATATTTATTAATTAAAAAAATAAAATAAAAAATAAAAATAAAAAAGATAAAAAGCATGAGGGTTGGTGTACGGTGCCGCTAATGCCCTATCCAGCCCCCTGCCTAATCCCATCAAATCTAACCACCCTTACCCAGTCCCATCAGACCAGCCACCACTACCCAATCCTATTAGATCAGTCGCCCTCACCAGCCACCTGACCAGCCAACCTATGGCCTACCCTACAGCCACCATTTACTCCATCTTGCACCACCACCCAACCCTATAAAAGCACTCAACCTCCTTTCTTTTCATCTCTCTCGGACACATATCCAGGTACCCCGAAACACTAAGCTCCAACACCTAAAAGCCTAAAACCGTTCCTAAGAGCTTAAACACTTCATCTACCAAAAAATTAAAAAAAAACCAAAAAAGCCAAAACAGTCCAAACAAACAAAAAACCAACAACATAGTACTTCATGAAGGAAGGAACCTGAACCTCAGTGCCAAAATTATCATACAAGAAAAAAAAATCATTAGTTCAATTTCAAAAATAAAAGAAAAGAAAAAAAGGGAATCCAGAAACCTCAAAGCTCGATTTGCTATTATTGAAAACTGTTTCTGGCAAAAAGGAGACTGGATTCGCAAAGATGACACGACCACCGACGATGACTTTAAACGACGACTGATGCGATGACGCGACACCGATTTCTGGCAAAGCCAGAGAGGATATTTTTAGAGCTATGACTTGTTTTTTTGGAAGAGAAGAAGAAATGAGCTAAAAAAATGGGGCTTTTTATAGGGAAACAAAAAAGCAAAACGACGTTGTATAGAACATGGAGGATTCGCGCTTGCCCAATTAGCCGACCTGAGATCTGCGCAAACAGACCTGCTAACCTGCCTCGGCCAGCCTTCAGTCGATCCAGACGAATCGTAATGAACCGATCTGAACCCCACAATTAGAACCAACCAGACCGACCATTGATCGGTCCGGTTCAAGTAAAATTTTTTTTTTTTTATATATTATTTATTTATATCATTTTTAACATTATTATTATTATTATTGTTATTTATGCATGGTTTAAAACTTTTAGAGTTTATTAAAATAAATATTTTTTGTTTTATAGTAATAATTAACAATAATAATAATTAAATGACAATAACAATAATAAAAATCTAAATGATTTTTAAAACTTTTAATTCCTTTTAATGTTTTTTTAATAATCCAAATATTAAACAAAAAAGATAAAATATGCATAATAATAATAATAATAATAATAATAATAATAATAATAATAATAATAAAAACTTTTTCCTACTTAGATGTTGGAGAGGATATAATCGTATTTTAAATAATGAGAATTTTGTCTAGATGTTGGAAAATTATTATTAAAGAAAAATTTTTTTAAACTAAGTGAATTAATATTAATTCTTTATAATAATAATAATAATAATAATAATAATAAGTAAATTTTTAAAAATCATAAAAATCGAACTTGCTCCTAAAATTTACCTAGATGTTGGAGATTTTTAGAGATATTCGTGTTTTATTTAGTCCTAAAAGTTTAAACCCCAAATTTAACACATAATACCTAATAATTACCCAAAAATCATGCAAGTCCTAAAACCTCGACCTAAGCCTATATTCAAAATCATTTTGAAACTTTAAGGATACGTGTGAAAATATCATATGAAATAATTTGTTCTTGAATGCCGCCTAGATGATGGAGTATTTAAGAAACTTTATTTCATTAAGTTTTTTTATATGAATTCTTAATTCGCATTAATAATGAGATTAATAAATAAAAAGTATAATAGTAAATTGAGATCTTAAATATAAACAGTCGCACCTAAGCTCTACCTAGATGTTAGAAAGTCAGGATGGTCTCATTATACTTAAGACCCCAACTTTAAAATTACATTTCATCTTACATAACATTCATTGGCATACATACGTTAACGTGTTATCATTGGTAATTGTCTGCATTATTTTGTCTTTAATTTTTATTTACTACTTGATGATAAAATGTTTTATAACAAAATAGGGACAATAAATTTTATTTTTGATATTATAAAATAAAATAAAAATAACATTTCAAAAGAAATAATTCTTGATACTCTGTCTAGATATTGAAAAGTTACCAACAATTATTTTTTATAAAGAGTGTTATTTCATTTTAAGGATTGTTGTATTAAATTTTAAGCGAAAAGAGTTATTTTAAATTCTGCCTAGATGTTGGAGAATTTGAAGATAATTCTTTAACTTAAAGATTTCTTCAATATTCCTAAATAAATAGTTTTAGCAAAATTTTATTTTTCCAAACAAAAGAGATTATTATTAAATTTCAAATTAAAACTATTTCATCCAACATCGAAAATAGTACATAATTAATTGGTACTAATTTATGGATATTATGGGGGTGCTAACCCTTCTCCACACGTAACTGACTCTTGGACTCAACCTAATTTTTTGTAGATCAAAATTTATCTTTTTGATAAATTTTAAACCTGTTTTTATAATTTTGTTAAAAAGATAAACCTTTAGGTGATCAATTACACATTCAAAAAAGATTGGTGACAACTCTCTTATTTTTCTCAATTTTTAAATTCTTTACGTTTGGTGGTCTCAAAACTGTTACAATAAATTTTTTTTTTAAGTTTCAATGCAATGAAAATTAAATATATTTAAAAAATATTAAAAAATCTTAAGATTTTATGAAATAAATACTCGTAACTTTGATTATTTATTATTTTCAACCATTTGTGTGAAAGAATTCGACCATGTATAATTTTATTTAAAATTTTTGATTTGATATGCTCGCGTCTACGTACTTCAAAACAAGAAAATTTCTTATAATTACTTTTATTTAAAATTTTTGATTTGATATCCTCACGTCTTCGCATGTCAAAACAAGTAAAATTCTTATAATTATTTTTATTTAAAATTTTTGATTTGATATCCTCACGTCTTCGTATTTCAAAACAAGTAAAATTCTTATAATTACTTGTTTTGTTTTTATTGAAAAGTTAGAAATACCTAAAAATTGTTTGTAAATTTAGTATTTTCTTTAATGATTCAAAATGATAATAATAAGCATGTTTTCGTTGGAGTGATGTTTCAGTATTTGGTTCATTGTTATTTGTTGATTGATTTTTTTATGAAATTATAAGTATAATTATAATTAAATATTATATCATTGAATAAATTAAATAAATAAATTGTGAGATTTAAATTTAAAATTTTAAAATTTCTTCCAACCACTAAATCAGTGCCTCAAAAGTTACTTGCTTTTCTTACTATATTCTATCAATGATTAAACAAAAAAAAAAAACCCTTAAAGAAGTAAAATGTATAATAATAAGTAATTGGCAATTGCGATTACCAATAGCAGAAGACGAGTAGAGCGGTCCAAAATGGAAGCCCAATGGGCTAAATTAGAAATGAGAGCTGAAAATTCAATCCAAGAAGCAGGGGTTCCTTATACTTTCGGGTCTCTGCCCACAAGATCATGTCTGCCGTCAGCCTCTGCCTCTGGAACCGTGGCTTCGCTAACCGAATTATTCTCGCAAAATTTCTCAAGGGTTTTGAACTCTTTTTTTTTTTTTTTTTTGCTTTTTTATGCCATCGGGGTTTTTGAAATTGTCTCTCTCTTTCGTCAAAAGAATTTTGTACTGGCTCAATTAGGATGTAATTTTGTGAATGATTTTTTGCAGTTGATTAAAGTTATTATTCCAATTTATACATTAACGCTAGCAATTCATGCCAAGTGGAGTCGCAGATGGAAGCAGTGAAGGTTGAAGGTGTTGGTCCAGAATCAGAAGTGGAAGATTTAGGGCGATGCATTGATGAAATTTCCACCACTGTCATTCAGGTAAGCGTTTTATAACCCCAGAAAAAAAAAAAAAAATGAAGGAAACCCATAACTACTTTGGCCACAAAGTTTCTTTTTCAGAATTCCATAATTTATGCTGTTTTTTTTTTGGGTCCATTATTCATGATTGACGTAGTCTTTCTTATTTTATAGCAGCTACTCTATCACAAGTCTTTTAGAGTTTATGCATATCTACTACTTAAGAAGTACCAAAGATGAAGCTGCACTAACATAGAATTAGAATAATTTAAAAAAAAAAGGAAAACCTACTACAGGAAGCCTATCCAGGTCCACATGTTGAATGATTGTTCTTTCCTTTTGGAATTTGGTTCCTTTCTTAAGATTTTTCAACTTTGGAATCAAATGTAAGTTAATGTCATATTTGGAAACTGGGAGCTAGTATCTAAATTTTAATTAAAATGTCGGATTTTGATGATAATTCGCCCAAGTGGCTCTTCTACTTCATCATGATATCTGATGAGTTTTTTCTTGCTATTTTGTTTTTCCTGATATTGGTATATACTCTCACCTTTCTGCTAATGTGGCTGCACGCTTATTCATATTAAGTCTTCCTGCATTTTGCAGCTTTCCTATATACTTGCTTCCTTAAATTATTGATTAGAACTATATTCAACTTGCAGCTTGAGCAAAGAGTCAATGATGTTGAACAGTTCTACATGACTACAGATAATATGCAGCTGACTACTACCAAATGTTCTTCTGCTTTTAAGGACAAAGTCAAGGAAAAGCAGCTTAGTAGCATCGAGAAGCAGCAGCAAGAAGCATCACATAGAGAGGCAGCTGCTCTGAAGAGAATGCAGGATCTTATGCATCAATTTGCCATGATTTTACGCCAGGTAATTATAAATATTTTGAATTTTCTTTGAAGGTATTGATCATATCTTCAGGCTACACCTTCTATTTGAAAACCCATGTCTTCCTTCAAGTTTCTTTCTTCTAGATCTCAAATTTGTTCATCTGAATTATTTGTTTACTTTTTCTGATTAAATCTTATCTATTCTTACATAGATAAGGGCAAAGAAAGCTAGCTTTTTATTAGAAAAATTAAGAAGAATATTAGTAAGATGTTGTCCTGAGCTGTTCTAATCAGGGACCTTTTACATGAATGGTATGTGCTACTCATACTTATCTGGTGTATAAACTTCTATCACAGATGGTTCACATGGCAATATTTTAGGAAGTTTTGCCCTTTAGGTTGGCAAGGTATGTTAGAGCTTGATTCTTCCTCATTTTTCTCTCTTCATTCTCTCTTTTCTTAATAAAGTCTGTGCTTTTAGGGGAAAAAATCTTTGCCTCTTCTTCTTATGTAGCGTTAAATTGAACAGTTATCATATTTATCCGCACAGACAACTTTTTTCCTCCATCTAAACTCTTTACTCTATTCAGTCATCCTTTTCACCAATTTCTTCTAGGTGGATGAGTGCCTTTGGTTGCTGGTAATAAGACAGAATACTTAGATTTTTAAATTTATTAAGGATTTCGCACCACGACCACAACCAGCATCCCCATCATTGTCATTTTTAATATTGTTTTTCTTTACTTTATTGCTATTAAATCAATACAAGTATTGTCATCCTCCCTCTCCGATTCCTCTAATTGCTTAAAACTTAATGTGGTCTTGCACAAAATTAAACCATTTTTGTTGAAAACTAATGGTGTCAATGCTTTAAGGTGCTAACAGCAATGCGGACTAGTTCTTATTCATATTTACTAGTTAATTTCAATTATACTGGTCATTTTTCAGATCACTCAGCACAAATGGGCGCGCCCTTTTATGCATCCTGTTGATGTTGAAGGTCTTGGTTTGCATGACTATTATGAGGTAAAGCTTATTGATTGTTTCTAAATTTTCTGATTGGCTATCTTTCTCATATATATGAAGACACATATTTTCTGTTTTTATTGGCCTTTATATTTGACACACTCTTTTCTGTGCTTTAGAAATTCACAATACTATTTTTTTTTCTTGATAAAGATTTATAGAAGATATATGCGTATGCTCATAAAGATCTCTCATTTGTGGTCCATACTTCTTTAATTCTGATTATTTAATATATTTATTCCATATTATGTATGCTTTAACTGATACACTATAAGGTCGTGTGTGTTAGGTTATTCAGAAGCCTATGGACTTTGGTACAATAAAAAGTAAGATGGAGGCTAAGGATGATACTGGGTACAAGAATGTACGCGAAATTTATGCTGATGTTAGATTAGTGTTTAAGAATGCAATGAAATACAATGATGAAAGACATGATGTCCATATAATGGCCAAAACTTTATTGGAAAAATTTGAGGAGAAGTGGCTGCAACTTTTGCCTAAAGTTGCTGAAGAGGTAAGCTACCATCTGGGTATGGGTAACTTTCACTGATAAATGGTTGATGGTTTATCTGAACCTGGTTTCAGTAGCATTTTGTCTTTTAAGCAGGAGGTTCTAGAATCAGGAGTGTTGTGTGTCAGTTCACTTGCTTGAGGTTACTTGCAGGAGAAAAGACAGGTTGAGGAGGATGCAAAGGCTGAGCTAGATATGAAGCTGGCACAAGAGGCAGCTCATGCTAACATGGCCAGAGAGTTGAGCAATGAAGTATGTAACTTTAGGAGCCTCTTGCATAAAAAATATAAATTGGAAGAATGCTTTCAACCTTTATTTTTGTTTTTACGCTAATCCTTATCTATCAATGAAGGCATGCCAACTCAAATTTTATTATTTATGTAAGATGCTCTGAACAATAGAATTGTTGATTCTTTCAGCTTTGCGAGATTGATTCGCAATTGGATAAACTCAGACAGAGAGTCATTCAGAAATGCAGGTATGTTTAAAGATATGTAATTGTATGGATTTTGATGCATTTGGCACAAATTTACGAATACCATCAATTGGTTTGCATCAGGGTGAGAGTTGTATCAGATGGATTTGGCTTCATATGGTAAAGACTACTTTGTTGACATGAATTTGAGAATGATTTCTCTTCTTTTCAACAATAATTATTAGTATGTTGCAATTTGTGGCTGTGGCGGGAGAGAGAGAGAGAGAGAGAGAGAGTTAATCATCTATGTAATCTCCAACAAACTGTACTTTCTAGCTCTTAATTGCATTTGTGGTAATGGCTTGGTAAATCATGCTGTGGGAGTTAACCATCTATTTCATTTTCAACCAGCCATAGATCTCTCATTTCTTAATTGCATTTTATGGTAATTTCAGGGTAAATGATGGTACATTATTAAGTTTTTGGTAGAGGTATCACAGTTCTGGCTTTCGTTGATAGAATAAAGATCAAATTTTGGTTATTGGCAAAAAAAAAATAAATAAATAAAATATCACATTTTGCTTGGCTAATTTCATTGAAAATATATGTATGAAGTATTACTTGCACATTCTGTCTACTGTTTTCATGCCTGACCATTTGAGTTCATATTTTTAGTTCTTTGAGACCTTTTAACTATAAATGCTAACTATGGACCATCATATAGAAAAATGTCAACTGAAGAGAAAAAGAAACTTGGGACAGCTCTCACCCGATTGTCGCCTGAAGATCTTAGTAAGGCTCTGGAGATAGTTGCTGAGAACAATCCAGGCTTTCAACCAGCAGCCCAAGAGGTGGATCTTGACATAGATGCCCAGGTAATTGCTTTGGTTCCAATAACGTGTTTGTGACTACATCTTTTCTATTTAGATTACTATCTTCGATTGAGGGTGCAAATACTGAGGTGGATCCTGCTCTCATTTGACTTGTCGCACAGAGTGAATTAACTTTGTGGAGATTAAAAGTTTTTGTTCAAGATAAACTAAAACTTGCTGGAAAGTGCTCTGAAGTTGTGGATTGCAGCAACATAAATAACAATGAGAATACCATCAAGAGCAACTCCAAAAGAAAAAGAGAGATATCTGATGCTCTTACAAAGAATGCTATAAAGAGGACTCGGAAGCTGTCTCATAACTCATGAGCAACAGTTGCAGGCTCGTATTATACCGTCTTCTTGCTTAAACTTGGATTTGAAGTTGCTCAGCTGCTTAGTAATGAAGTGTAATCTAGTGAGAATTGGAGTTTGCTGGTGGCAGAACTTGTTGAGACTATTTAAAGGTACATAGATTACAGAACCTTGTACTTTCTTATCTTGTCATATATAATTGAAGGGTAGTTAATGATGAATTTTCTTTGGTTTTTAACAAGCTTTGGTATCCGCACATTGCAGCGGTATTACAATTATAGAACCAGAATTTTTAATATTATTGTCAAGTTGTTGAGGGACTGATTGGGATTGTTTTTTGTTTCAATTTAGAAAAAAAATGAAAGTAAAAACATGTTTGGTGAGAGTTTCATATCCAAAAACCAAAACCAAAACATAATGTTTCTGAAATTGTTGAAAACATAAAAAATGATGCATCCAAAATTTTGGAAACTTTTTTGGCATTGTTACGGCACCAGCACTGGTCATTCGCACGGCTACAATGTCAATTTTAATATTTCAAAATCAAAAGATTCATGAAAATTTGCTAATAAAAGGATTTGAACCTCTGCCATTTTAAAATCTGAAGTTTTAGTCACTTCCTCTTATAACCTCATCTCATCTTGACAAATTTCTGCAACCCCAAAAAAAAAAAAAAAAAAAAATTTGTATCCAAATATATTTTCAAATTCAATAAATTAAAAATAAAATGAAACAAAAATTCAGAAACATAAAATATAAACACAAAATTGGCAACAATCCCAAATGACGCTTAAATTAAAATATTATTTTCATAAAAAGTTAAGACATTATTAAAATTAAATAATAATAATAATATACATTTGAAAATACATTATTTAGATTCATATTTAGTAGGCAGAAATTGAATTTAAAAGTTAGTTAACAAATAGAAAGACTCGAATTCTAGTTTTGTGTTTATATCATTGACTTTAATTTTCCTTTTTGTTTTGGTTGCTAAAGCATTGAAATTTGATCTTTAATCATTAAAATTAAGAACCCAATGTTCTATACAATAACTTTAAATTGCAAGTATGGTCTAATAATAAAATCAGATAAGTTTGAGTATTGGGTCACAGATTTAATTGATCCAACCAACAATTCAATCCGATTTTGATAATTATAACTCTAATATATAACTACAATAAATAACATCAATTTAAATTGAATCCCTCAATATAGTAGTGGAATAATCATCAATCAATTACCTTTAATTAATATTTTAAAGAATCATCAATCAATTACCTTTGTTAATATTTTAAAAAAAGGAAATATTAATGAGTGTATGTAGAAACTAGTTAAGGTGATATTCATAGAAAGAATTATGTAATAAATATATTGTGCCTTCCTGAATTTGGTAAGACAATAGTGCACTAGATGAAAAATATGTTTTAGAATAGTATTTTAACTAACCTTTATAAACGTCCATGTCTACCCGTTAACTAGACCTTTTAACAATATTGATGAAAATAAAATAAACGACGCGTGCCAATTTTATTGAGTTGAGAGTTGGTGTTAGACAATAATATCAAATTTTCATAAAAAAAAAAAAAATGAGCCATCAAATATATGAATATGATAAAAAAAAAAAAAAAAAAAACCGAAGTGATTAGAAAAACAAAAAAAAAAAAAATTTTGGATCCCAAGAAAGAGCAATAACCATTTTTGGATAAAATTCATTGATTTAGCATTATTATTCATAAAATAAAAAACGTAGATAAATAATTGAGAAAAAAAAAGTATCATCAAGTAACATGTTACATCTAAGGTTACAAAAATAAATAATAACCAATAATTGCAGTAATATTAGCGGAATGGAATTTTTAAATTTATTTATAATTATAATTAATGATTCTTACTTAGTAATTTAATTTATGAAAAGAGAATTAAAAAGCTAAAACTAATACATTATGGATATAAGATAATATAAAAAACAGTAACTAAAAAAGAAGAAACAAAGGAATATAGAGAAAAAATACAAAAAAATCTTAGTGCAAGCCAGGGAAAGACGCAGAGGGGGAAGCCGAGAGATTTTTGGTGGCTGAAAAAAAAGGTGCTTTTGGGGGAGGGCAAAATGGAAAATGTATTTTTCCTGTAACAGTGCATTCATTTGTCACTGTTATTAGAACACTGACAAGAATCCAACTTTACTTATAATACAAGCAACAGTTTTTGTTCACTTGCTGCTATTCTAGTGGATGAAGAATTTTTATCAAATATTCTAATTTATTAAGATATTTATCTTACAAAAAATTTGAAGTCTTATATAAGTTAGCAATAGGTTATCATTAATCAATATTTATTGGTCATTTTAGGTGAATATTATTATATTGAATTCTTTCAGTAATATTGAAGCTTAACACTTGGAAAAGAAGTATCATAATTTTAGTGTTAACTGGATGATACAGACAATTGGTCGTTGCAATTTTTTATTTTTATCCTCTAAACCCCATATGATTTTTGAAGTCGATGTGAATTAATTAGTTGTATGTATCCTCCACATTGGTCTTATACATCAACCTTTATTAGATTGGTCAATTTGACTAAATTATTATTATTTTTTTTTAGCAAAACAGAACTTGCAATTTCTTTGATGACCTAATGATTTAAGAATTTACCCGGCTGAAGTTAAGACATTGTTATGACCAAAAGGGAAGGAGATAATACCTTGAGGAAACTGTGACTAAAATATGTACGTATGTGTGTGAATACCCTTGTCCTTCATTTAGAAACTTTCAATGATAATATAAATAAAGGATCATTATAACTGTGGCATCAACCTTTGTTTCAGCAGAAAGCATAAGCTCGATACCCGATGATGTAGTGTTTTGGGAGTACGGTACATTTGGGTAAGCTGTGCTTAAGCAATAACCTTGATACTTGTTGAGGTGTAAGTTTTGCTTGACTAGTGTGTGTTGCTCCTGCCCTCCTCCCTCGATCGATTGTATTTGTCTTTAGAACCAAAGTAAAATGGAACTGTTTCAAGATGCGTTATTTTCTTTCGCATTTCTGTTATCTGCTTTTCATTGAATGATTGACATCCATCAGTTACTCTTTTATGAGATAAAGTCACAACTCCATGATTAGTTTGGGATTGGAAGTAAATAGCACTACTAGTTTGGAAATTTTACTACTTGAAGACGTTTTATGTACACTTGTAAACCCATGCTCTACTCGTAAAACAGTAAGGAGAGGATTTAAGAAGTTCCATTTTTCTATTGGCACGAAACTTGTATTTCAATCTGGACTGTCAAAAAAGGCCATTTCACATGATTGTTTGATTGTATATGCCATGCAAATCATTGACAAAATCATAAAGCCAATATGTTTGCAGTACTTTTTTTTTTTTTGTTTAAATTTTGAAAACCGATGGAAACACCCCTCAGTTGAGGTGCAAAAAAAATAGTTTCCGTATTTTACATGGAAAACTGGGAAAGCTTGGAAATACTAGAAGGAAAGCACCGGTGTAGTTGTATATACTAGTGGTATAAATTAACAGCTGCCATCCTAGGAAGGTTGGAACTTAAATGCCTGAGTGTTGAGAATTTTGCACAGCCAGAAAACAACTTGTCAAAGTCATTGCATGTGAAATGTGTTAGGTTGTTTGGCCTGAGCAAGCATTTGAACAACTTCTCTCATTGTTGGACGTTCCACACTGTGCTCCTCAACGCACAACATCGCCACAAAGAAAACCTGCATTGCTTCATTCACTGGAATATTACTTACTTGCTGGTCAACTATCTTCACTACCCCTTCTTTATTCCAGTTTGTCTCTCTCTTGGTCCACTGAACAATGTCTAGCCCTTCCTCTCCAAAGTCACCGACTGGCCTCCGCCCTGTTATTAGCTCCAACAGTACCACTCCAAAGCTGTATACGTCACTCTTCTCATCAACTTTCAAAGTGTATGCATACTCTGAGATAAGAGGAAGTGAAACATAATTATTTTTGGTTCACCACACCATTACTGTCAAATTTAAGTGTCATTTATATGGGCAATGGGGTTCCATTCGCAGTGTCCAAATTTAATTCCATGACCCGTCAATTGTATATAGTTGGTTTTTTTTTTTTTTTTTTTCATTTTTCTCTTTCTGCACACTTACAGAAAAAGAAACAAAGCTCAGCTCTCTTCCCCCAAGTAAAGTGCTTATCCCTGCGCTGAAGAGGAAAAAGTACTTGGTGCTTTATGTTTGCATTTTATACATTCTAGGGCATAGGGAAAGTAAGCTTAGATCCCCATCAGGATTCTGGGGAAGGCAGGCTTTGGATTTGTATGCATTTTGTTATTCTTCTAATCTACATTTTCAGTCAAAAAGTTTGTGTGTGATCGGTGCAAAAAATATGGATTTATGATTCCAAGACATGATTAGCCAAAAAAAAAAAAAAAAGATTCCAAGACATAATGCAAAATCTTACGAGTCACCCCATTTGTCGCGGAAGTGCTGCAGAATTTTATGCTAGTGGAGCCTTTCACATCCTTGGACTCCACGACTTTGCTTCTGCTTTAGTCAAGCTAAAGTTTATTCTCTATGTTGTGGAAACGAGGCGATGAAGACTAATATGAAATAGGGTATGGTTTACTATGTACTTCGACTAATCTGATTAAACTCCGACTTTCCTTCATTGCTTTTCTATCCATAATCTATTTGCTATATAATGAGGATCAATATGGTTCTCAAATCAATGATGCAATGCAACCGGTTTATCAGGGGACATGTATATTCACTAGGATCAAAAGACTAGGTTAGTGAATGTTAATTTGTTTATATTGAGAGAGAGAGAGAGAGAGCAAGTCGATGTAACCACGTAGTGAAAGCTGTACCTGGAGCAATATAACCATATGAACCAGCTATCGCCGACATGCACTCTGAAGTTCCAGTGTCATGCAAGAACTTGGCAAGCCCAAAATCTGCTACATGAGCCTCAAAATCAGAGTTTAGTAAAATGTTGTTCGACTTCACATCTCGATGGATTATCAGCGGGGAACAATCATGGTGCAGGTAACATAGGCCCTTTGCAGCTTCTATGGCTATTTTCAGCCTAGTTTCCCACCTGAGGTAGCCGCCTCCTTTTCCATGAAGAACCTCACCTAAGCTTCCATTTGGCATGTACTCGTATATTAGTATATTGGTCTCTTTATTGGAACAAAGTGCCAGCAATCGCACGATATTCCTGTGTCGAATTGTACCCAAAGTCTTTATTTCTGCTGAGAGGCCGTTATCATGCAAAGAACCTTTGCTTGTGCCTAAAAGCTTCTTAACTGCTACTTGCTCTCCGTTCGGCATAATTCCTCTGTAGACAATGCCAGCTCCACCTCTCCCTATCACATTGTTTTCTTTTATACATTCCAAGATATCTTTGCTTCCAAATTCCAGCTTTTGGAATGCGGTTAGCTTCCAAGAATGTGAATTTCTTCGTACCTTTCGTGTCTTGATGATTGCCAAAGCAGCAAATATCAAGGAACAAACTAAAAGCCCCAACGCAAAAAGAAGCTTAAATTTTGCAGGGACATGAGAATTTGGGCCACTCAGGTTATGTAATTCTAAAGGAGAGATTGAAGAATAGTTGCAATTGTTAAAGTATGGCACACAAAGCTGAGGGTTACCAACAAAGGACGTTGAGTTGAAAAATGAATACTGTCCAAACTGCGGTATTGATCCGGAGAAGTTGTTGTGAGAAAAATCTGCACTAGTTAGGCTTTTTATAGAACCAAACTCCTTGGGAAGGCTTTGGTTTAGGTGGTTCCAAGAAACATTGAGGTAATTCAATATGTGAATTTGAGCGATTTGAACTGGGATTGGACCAGTGAGTTGGTTCTGGCTCAAATCCAGATAAGTTAGCAGGGGACAATTACCTAACTTGGATGGGATTGTGCCTGAGAAGTTATTTCTACTCATATCCAACTTTAGCACAATTTTCAATCGGCCAATTTCAGATGGAATTTCCCCTGTGAATCTGTTCGAACTAAGTAGTAGAATCTGCAAGCTAGAGAAATTTCCAATTGAAGCTGGAAGTGACCCAGATAACCTGTTGTTTGAAAGATTCAGCTGGCCAAGTTTTGTGGGTACCTTACCTGTATCTTGTGGAATTCGTCCGCTGAGGTAATTGTTCTGCAACTCTACGAGTGATAACTCTGGCAAGTAAAGAAATCCATTTGGTATGTATCCTGTCAGATAATTCTGTCCCATTCGAACTCTTGATAGTGTGTCACATTTACTAAGATCCTCCGGTAGAGGACCAAACAAGAAATTGTTGAACAGTATTAAGATCTGCAGCCTCCCTCCGAAGCAAAGAGATTTAGGGACCAAACCAGTGAGCTTATTAGTTGACAGATCAAGCTCCATCAATCTACCGTTTTCTCCAAGCATTGAAGGAATGGATCCCGTGAAATTATTGTGCCACAGCTTCAGAACTTCCAACTTGGGTAGCTCCGCAATAAAGTGAGGAATCTCGCCATGCAACTTGTTAACGAACAAGTTCAGGAGGATGAGCTCACGAAGACCAGACAACTCAAGTGGAATGTCCCCTGTTAGCTTATTATTTGAAAGGTCAAGGGATTTCAAGTTACTAAAGTTGCCCAGTTGAGGAGGAATCGAACCACTGATGTAATTTGTTTGCAAGAAGAGAGTATCCAGTTTCTTTAGATTGCCAAGTTCGGGAGGAATTGGACCCTTCAAGCTACAGTTAGCTAGGTCTAAATGAACAAGATTGACCAACTTGCCAAACTCAGATGGAATACCACCATCATACTCATTGTAATAACCCAGGAAAAGTTGCTTGAGATTTGTTAGATTACCGAGCTCAGCAGGTATGGAACCACCCAAATCATTACCAGCAAGAGACAGATGTTTGAGCTGCTCCAAACTTCCGTAGGCCTTAGGGATTTCTCCGCTAAAGTAATTCCCGCCAAAATTTAAGTGCGTCAACTTGGGAAGTTGAGTGACGCCTAATGGGAGTGAGCCATTGAAATTATTGTCATAAGCATCTAATGCCACGAGCTCTTTCATCTTAGAGAATTCCCAGTTTAGCTCTCCACTGAACATATTGCTCGATATGTTTAGAAACTGAAGCTTTGTTAGCTTGTGAATTTCTTGCGGAAACTCACCCGAGAAGCTGTTGCCAGGCACCGAGAGATATGCTAGGCTTGGAAGTTGGGTGATCACCGGAGAGAGAGAACCAGAAATGTTAGAATTGGATATATCAAGAGAAACTACTGATCTATTCGAAACATCACACTGGATGCCAGTCCAAGAACAAAGAGACAAGTAATTTGAGACGTTCCAAGTAGCCAGAGGAGTGGAGGATTTAAATTCTTGTTTTAGAGAAACCAGGATTGATGCTTGCTTTCTGAGAGACAGATTATGCGAAGAAACGGGAGTAGACGAACAGATGAAGAAAAAGATGAGAGGAAAGAGGAAGGGGAACTTCATATCTGGAGAAACCATTGGTAACTATGACGTACGATTAGACGAGGGTCCTGGAGATCCCAACCCTTTTATTCAGATGGAAGAAGATATACAGAGAGAGAGAGAGAGAGAGAATCTAAAGGCTAAAGGAAAAATTCACGTTAACAGCATCCAAGGTCCTCTTTCTCTTTTGGTTTCATCTTTTGCTTTATCAAAAGAAACGCTAAAGCAATGTAATTTTCATAAAGAGTAAAGACGTCGCGGCAGACAGTTTGATCAACCAATATTTTAGAATCCAGGTTGCTTGTCAAGCCAAGTTACATATATGCCCTTTCTTTTGCATTATTGGATTCATTCGGGTTTGAATCTTCGAAACAGATTTATTTTACGAGGTTATATTCATGAATAAAAATTACTACTATAATTATTACAAGGATTAATATTTTATATATTGATAGTATATTATTTTTATATACCGTCAATAAATAATACAATAATATCTCATTAATAAATAAAATTTAAAATTTTTAAGCTCTTAAAAATAAATATTAATAAATTTATTTTAAGGTTAATTAATTATAATTCATTCCTTTGAAAATAAACAAAATCCTAAGATTAAAAGAGGAAAATTAAGAGTAGATAAAGTCATTCAACACCTAATACCCAAAGTCAATATCCAAAATTACAAACAAAAATAAAAATTCCAAAGTGAAGTCCAATAAAATCACTTTAAAATCACAAAATTTGAGTGAAATAAAAATCGTATTTAGTAAAAAGAATTACAAAATCAAAAGAGAGATGTGGTAAATGCATAAGGAAGTGACAAAGAAAAAAAAGTTTTAATTATAATTAATTAACTCTAAATAAGTTTATTAATATTTATTTTTAAGAACTTAAAAATTTTAAATTTTATTCATTAATGAAGTGTCATTGTATTATTTATTAATAATATATAAAAGTGATATATTATCAGTGTATAAAATATTAATTTTTATTATAATTAAATAACTTTTGATGCATTTATGTAGTACATCTATGAAAGAACTTAATAAACAAATAAACTAAATTAAACCCAAGAATAATGAGAGTTTTGAATTTAAAAAGTTTCTAAAATATAATGAAAATAAGAGGTTAGAAACACAATGACATTTTCTAGGGCTATGATTAAATTGTTTCATGTTTTTTTTTTTCGTGGGGCTAAGAAAAATTGATTCTCTTTTGATACATATATACAGTTAGCCCAATAAAACCCTAAACCTAATTGATTTGAAATTGCAATGAAAGGCTGGAAGTGGTTTTGGTATACACTTTAATTAGTTGAATGGTAAGGGGGTAGCCAACTGATCATCCAATTGAGTTAGATAATCTGGAACTGGCATCAACATGGCATACAGATTATTCTGTGAGAATCTAAATATTCAATTTTGGTAATGTACTTTTGTTTCTTTTTTACTATCACTAGTTACTTTCATGTTTTTATTTTTTTTAATATTTAATAAATATCTTTAAATATCATAAAAATGTGCATATATTTTTAAAAGATTTTATTTTATGACGTGTTAGACCTACTTATTATCAAACATTTCTTCATTGCTTTTTCTTTTTTATTCTTTTTAATTTTTTAATAATATTTAATAAAGATTTTTAAAATTTTTTTAAGATTCTTTATTTTTTTTTTTAATTTTTTTTAAATCCATTATATATATATTTTTAAAAAATTCATCATTGCAAATGTCACGCAATAACTCAATTTTTTTGCTTTTCATCTTTTCAATTTACCATTTTTTCGCTTTTTCTCTTCCTTCCTTTTTTTTTTTTTTTAAAAGAAGATCATTAAAAAGAAAAAACCAAATATGTACATGTTACAACCTAGTTTTTATTGTTTTTTAATCACTCAAATTATCATTAGTACCTTAATTTAAAATTTAATATTTTGAACTCAATTGAAATGTCCACATAGCACCCAATAAATTTTCTTCTCATTTTTCCTTTTTTTTTTTTTTGTTCTTTTTATGCATTTTTAATAAATTAATTTTGTTTAAAACAATGGGACCAATGGAGATATTGACGTAGTACTCCATTTAATTTTTTTTCTTTTTTGTCTTTTTTTGTATTTCTAATTAGATAAATTTTATAAATGCTAAAGCAATATGTATCAATTAATTTTGATCTATTTCAATTCGATTTGAGATTGAATTTGAGTTGAGATAGATCAAATTTTTTATAAGATGTAACATTAAAGCGAATGTGTACTTAAATTATTTTGTTTTAATTTATTTTGAAGTACATATAAAATTATATGTTTTATTATTAATTTAACTATATATTTATATATTATATTAATAAATTTATTATTTAATATTTTAAACTCAATTAGACTTCCATGTGACCCATTCTGTTAACATTTTTTTTTTCATTTTCAGTTTTTTTGCTTTTTACAATTTTTTGTGTTTTGAATTTTTATTTCAATTATATATATTTTTATGATAATAGGTAGGATTTTTTTACTTTTCATCTTTTTTTCTTTTTTAATTAGATAATTTTCGAAAAAATAGTGAATAAAAATGACAAAACAAAAAGATTTTAACCCATAACATTTTTCTTTGATAAAAAAAATTAATGTCCGATAAACTTTTAATAAAAAATTGATAAATATAAATAAAAGATACAAAAATTTTAATCCTATAACAACGGGCGAGCACCTTTATAATTTTATTTTTTTTTATTTACGCGAATAACTTACTCTCTACTCTAAGGCGGGACCATGTCCATGACCATCTCTCTTTTCTTTTTATTTTTTAGTTTTATTATTATTTGTAAACAAATGATAAGGACTGGCCAAACAAAAAAAAAAATGATAAAGAGCGGTGAGAAAAGCCCGCTGGCCGTTCCTCCCGCTCTCACTTCTGATTGTAGCGTAAATGAAGGAAAAAAGCGACCACTTCATTTTAGACCATGTTGGGATTCTTCACTTTAGTTACCCGCATTCTATCTTCTGATGGTATGAGGCGGAGCTTTTTTTTAGACTTTATTACTTTTTCCTTCTCCTTCTCTATAAAATAAAAAGCTTGAAACCAAAATTTCAATAATATATTATTTTTTAAAATTTATTGATAAATGTATTTACATTGCTACCTGAATAATAAGTAAATTATAATTTTTTATGATTTAACAATAAATATTTTTAATATAAAATATAATTAATTTAATAGTATGGATATTTTTAATATTTTAATCAAAATATTATTAGTTTTAATATTATTATATTAATATAAACAATATTTTAATAATAGTAATACTATTTTAATTATTAATATATGAAAAATAAATAGTTTTATTTTAAGTGTATAATATTTTAATATTAAATATTATTATTAAAATATAACTAATTTTAAATATTAAGAACTTAAATAATAAACTTATTATTTTAATAATAAATCATTTTTAATATTTATACTTTATTCCTTTTTCCTTCTCATTCCCTAAAAAATAAAAAGTTTGGAACCAAAATTTCAGTAATATATTATTTTTTATATTTTAGTGATAAATATATTTATATTTATATTTGAATAATAAATAAATAATACTTTTTTATGATTTAATAATAATATTTTTAATATAAAATACACTTTTTTAATAGTATAAATATTTTAAATATTTAGTAATAAATATTATGGTTTTTAATATTATTATATTAATAGAAACACCATTTTAATAATTGTAATACTATTTTAAATATTAACATATTAAAAATAAATAGGCTTGTTTTAAGTGTATAATATTTTAATACTAAATATTATTAAAATAATATAACTAATTTTAAATATTAATAATTTAAAAATAAATTTATTATTTTAATAAAAAATCAATTTTAATAATTATATCAATATTATTTTAAAAAATAAAAATTTTAAAAAACAACCAAACAATAAAAATATTTTTTATTAATTCATCCAAATAATAAAATATTTTTTTAAAAAATATAAATATATTTCAAAAAATATTTTTTAAAATCCAATTTACAAGAAACAAATAAACCTAAAGTAGTATTTGATATATTTTTAAAATCACTATAGTAATGTAATCATGGAGGTGATCTTATTATTAAGGTAATCTTATCACTCGTAATTTAAAATCACTTTATTTGATTAATAATCATTAATTCATATGAATTAAAGATCATTGTGTTTAATATTACTAAAAATCAAATATTATTTTATTTAAAAGTAAGAAAATAACCATTCTTATTATAATAGTTAAATAAATTAATGATTGATATATTGTTTAAAGATAATAATTCATAAAACATAATAATTTTTTTATTTTATAATCAATATAATTACATTATTAATTAATTAATTTATTAAGTAAGCTAATTTTTATAATATAAATAGTATAAAAAACATTTGAATTAGAAAATAAAACCAATATATTAAAATCATAATAAAAAAACAAATACATTATATTATATATAAAACATTAAAAAATAAAAAAATGCACAAATTATTTTTGAACTTGTTATAATGAATATTAATTTGAAAATATAAAAATTTATAATATAAAATAATTACAACTTTAAAAGGAATCAAAATTTTAATTTATATATTAAATGAATAATATGGACTATTATTAATTTTAGATATCAATTCATCTCAATGATAAAAGTTTCTCATTTTTTTGGATGAAAATTAGATCACTTTTTAATGTAGTGATTCGATTACTTTCATGATCTAATATCACTACCACATAAGATCACTAAAACTCTATTTAGTAATAAAGAAAAATGATTTTGGAAGTCATGTTTCATATTTTTCAGTGTTAAGAAAGATATTAATAATTTGGTCAAAGGAAATTACTTTTGGGTCTACAAAAAAATTATACCCTAACACATGGAAATTGTGTTCTTTTTTCTTTTTTTTTTTTTTTCCAGTTGAAGACAATTTTCGTCACTTTTATTACCCCAAATTATATCGACAAACCATAATCCTTCTCAAATCCTAACCCATTCTCCATCTCGAGCCACCATCAAAACTTACAAATCGCCTTTTTTCTTTTGAGCACCAATTTTATTGACAAACCATAATCCTTTACTCTTTTTTTTTTTTTTTTGTTTTTCTTTTCTCTTCTATTTGCTTCGTGGGTGAAACACTCTTGTTCCAGCACCAGGTTTAGCTTCAAACTTCTCTATTTAAAAGGTTGATTTTTAGATCTTTCAATTTTTATAATTTTTTCTTTCCCTAATTTTTTATTTTTGAACTTTGTTGCTATACTTATTGTTTTTAAAATCTGATTATAATTGAAATACTTTTTTCTTTGATTATTTTTTCATTCATTTAAATATTAGGTTTCTTATCATATATATATATGTATATATCAAAGTATTTATTATCAACGATGAGCTTTGTTTGTCTTGGTGTTGCATGAAAATCTTGTTGTATGAAAATCGACCTTGAGCTTTGCTTGTCTTAGGTATGGTTTATTTGTCTTGCTTGTCTTTGTTTTATTTGTCTGTAACTATATATTATACTTTATCTTTTGAGCTCAATTTTGTTATAAAAATTGAAACTTTTGTATATTTTTTATCAAAATTAGTTCTCATAATACAATAGAAATTGAATATTGTTATAATTATTTTTTTGTAGATAGATAAAAATTCTTTATGTGTAATGGTTATAGGTGTAGCTACTTCAATGTTAGTTATCATAACGTATAGATCCGTAGACTTATCGCTAGACATGGATTAAGGGAGTCACCACCAATTTTTTTTGTTTAGGTGTGATTAGCCATCTGATCGAATCTGTTCCATTTAAAGATGAATACCAAGATTAACTTAGATATCTTTAAATAGTATAGTTACGCGTGAGAAATGTTATAACACATTCACAGTGCCTATCAAAAGATGGTACTTGTTTGATTTCAAATTATTCAAGCCTTAAAAATGTTTATGCTTTACCAAAATATTTAATATTAAAAATTAATCCTAAAATTACCCCAATAGTTTGGTAGCAATTTAAGATAATTTTCTCACCTCAAGAGTATTCATGAAGATTAGTGGCTCACCTTAAAGAGGCTTTGTCATCATATTTATTAATGTATTTTAATTAGGAAAAATAGTAAAATCCTCAAATAATTTGGTAGGATTTACTTTGAGGTAGATCTTCCAATAGTTTAGTGAGATTTTATTTGAAAGATATTTATAAAGATTTTATTCTTTTAAAAAAGTTCATTAAATCTTCTAATAGTTTGGTAAGATTTAACTTAGGAAGCAATCCTCTAATAGTTTGGTAAGATAAAAATTATTTTTTTACTTTTTAAAATTTATTTGTGAAATTTTTCAATAGTTTGGTGGGTTCCATAAAATTTAAATTTATGAAGATTCTCCAATAGTTTGGTAGGATTCATGAAGTTATTTGAAAAGATTTTTTTCTTTTTTTTATTATTGTTTTTCATAAATAAAAAGGAATTTTTGCAAAATATTTAATAAATAATAAGCTACTCAATAAAAGTAAATAAATGATAAAATAAAATGAATAAAAAATGAAAATAAAAATAAAAATAAAATAACTTAAAATATAAAATAAAAACTAAAATCAAAAAATAAAATTAAAATAAAAAAAAACCTGCGATTAGGTCGAGTTAGCATGTGGGTTGGCACGCAGGTCAACAGGTCTATATGAGGGTCTGTGACTTTCAAACCAACATCGTTTTGGCACCATGTAAAAGCCACACTCCTAAGTTTTTCCTCAAATACTCTCTCATTTCTCTCTAGCCAAATACTCTCTCATTTCTCTCTAAAATCCTATCCAAGAACACTAGCGAAAACTGGGTTTGACTGTTAATTTTTGGAAAATTGGCAGGAATCTTGTCGAAATCTTTAAACTTCATATAAAAAACCACCAAAAAATTCAAATATTCAACCTCAAAACTCAAATTTTCTCAAAATTTCCAAAAATTTCTAGAAAATCCTAGATTTTTCATAAATTTAAACTTCATTTCAATTACTTCAGATCAACCTAGAAATCTAAACACCTTTCAATAACCCAAAACCTTGAATCTAGAAAATTTGAAACTATAGTCCTAGAAACCCTATTGCCCAGATTTTTCTAGTATTGCAATAAAAGAGTTTTTTACCCAAAAATTCACCCATGTTCTGTTTAATTAAACATTGTCCAATTTATAGGCATTCTTCAGTAAGGATTTAGGGATTGCACATAACCAATCTAGATTTGAATCCTGGGATTGAATTCTACCCGAGCATGATTTTAGGCTATGTCTTTGTTGATTTGTTTGGGTTGAATTGAAAGTCTTCTGATTTGATTTTGGATTATGATCATTGACCATGCATACTGGATCCTTTCGATTCAAGGGATTCAATTTCCTTGTTCAACGAGATTAGGCAAAAAAGAAAAGAAAAGAAGTATAATAATAATAATAATAAAAAAAATAATAATAGTAGTAGTAGTAGTAGTAGGCATACTGGATAATAACAATGATAATAATAATAATATAATATAATAATAATATAACAATATCAATAATAATACTAATAAAAATAATAATAGCAATAAAAATCTATCCCGATTAACCCTGGATGCAAATGGGTGTCTATATTGGCTTTTGGTATTATTTTCATTGAAAAATATAGATATAATAATTATATACCAATTGAGCTTAGTGTTAATCGAGATGAAAAAAAGGATATGTACATCAACAATATTTCACATAAAGGTGATACTTATTACATGAACCAAATAAGGATGAGACCAATTGCATTTTTTAGATTGTGTAACATTTTTATAGAATAATTTAATAAAATCAAATAGATATGTGTCTATGAGGGAACAAATGATTGTATTTGTACATCTAATTGGTCATTATGTAAGGTTGCGAGTGATTAGATCAAGATATTTTAGAAAAATTGAGACAATTCATAGATACTTTAGAATTGTCTTAAAAGTAAATTTGAAATTCTATAAAGATATGATTAGGTTACTTGATAATTCAACTCTACCTAAAATAAGGAATAATCTGAGATTTTATCCATATTTTAAGGTATGAATCAATGTTAGTAGTAAAAATTTTTTCATATATATTTTAGACAAAGTTTATAAATTTTATTTTCTAAAATCTATCCTACAATAATAATAAGATTGTATGGGATTATTAATTGGCACTCATATTCATGCATCTGTGCCAATTGAGATTCAAGGAAGATTTCTTGCTTTAAAGGGAGGAATGACAAAAAATGTTTTAGCTACAATCACTTTTGACATGAAATTTATATATGCGCTTACTGTTTGGGAAGAAATGCACATGATTCTTGTATTTTAAATGATGCACTTTCAAGGCCAAGAGGATTTAGAATTCCACAAAGTTAGCTAGTGAAATTTAAAAGATTAGTAATTTACATTATTTGGATAACTAGTCTATTTAGCAACAATATAATTTTTGTAAATTTGTAGGCAAATACTATCTTGCTGATGTTGGATATGGCATCCGAAATGAAATTATCAATCCATATCATGGTGTTCGATATCACTTGAAAGAGTTTAGTGATCACCATCTTGAGAATGAGAAAGAACTTTTTAATCTTCACCATTCTTTTTTACGAACAACTACCAAACGAGTATTTAGAATTTTGAAAAAAACATTTTCTTGTACTAGATTCTGAACCATTTTGAAAATATGACACCCAAGTAGATATAGTTTTAGCTTGTTGTATCTGCATCAAGAAAAGTTTATGATGATGAAGTGATGGTAACTTAATTTTTTAAAGGATTATATTAATATTTTGTTATTATGGTGGACTGATTTTTTTTTTAATGTTAATAACCATAAATAGGCACATTCTAAACATGAACCATTCATCAACAAGAAACTTGACATGTGTGAAAAAATGGCTTTAGTTTTAGGGAAAGATATGGTTATTGGGAGTTTCGCCAAATCTTTTGTTGGTATAGATTTGGAGAACACCGAGGTTGATTTGATACCTGTAGGATTGAAAAATAAAATTGATTAAGATACCATCAAAGGGAAAAAAGCATCCTCCTCGATTAGTATTTCACAACCTCGATCTAATTGCAAAAAAAAAAAACACTCTCTAATTGTCGAAGATGAGAAACTTGATAAAATATCAAAGAAGCCTAAAGATATTGCCAATGCCATTAAAAAAATTAAATTAAAATCAAATTGTTGCTATTGACTTTTATGAGCAAGTGATGAAGAAGGAAGGGTTTGATAACATAGCTCTTTCCTCTACCTTTGATTATTTAGTTGAGCATAAAAAGTAAGTGATGGCATTCATGGTGAAAAATGATAATCTTAAAATAGTTTGGCTTCAAAATTTTTTCAATTGTAGGGATGACAATTAAAACTTGTTTACATAATGCCGCAAAACTTATTTATGTAATTGTTTTTGTTTGGCAAATAAAATATCCTTCATCTTATAAATATTAATGGACATGGCTCTGACTTGAGAGTGGAGAGTGTTTTTATTTAGGAACAATGGACATGGCTATAGAATGTTTAGTTTAGTAAAAATGGACATGGTTGTAGGATTTTTTTGTTTAGTAACAATGGACATGCTTTAACTTAATTAAGAGCATAGAAGAATTTTGTTTAGGAACAATATTATTATATTGAAAATTTATATGTGATATTTTTTTTATGGATATGATTTTAATTTTTTTTATAATTTTATATATAGGATATAAGATCTTATATTATATAATATTATATATAATTTTTTTTATGTTAAAATATGAAATTTTTACTATTAATAATAATAGTTTTTGAAATTTTGATGTGTTATGGTGAAAATTTTAAAGATTAACATGGTAAAAAATATTTCTCATAAAATAATCCAAACAGCAAAAAATATTTGATTTTCTAAAAAATATCTTTCATGAAAAATATTTTTCTTTAGAAAATTAACTTCTAATTACCAAACAGAACCTAAGTGTTTACCAAACAAAGTGATCTAATCATTATGTATAAATCATCATAATTTTTTGAGTGATCAACTCATATCAAATACTACATAAATTTAATTTTGAAAATCCAACAATGGGCTTCCAAGTAAACGAGGAAAGATCAAAGATTCTTTCAATTCGTGCGATTGGGTTCATTTTAAAAGAAAAAAAAAAAAGAAAAATGAAACTAGTACATTCTGAGATGATAGTCCAAAAAATGAATGTGGAGAAATCGACCACCTCTGTGTACATTATGAGATGACGGTTGCCCGTTATCATAGATTTAATCTTTCCGGCCTAACATAGCTTTGTATGGTTTAGTGTTTAAGGTATGAAAAATTATTCGATATATTGTTTGTATTTTTTTAATTTAATAAGTGAAGTTAAAAATTGACATATAATTTATTTTTTATTTTAGTTAATTTTTTTAATATATTTTAAAAGGTAAATATCATTTTATTAATTTTATTTGTAAAACTTAAAAATTTTATTATTA
Source organism: Durio zibethinus (assembly GCF_002303985.1). Next base: position 32,235,092 of record NW_019168048.1, on the reverse strand, counting down.
ATATATTTGATAATTTTTCTTAATGCATATCTTTTTCAAAACATTATGAGTAATTTGTTTAATTATTTTAAAATAAATATTGAATAGCAAGACACTGAAGATCTTTTTTTCTTTATTATTTTTTATTATGAATCACTTGCAAGAATTTCATTTGGACTCCCAATGAATTAATTAAAATATTTTAATACACAAACTCTTAATGAAGAAAAAAATGAAATAAAAGATAAAAAACCTAAATTAGACCAGAATAAAAAAGGAAGGCTGTAATAGTGAAACAAGGATGAAATTACTAGCTTAGAAAACTTAAAATAAATTACCAATTTCAAGAATAATTATGAAAAAAGCTCCATAATAGAAAAAGATAGTCCAAAAGAACAAATATCAAATAAATATCCATTAAAGAAAAATACAAAACAAAAGAAAGTTACTTAGAATTTCACTGCAAGTTAATCCAACAAAATATCAGGATGAGGAAAGTAGCCAAATAGAAATTCGTAAAGGTCAAATTGTGCATTTAATACATTTAATCATGCAAAATTAAGGACTTAATCCTTTGTATAAATTTGGTCCTTCTATTTGTGGACACCCCAATTTGATTGGGGGTCTATTGGACTAATTCTGTTAATTAAAAAATAAAAAAGTAATAAAAGTGGAAAAAATGAAAAAAGAATGGTTGAATTTGTGTAAAATTAGGTTGAAGAGTTTGAGATGGATTGAAAGAGGTTGATTAAGATTAAAAGTTTAAAGGAAAGTGGGATTTTTATTCAACTTTGAATTCTATGGTTTTAAAGTCCTATAAATATCAGACCCAAGCTAAGCTTGAGAGAACACATAGAAAGGGAGAGAAGAAAAGTAGAAAGTAGTAAAAAAGAGAGTTTGGAAGATTTTTTAGTTTTAAAAAAAAAAATTTTCTAGAAACTTTTTGGAAAAATTTCAGGTTCCTGTAAAATTTTTCAGTGAAGTTTGAATTTTTCGGTGACTTTTCGGTGACCTCCCAAGATTCCAGCAAAGCTCCTAGTTTCTGGCGTCCATTTTCCAGAAACTGGTGAACTTTTCGATGAACTTTCGGTGAATAACCCAGATTCTAGCTAATTTTCCAAAATCTGGTGAAATTTAATCGGTGTTCTTAGGGGGTCTAGAGAGAAAATGAGAGAAAAAAGGAGAAGAGTGAGAGGGAAAAAGGGAGATATGGTGAAAAAAGGCCAAAATTAGCTTTTTATACATCGTAAAACAACATCGTTTTGGCGCTAAGAAACCCCTTAGGATTCACGCGTTTCTATTTCGACCAACCTGACTCGAGCGTAACCCGTTTTGGTTAACCCGCGTTCCAGCCAACCCCTCAGTCAAGTCGAGCTGAGCCGTGCCTTGAGCTATGTATTTCAGGCTAACATTTATGCCTCCAACCAAGCCATTTTAGTCGCTGAGTTGAGCCATTTCTTTGGTATTTTTTATATTTTATTTATGGGTTTTCTTCTTAGTATTTTTACATGATTAAATTTGAAAAAAATATAAAAATAAAAATAAAATATAAAATATTTTTTTGAAAATAAATATTAATTATCCAATGATGAAATTTATAGAAATTTCAAATGATAAATTTTTATAAAATTCTTAGGTGAAAAATTTTGTTTAGATTTGTCCCAAATAGTGAAATAATGTAGATAAAGTTTTAATAACAATAATTAATATTTATTTTCAAACAAAAAAATAAAAAAATAAAAATAAAAAATATATATTAATAAAAATTTTGGTTGAAAATATTTGACAATTATCCAAGGATGGGAATCTCAGGAATTTCAAATGGTATATTCTTAAGAAATCTCTAGATGAGAAATTTCTTTACATTTGTCCCAAATGATGGAAGAATTTAAATGAAATTTTAATAAAAATAATTGTCATATTATTTTCTTTCCAAAAAAAAGGGAAAAAAGAAAAAAATTTTTTAAATAGGCCCAAATAGTGAAAAATTTAGAAATTTCAAAAAAGAAAATATTTCTAAATTGACCAAAATGGTGAAAAATTTAGAAATCCAATAAAAAAAAGAAATAAAAAGAATTTCTAAATAGGCCCAAATTGTGAAAATTTTAGAAATTCAAAAAGAGAAAATATTTCTAATTTGGCCAAAATGGTGTAATAATTGGATATATATTTGATAAAAAAAGAATAATAAATAAATCTTTTTTCGATGACGGAGCTTCTTCAAGGAAACAAATGAGATCCTTGAATACTTTTGAGGTGAGAAATAATTTTGAAAATTCTACCATATTGATGGAAGAATCTTAAGAATTATTTTCAATATTTCAAATAAAAATTTGAAACCATTAAAATTAAGACCTGAGGATAAATTTAAAATAATATAGTACCATCATTTGGATGGACATGTGGGGGTGTTATAACTTTCTTCACATGTAATTGAACTCCTGAACCCTGTTTTGATTTGTAGACCTAAACCTATTCTTTTAGGGACTCTTAGTCAAGCTTAGGAGCTTCTTAAGAGGATAGATTCTTTAGGTGGTCAATCACATCTAGTTAAAAAAGATTGGTGGCGATTCTTCCACTTGTTAAGTTTAGCTATAGATTTATGGATCTATATATTATAATAGTTTTGTGACTCCACTTGGGATAACCATAGAGAGTCATGCCATAACAATTTAAATTTATCCTATCATTTGATCTAATGATTTTACATTGCAATTATTTGTTTACTAACATTTTTCCTTTTTTGTCTTGTATTTTATTTATGGGGTTAATAATTATATGTTCCTTCACACATACTATCACATGCATTTGCATTATATGAGCTCTATACCTAGGCTTTGTCCCTCTTAGGAGAAGTAAAGTACCTATGCTATTGTGAGATGATAATCTCTGTAGTGGCTAGCGAAATACTTTCACTCAAATTGAATCATTTTCATTGGTAGCTTGTGATAGGTGAGGCTTGGACTGCCTTACTAGTCTATGATGGACAATAATGTAAGGAACAATTCGAGAACTGTTAGTGGTCAAAACCTCATAACCCTGCATATAGTTTACCTTTAAGAGACCAATCTTAAGATAGAGCCCTTCTTATCTATTGATAGATATAACCCAAAATTAGGACACAAGAAGGAACAACTTGTATAATGCTTATCTAACCATTTGTTTTGTTTGATTTTGTGCATCTGTATCATTTCCATATCATTTCATTCTATGCATCATTTTCATGGTCATATTTTAACATTATCATTTGCATTATTCTCATATAGGAAATATTTGTCACATATCAGTTATTGATAAATCAGATATCACATTTATATCTATGAAAAGTCAAATGCAATCAAAGTTTACATCAATTCGTCATGAATCTGCTCATTAATTGAAAATCAAGTCAGAGGAAGGTTAAAAAAAATAGGGTGATTGCTTGCCTGAAATTTTTATCTCATCATTGCCTGAGAGAGCTCATCTTGATCTCCAACAAAATGACCTGACTGACTTAAGCAATGTCTAGGGATGCATGAGTAGAATAAGGTATGAGGTATTTGAGAACAAATATGAGGACATAGCTTCACTACTCCAAGTGGAACGTGGATAATAATCTGATTAGAGCCATCATTCAGTTTTAGGATCTCTGTTATAGATGTTTCATCTTTAATGAAATAGATATGGTGCCCATAATTGAAGAATATATGGTCCTCATTTACTTCGATTTGCCAAACCCAGACAAGATTTATTGGTCAAATAAGGTGGGCTATCATAAAAAGCTAGTGCAAATATTTGGACTAGCTTGCCCCAAGTTGATGCATATGTCAAGACAAAAGGTAAAAGTAAGGCTATCCCATAGAGTTTTCTATGAGATTTTATCCAGGGGTATGTGGATGATGATCAAGGGTTAGTGGCTATGGCTATAGCTTTATATACTGGTCATATTCCTAAAAGTTATTGGGTATGTTGATGTCGCAGTGATAGACTTCATTGACCAGTTAGCATACCAAGTCAATGCAACACCAATTATTTTAGCAGAAACCATTCGTTCTTTAAATTTTTATCACAGAAATGGTAAAGGTCAGTTTAATGGATGCTTATAATTATTTTATGTATGGATGCAGAGTCACATTGAGTGTAAAGAAAGCTAGTTTCATAAGCCATACCTGCATTCCAGCATCCCAATCAAAGAGTTTTGTTACAGCACATGGCCTAAAGCAAAGTAAAAATAAGAATGGGTTTCATACTTTTGGGCCTTTAATAGTCAAGGGATATTTTAGAGAGCTCCTTAGATGCGTCATGACACAGTGTTATACAGTTGTGAAAATCAACCTCGGGTGTTTTTATTGGGCCTATTGGGTGCTGTTACTTATGCCCCAACTTTAGTGAGAGGACAATCTGAATGCGAGAAATTCATTCCAGAAACCTATAGACTTAACTAGTGAAAATTTTTTTCACTGATAAAGAGGCATATGGAATGATTGAAAAGATAAAAAAAAGCATGGAAGCAAACCATCAAAGTTAATCAAGGTAGGCTTACTTATGACATTACCCAAAAATATAGTGTATGGCATGCAAAGAGGGGTAAGGACATTGTGCTTCTTCAAGAACAAACATTTGGCCACTCTTCAAAGGCCATTCTTTGAGATCTTTTGCTCAAAATGGAAACAGTTAAAAGAAAACTCCAAATCGAGAAAGATGTGTTGGAACAAAAAAATAAACGATTAAAGTTAAAAATGGAAGAGAGTTTACAACTTCAAGAACTGAAAATTCAGAGCCTCACGAAGCAAAAAGATTAGTGGAAAGCCTTATTCAATGATTTAGACAAGACACATTCATCGGTTACATCCGAGCTTACCCGACTTTTAAAAAAAATGAATTACTGAAAGTAAGGGTGGAAAATGGATAAAAGGCCATTGCTGGGGCACACAAACATAGCCAAATGCTACAAGAGATAGTGGATCGATACATAGCATAAGTAAAAGCCTTGTTTAATGAATACAAAAGACAAGCTAAACAGAGTGAGTTATGGAAAAACATGTGTACGATAAAACAAAAGCATTTAAGGCGTATGTTTGATCAATTATGCATTGCTGCAAATAAAACGTTGAAAATGGAAGAAAAAATGGATGATTTGAAAGCTGTGGTGCAACCAGTGGGAGTTCATGGGTGACAATTGCTTGATTTCCTAGGCAAGGCACAAAATCATTACCAGCAAGCCAAAAAATTTATAAATAGGCATTAGAAATAAAGGATGATGCTTAGGACTTTAGAATATTGCTTTGGCTTTATTAAGATATAATTTTGAAATTTTAAATAAAGTTTTAAATGAAGTTTATTTTATCAATAATGGTGATGTGGCAAATATTAGTACATTTCATTCATACATTAACATATTAAACATAGAGCATATAATTTCTAATAATCATATAATTATGGTACTCAAGGTTCAAGGATAGCTTCACTCAGTAGAAACCCCACTCATCGATACAACACAAAAGCCTAAGCTAGACAATTGGAGCAAAAAAACTCTCATCATCTTGAAAAGATAGAAAAAACTTAAGAAAAGCTTGAAAATGAGTTGAGTAAGATTTTGGATGTTCTAAACAAGTTAAATAAAGAAAAGGAATAAAAGAGAATACCAACCAATAGGGTCATCCATCATAATAGATGGCTGACCCCCTATATCCACCTGATTTTGGTCCACCTCAAGCTCAATCTACACAAAAGGTTCCACCACAGTAGTTTATATACCCTACATATCTTATAATGTCATCAGCCTCTAACCTAAGGCATTACCATAGCTATGTGAATTTTATCTTTATTAAAAAGGTAGTGGAACCAATCCAAGTTTTTTATTTAGATGATCTAAAGAAAAAAGAGAGAGATAAAGCAAAAGTGGTTGAATCTTTGGAAGACTCAAAGATTAATATGCTAGAATAAAGTTAAGGGTCGTGGAAAGAATTGGTTTTTATGGTTCTGTCGATGCTTCTAGGCTTTGCCTAGTCCCAGATATTGTTATTCCTCTTAAGTTCAAAGTATTAGAGTTTGAGAAATATAATGGTACAAAGTGTCTGAAGACTCATATTACCATATATTATCGAAAGATGGTAGCCTATGCCTATAATGAAAAGTTACTAATGCACACATTTCAAGATAACCTTACGGGCTCTGCAGCTAGGTGGTATGTCCAGCTGAACAGAACCCATATCCATTATTAGAGCAATATGACTGTGACTTCATCAGTCAATATTAGTATATTATGGATTTGGCTCATGATCGTTTGTCTTTGCAGAATATGAAAAAAAAGGCAAATGAGTCATTCAAAGAATACGCCCAAAGATAGACGGATGTAGCTTATCAAGTACAACCTCCTTTAACTAAAAAAAATTACAGTATTGTTTGTCAGTATTGTAAAATCTTTCTACTATGAAAGGATGATAGGGAATGAAACAAAAAATTTTATCGACATAGTGATATCTGACGAAATCATTGAGAATGCCATCAAGAATGGCAAGTTAGAAGAAGGGAAAGCATCCACTAAAAGAGCCTTAAAGGAGAAGGAGATTGAAGCTCAAGCTGTGAGCTTTGATAAACAAAAGTTCAAGGGTTATCAACCCTACCCACCACAAAGTTATTCTTCATATTACCCTGTTGTGAATAATGCTTCTCCTTACCCGTACCAACCAAACCTACAACCATCTTACCCTCAAACTATCAGCCCCCTTTTAGACCTCAAATGGCTATATATAGTTACTTGATTGCTCCTAGCTAGGTAGAGCCACTCAAGAGTGGTGTGATCCAATAGCCCATTGTGACTATCACTATGAGTTGCTGGCCATTCCATTGAGAATTACACTGTCGTAAAGCATAAAGTGCAATTATTGATCAAAGATAGAATGATCAATTTTGATACAGGAAGGGTAACTACACCAAACAGCAATGATAATCCTTTGTTAAATCACAACGTGAATGCTCTCAGTGAGGAACGGGAGCATCAACTAAAAAAAAAGTGACAGAAATCAAAACACCTCTTAGTCAACTATTTGATACTTTATGAAAAGCTACATGATACAACCAGTGAGTCCGTATAGTTACCATAAAAAGTATGTATCAGATAGCAATTGTAAGTATCATAGTGGGTTATTTGGCCACTTTATTGAAACTTGTAAGCAATTTCACCATGAGGTACAAAAGCTTATGGATTCATACTAGATTGAACTCTATGAAAAAAGGAAAGATTCAAAGAGTGCTAAAATGTCTATGACCGATCAGCCATTGACACTATTTCCAAGGTTGGTAACAATTTATTATAGGGATAAGCCAAGGTCAACCATAGACCAACATGTTCCCAGGTTGGTAACTTTTAAAGTTCATGCTTCATTCTTTTACAAGAGCAATAGAGTTGTGTTATAGAAATATGATTATGACACAGTAGTCCAAGAGTAATAGGAGAATGATTCTAAGTCTGATACCGTTAATATAACTGGTGTATTGGGCATCACCTGAAATGGAAGATGCTACACTCCAAAAATGTTGGAGAGAGCTAGAAAAGAAAAAGCCAAGAAAGAAAAAAAACAAAAAGATCCGCAAGTTATGCTCGATAAAGAATATCAAAAGTTAGTGTTAGAAAAAAAGGCTTGTGAATATTTAAAGCTGATAAAAAATAATGAATATTCTATGGTTAAATAGTTGAATAAGATGTCAGCGTGAATCTTATTGTTATCACTACTATTAAATTGGAAACTACATTGAAATGCCTTGCTGAAAGTGCTGAATCAGGCATATGTGACATATAATGTGTCTATCGAATATGTGAACCACTTGGCTGGAAACCTGGTCATGCCAAATTATATATCATTTAGTGATGATGAGATTCTTCTAGAGGGAAGGGGAAGCATCAAGGCTCTGCATGTCACTGTCAAATGTTAGAGTCACATTATAGCCAAGGTCTTCATCAACAATGGTTCTGTTATTAATGTCATGCCTATGTCAACTTTGACAAGGTTACCTCTTGATTATTCACATATGAAAGATAGCCAAATGGTTGTCCGAGCTTTTGATAGAACCGGATGAGAAGTCTTGAGAGATATAAAGATTCTCTTACAAATTAGGCCATGCACTTTCAAAGTAAAATTTTAAGTAATGGATATCTTTTCATCTTATAGCTGCTTGCTGAGAAGGCCATAGATTTACATGGCAGGTGTTGTCGCCTTTACCTTACACTAAAAGATCAAGTTCAATGTAGATGGTAGGTTGGTGGTAGTATTTGGGAAAGAAGCATATTAGTAACCCAGTCGTTGAATGCTTTATATATGAAAGTTATTGAGGAAGTAATGGAATGCTCTTATTGGTCCTCTGAATTTGTCAATTCTATAGGTAAGGGACCTAAAAACCAACACTTCTAAAAAATAGTGATGAGTTAGGTCATCAATAAAAATTGGTATCCTGGAGTAGGGCTGGGCAAAAATTTACAAGGGATAAGGGAACCCCTAACAACGATGGACAATAGCAAGAGGTTGGGTCTCAGTTATGAAGTAAAAAACTGGGAAAATCAGGGGAAGACAAGCCAATAAGATAGCCATAATCATCCCATACTTGTATGAGGCCTTCAGGCCTGAAGGATTCATGTACCCAACTATAGCAAAGAATTTAGAATAAAGTATGAAGAAGGCTTTCACTGAGTTATCTATCCATGTGATCGAAAATGAAAGTGGGTATAAGTAGAAAACATAGGTTCATCATTGTCCATCAGATTATGAGCTGAATAATTGGAGTATTATCGAAATGCCTGCTATCCTTAAGATCAATTCAATGTAATTATACATCCAATAGCTTATGTTCGAGGCCTTGGGGTGATCTTTCTTGTTTAGGCCATTTATCTATTATTATTTTAATAAAAATTAAGAAAGATGCATTTTCATTCATTTCTTCTAGTGCCTTCATTTTTTATTTTTTAAACACATCTTGTCAACATATCCTATTTCATTCAATTTCAGATCCTTAAATGAACAGAAAGATAATCATGATAACGATCAAAGGGTTAATTTTAAAAAATTAATTAACACTGATGTACTTGATAATGAAAATGATTTTGAAGAATATATTATTTCTTTAGACCTAATGAGATTGATTGAGCAAGAAAGTAAGCCAATTGAGCCTCATCAGGAGACAATTAAATTAATGAATTTAGGGGATAAAAAGAATAAGAAAGAGGTTAAAATTGGCATTTCATTCTTGTCGATAGATAAGTAATGATTTAAAAATCTACTTTGAGAATTCGTAAATGTGTTTACTTGATCTTATCAACTTATGCCTAGGCTCAGTATAGAAATAGTAGAGCATAAACTGCCCTTGAAGTCAGAATATAAACCAGTCCAACAAAAATTGAGGCAAATAAAACCTGAAATGCTATTAAAGATCAAAGAAGAGGTGATGAAGTAGTTTGATATAGGTTTCTTGCAAGTGATCAAATATCTAGAATAGGTAACCAATATAGTACCGATCCTCAAAAAAGATAAAAAAATATGAATATGCTTAGATTATCGTGATCTGAATAAGGCTAGCCTAAAAGATAACTTTTTTTTACCTCATATTGATGCACTGGTAGACAATATGACTAAGCATTTGATGTTCTTCGTTATGGATGGGTTTTCAGGGTATAACCAAATAAAGATGGCTGTAGATGATATGGAAAAAACCACTTTCGTGATCATATGGGGAACATTTTGCTACAAAGTCATGTTCTTTAGTTTAAAGAATGTTGGGGTAACATACCAAAGAGTCATGGTGATACTCTTTCATGACATGATGCATAAAGAGATTGAGGTGTATGTGGATGATATGATTGTAAAATCTCGAGAAAACAAAGATTATGTCACCAATCTCATAAAGCTATTTGGTTAAGAAAATTTTAACTCAAGTTAAACCCAGCTAAGTGCACCTTCAGGGCAAGGTTAGAAAAATTGCTAGGCTTTATGGTTAGTGAAAGAGGGATTGAAGTCAATCTAGACAAAATACGAGTCATTTAAAATTTGTTGCCTTAGAGTACACCTAAGAAGTTTGAAATTTTTTGGGTAGATTGAATTACATTTCTTGGTTCATATCTCAGCTTACCTACAAGTATGATCCCATATTTAAACTTATTTATAAAAATAACCTTAGAGAATGGAATGAGAAATGCCAAATGACTTTTGATAAAATTAAGCAATACTTGTCAAATTTTTTGGTACTAGTATCACCTATTTCAAAATTTTATATTTGATAATGTATGAGAATTCAATGGGATGTATGCTGGGGCAGCAAGATGAGTCTAGCCAAAAAGAGAGAGCTATTTACTACTTGACTAAAAAATTCATAGAATATGAGTCCATGTATTCTTCTTGAGAGAAAATGTGTTATACATTAGCTTGAACTGCCAAAAGATTCATACAATATATGCTCTATCATACTACTTGACTTATAGCAAAATCAAATCTAATTAAATACATCTTCAAGAAACCCTTTTTGTTTGAAAGAATTGCTAGATGGCAAGTAATGCTTTCAGAGTATGATATTGTATATGTAAGCTAGAAGGTAATAAAAGGGAGTGTTATAGTCGATTTTCTCGCATATCATGCTACTGAAAATTATGAGCCAATGAGATTGAAATTTTTTGATGAAGATTTGATGACTGTTTCCCAACTGAAGAAGGAAGGGTATGAAGAAAAGTATTGGAAAATGTATTTTGATGGAGCTATCAATGCCTTAGGACATAAAATTAGGGCTATTTTGATTTCTCCAAAAAAACAATACTATCCTATAACAGTGACGTTGAATTTCAATTGCACAAATAACATCGCTAAATATAAGGCATATATCATGGGTTTACAAGCTACTATAGATAGAAAAGTTAGAGCATTAAAAGTATTTGGAGACTTAGCTCTAGTTATATAACAATTAAAAAGAGAATAAAATATGATTCAAAACTTATTCTATTTCATAAGTATATCCTAGAGTTGATCAAGCAATTTAAAGATATTCAGTTTGATCATTTTACTTGGGAGGATATGCTAGCGCATTGCTCTAATATAGAAGAGGAAGAAGATGGGAAGCCCTGGTATTATGATATCTTACAGTACATTAAGAATCAACAATACCCGTCTAGGTAATTGAAAATGATGAAAGAGTCATCTAAAGATTGGTTATGAGTTTTTTCCTAGATGGAGATGTTTTCTACAAAAAGAACCATGATCAAGTATTGTTAAGATGTGTAAATAAGGTCGAGACAAAAAAATTATTAAAAAAATACATGATAGGATATGTGGGGCACATGCTAATGGACATATGATGGCAAGACAGTTCATGAGAGTTGGGTACTATTGGTTAACAACAGAGAGCGATTGCATTGACTATGCTTGAAAATGTCACAAATGCCATATCTATGTCGACAAGATTCATGCTTCACCATTTGCTTTACATGTTTTGGCACCACCCTGACCATTTTCGATGTGAGGCATGGATGTTATTGGTCTTATTACCCTCAAGGCTTTTAATGGGCATAGGTTCATTTTTGTGATGATAGATTATTTCACGAAATATGTGAAAGTAGTATCATTTGGAAGTATGATGTGATTTGTGGTCTACAAGTTCATAAAGAGAGAGATTATTTGTAGATATGAACTTTTAAAAAGAATAATTTTAAATAATGCCAAGAATCTAAATAGTAAGATGATGCAAAAAATATATGCCCAGTATAAGATCAAGCATCATAATTTAGTGCCATACCGTCCAAAAATGAATGGGGCAGTTGAGGCAGTAAATAAAAATATAAAAAAATTCTTGGAAAGATGATCGAGACCTATAAAGATTGGCATGAGAAGTTATCATTTATGCTGCGTACATATCGAACATCGGTGCATATCTCTACTGAGACAACCCTATTTTCTTTGGTTTATGAGATGAAAGCTGTATTGTTAGTAGAAATAGAGATCCTATCCTTAAAAGTTCTAAAAAAAATTAATCTAGAAGAGGCTGAATGAATTCGAGAGCGATATAAATAGTTAAATTTCATCGAAAAAAAGAGATTGACAGCGTTGTACCATGGTTAGTTATATCAAAGAAGAATGATAAGGGCTCATGATAAAAAAGTTTGACCTTGTTGCTTCCAAAAATGAGAGTTGGTCTTAAAAAGAATTCTCTCAAGTCAGCATGATAATAGAGAAAAATGGACTCCGAATTAGGAAGGACTATATGTCGTGAAACGAGCTTTGTTGGGTGGAGCATTGATATTAGCTGAGATGGATGGAAATGATCTGTCTCATCCTATAAATTCTAATATTGTGGAGAAATATTGCACTTAAAAAAAATGAAAAAAAAAGACTCAAGTTAAAAACTCAAAAGGGCGGTTTGAGCCAAAATGGGGTTTATCTAAGCAAAAAACCTAAAAAGATGGCTTAGATAAGAAGGTTACAGCATCAAATTTAGAAATTCATCAGTATAGAAATAGCATAGTCTGATGAGCTCTAAGTTGTTAAATGCATCAGATGATTAAGTTTTTCAAAAAAAACTTCAAGATATGTTTTATGATTGTCTGATTGTTTATTTTGGGCATTGTCTCCCCATACCCATCATTATAATTCTTTTCTTTTCCCACTGGTCAAAGTTTGCTATCATTTTATTAATAAAAGATATTTCACTTCATTCTTTATGTCTCTTTTGTTGATTATTTCTTAGCCATTCTTATTTTTTTCTCTTTACTACCTTACAATAGAAGAAATGTGTGAATGCATTCTTACTTTTTGAGATTAAAATAATTATTGATAAATGAATAATAGCATGAAAGATTTCTACATTACATTAAAAAGGTTGAGAGTGATAAAGGCAAATATGAAATGTTCAGTTCCTTATAAGGACATTGAATTTAAAAAAAGATTTTTTTAAAAAAAGAAAAATGAGAATTAAATAAGAGTGATGATTGAGAGTTACATTGATTTAGTCTTAGTACCTGAAGATTGAAAGATTCGAGGCCCAAGAAAAGAGTTTGAGAAATTTGAGTATCACAATTAATTAACATTTATATGGCATGCATTGTATTTCTAAATGTCTAGTGCATAGCATACACTACATTTGAGAAAGTCTAGTGCATAACTCTAAGAAACAGGGATATTTTAAGATCCTATATGGAGAAGACAAATATAAGACTTTTTGATGAAAGAGTTTCAAATTCTCATTTAAAAGAAGCTTATAAGGTAAGATTCTAATCATTGAAAGATGATATTTATCCGTATTACGAATGATTTGTAAAATCTTCAAGCATAATCTCCTAAAATTCCTTCAGACACAATCTATGACTTTTTTGGACATGATTGTTGAGGAGTCTTTTATTTTCCAAAGTTGTTGTACCTTTGTTTAGAGGAGCTTTTTATTTTTCAACGTTGTTGTGCCCCTGTTTAGAAGAGCCTTTTATTTTTCAAAGTTGTTGTGCCTTTGTTTAGATGAGCCTTTTATTTTCTAAAGTTATTATGCCTCTTATTAGAGGAGCTTTTTATTTTTCAAAGTTGTTGAATCTCTGATTAGAGGAGCTTAATTTTATTTTTCAAGGTTGTTGAGCCTCTATTTAGAGGAAGTATGAGTATGTTTAAAAAAAAAGAAGAAAAAATATGTCAAGTTGATTGGGTTGTCTACGTTTTTACATAATTTTTGTTCCACAGAAAATGCATAAAGATGGGCAGTTGTAGACAACCCATTTGTTTGGAGGTCTATTTGGATGAATTTTGTTAATTAAAAAATAAAAAAATAAAAAAATGAAAAAAAGGTGGTTGAATTTGTGTAAAACTGGATTGAAGAGTTCGAGATGGATTGGAATAGGTTAAATGTGATTAAAAGTTCAAAGGAAATTGAGATTTCTATTCGACTTTGGATTCTGTGGTTTTAAAGTCTTATAAATACATACCCTAGCCAAGCTTGAAAGAACACATAGAAAGGGAGAGAAGAAAAGCAGAAAGTAGTAAAAAAAAGAGTTTGTAAGATTTTTGAGTTTAAAAAAAAATTTTTTTTTTTTGAAAATTTTTTGAAAAATTTTTAGATTTCGATAAAATTTTTTGATGAAGTTTAAATTTTTTGGTGACTTTTCAGTGACCTCCCTAGTTTCTGACGAAGCTTCTAGCTTTTGGCATCCATTTTCTAGAAATCGATGAACTTTCGACGAATAACCCTGATTTTGACTAGATTTTCCAAAATCCAGTGGAATTCAACTAATGTTCTTAAGGGGTTTAGGGAGAAAATGAGAGAAAAAGGGAGAAAAGAGAAAGGAAAGAAGGGAGATCTGGTGAAAAAAAGCCAAAATTAGCCTTTTATACCATCACAAAATGATATCATTTTAGCGCTAAGAAACCCCCCAAGATCCGCACGTTTCTATTCAGACCAACCCGACCTGAGTACAACTCGTTTTGGCTGACCCGTGTTCCAGCCAGCCCCTTAACTGAGTCGAGCCATGTCTCGAGCTGCATATTTCGAGCCAACATTTGTACATCCAACCAAGCCATTTAAACCGTTAAGTCGAGCTGTTTCTTTGGTATTTTTTATATTCTATTTATGTGTTTTTTTCTTAGTATTTTTACATTATTAAATTTAAAAAATATAAATATAAAATATAAAATATAAAATATTTTTTTTAGAATAAGTATTAATTATCCAATGATGAAATTTAAAGAAATTTCAAATGGTAAATTTCTAGGTGAGAAATTTTGTCTAGATTTATCCCAAATTGTGGCATAATTTAGATAAAATTTCAATAACAATAATTAATATTTATTTTCAAACCAAAAAAAAAGAAAATAAAATAAAAATATACATTAATAAAATTTTTGGTTGAAAATAATTGACAATTATCCAAGAATGAGAATCTTAGGAATTTCAAATGGTAAATTCTTAAGAAATCTCTAGGTGAAAAATTTCTTTAAATTTGTCCTAAATTATGGAATAATTTAAATGAAATTTTAATAAAAATAATTGTCATATTATTTTCTTTTCGAAAAAAAGGAAAAAAAGAAAAAGAAATTCTAAATAGGCTCAATTGTGAAAATTTTAAAAATTTCAAAAAAGAAAATAATTCTAAATTAACCCAAATGGTGAAAAATTTAGAAATCCAATAAAAAAAGAGAAATAAAAAGAATTTTCAAATTAATCCAAATGGTAAAAAATTTAGAAATTCAAAAAGAGAAAATATTTCTAATTTGGCACAAATGGTGGAATAATTAGATATATATTTGACAAAAAAAGAATAATAAATAAACATTTTTTCGACGATGGAGCCTTTTGAATGAAACAAATAGGATCCTTGAATACTCTTGAGGTGAGAAAATATTTTTGAAAATTCTACCAGATTGATGAAAGAATCTTAAGAATTATTTCTAATATTTTAACATAAAAATTTGAAACCATTAGAATCAAAACCTTAGGATAAATTTAAAATAATATGGTACCATCATTCGGATGGACATATGGGGGTGTTATAACCTTTTCCACATGTAATCAAACTTCTAAACCCTGTTTTGATTTGTAAACATGAACCTATTCTTTTAGGGACCCTTAGTCAAGCTTAGGAGCTCCTTAAGATGTTAGATTCCTTATATGGCCAATCACACCTAGTTAAAAAAGATTGGTGGCGACCATTCTACTTGTTAAATCTAGCTATAGATTTACAGATCTATATGTTATGACACTATTATTAAGATTTGTTTATTTTAATCCATTATTAATACTATAAATTTTTTTCTATCAAGGTTGTTGACATGTTTATTGGCTTTCTGACATTTCATTTATCATGCTGATATAGCATTTTTCAAGCAATTTTAAAACTTAAAAAAATGACATGGAAATTTACTTTGCACTTTGCTTAAGGAAAAAAAAGTGGCTGAAACAACAAAATTAGGCTAAGTGAATGAGAATTTTGATTAATTTGATTATTAATCAAATTTAATCCATCAGTTATGATATGAATTTTAGTTTGTTCAATTATTAAAAAACTTAATTCGATTCATTTAGCTTTAAAATTCTTTTAACTATATTAACCAAACCGATTATTTGTTCACTCTTATTTTTTTCTTGATCTTCATATTTCTTTTTTACCCTTGCTTGCAAAATAAGATCCATGAAATGTTTTAAAGGAAATGAAAATGAAATTTGCTTCTTGTTTGGATATGTAAAAAAATCTTAAAATAAATTTTTTACACTTCAAACATTTTTTGGATTAGTTGTTGTTTAAATAGTATAGCATCTATATAGAAAAGAAAAGTAGTATATAACCATATATTTACAACAATCAGAAGAGTCTAAGACAATTTTCGTCTCAAGTCTATAAATTAATAGTTTTTTAATGAAATTATAAATATAAGAAAGAATATAATTATAATAAAATATTACATTAATAAAATTTTTAATTAATTAAATTAAATGAACAAACCAAAAAATCAATAATAGCTCAGGTTCAACTTGGTAATAATAGGATTTGAACATGAATTTTTGTTGGGTTATTACCTCTTAATGATGCGCTACATCAGGGCCTAATTGTGGTGATAAATGGGCAAGGATTGTTAAATTATCATTCGAAAGCGATGTGTCACATTGCCATTTGAGTGTGATGTCAAATAAGCAAGGGTTCTCATATTTTAATGGACAAACACGAGTAAAAAAACTAGTTTATAAAGATAAGTTACGCTTAACTACTTGGAATATAGAATCGTTAACTTGTGAACAAGTAGAGACAGAAGAGCTAATGATTAGGTGGGGAATTAATATTATGTGTCTTTAAGAAATTAAGTAGGTAGCAAAAAATTCTAGAGAGATAGAAACATGGGACTCTAAACTTTGAAACACAGGTAAAGAAAGGAGTAGAAATCAGGTAGGGATAATTGTAGATAAAAATTTGAAGGATGATATGGTTGAGGTTAAAAGAAAAGGAGTTGAAATTTTACATGTTACACTTATATTAGGATAGAAAATTGTTAGCATCATTAGTGTTTACACCCTACAAATAGGTTTTGATCAAATAAGTAAGCAAAATTTGGAAAGATTTAGACAAGGTAGTGCGAGTTATACCAAATAAAGAAAAGTTGTTTATTGAAGGAGACATGAATGGTCGCATAGGCAAGAATTGTAGTGATTTTAAAAAGGTGTATAGAGGATATAACTTTGAAGAAAGAATCGATATTAGGCATTAAATTCTAGAGTTTGTTACTGCATTTGACCTAACTATATTAAACATGTGTTTTAAGAAAGAAAAACACATTTGATGACTTTTAGAAGTGAGTCAAATGTTAATTAATTGATTTTTTTTACGAGGAAGGATGATAGAAGTAGCTATAAGGATTTCAAGGTTATATCAAGTGATTCAAAGGGTTGGTAAAAGAGAAATTTGGCGATTATTGCAATCTTATTACTTCTTTTTCCCACATAATATAGACTGCTAGTTCTAGATATCTTTCACCCCCAAAATCAAGGAGAATGCATTAGTCATATACCATGAATTAAGTGGTGGAACTTGAAGGGAGACAAAATGTTAGCTTTTAAAGATATATTGATAAAAAAATGTTGACTAGAAGTAATGTGGGAAAATATTTCTACCAAAATTCAAAGGGTTACTAAAAAGACACTTAACGTATCTAAAGGTTGTGCACCATTAGGAAAAGAATCTTGGTAATGGAATGGGGATGTGAAAATAACAACTAAAGTTAAGTACGAGTGTTATAGGAATTTAAGAAACAATAAAGATGAGACAAGTTATATGAAGTATAAGATAATAAAAAAGGAAGTCGAAAAGGCTATTTGAGATTCAAAGACTAGGATTTATGAGAAATTACATTGAAAACTAAAGACAATAGATGAAGAAAAAAAGTTGTTGAAAATAGCTAAAAAGTGGGATAACAAAAGTAAGGATCTTAATGACACAAGATGCATCAAAGGTAGTAGCAAAATAGTGAAGGATGAAGAGATTAAAAAGAAATTGAGAGATTATTTTGATAATCTCTTTAGTGGCAATTTTGAGCATGATATAAATGGGCTTATTGCTTGCAGTAGCCAAAAGGGGCTCCGCCTTCTCGAGCAGTCATTTTTGCTCTTTGCTTTTGGATACCGAGGTGGCTAAAATTATGGGGTGAAAAAAAAAGTAACAATCGACCCCAGTAGGATAGAACGCTGTCAGTGAGGAAGGGCAGCTAGATTTCTACTCGAATCAATCTTTTCACGATGGATACTACCTATCCGCTAGCGGACTCAGAGGTAAGATCCCTATTTGTGGATCTCAATCAAGCAACGATTTGTCCACCTCTCTTATTAATAAAATCAAACCTTTTAAGGATATAAATCATATGTTTAAATGGAATATTTAAAGGTATAACATTAAAGATGCTTTGAGAATGGTGAAAGTAAAAAAAGCTGTAGGACTTAATGGAATCCTAATTAAAGTTTGAAAATATTTAGGTGAAATAAAGATAGGATGGTTAAAGGATCTTTTTAATAAAATTTGACATATTCAAAAGATATTAGAAGAATAAAGGACGAGTACTCTAGTATCTTTATACAAGAATAAAGGTGATATACAAAATTATTCAAACTATCAAGAAATAAAGTTTATGAGTTATACTATGAAACTTTTAGAGAGAGTAATTAAATGTAGGTTGCGACATGAGGTCGTTATTTTTGAAAACCAATTTAGGCTTTTACCTATTTAGGCATTTGCTGGAAGGTTTTTGGGAGAGAATGAAAAATTTACATATGGTATTTATCAATTTAAAGAAAGCATATGATAGAATTTCTCAAAAGATGCTTTGGTGGGTCTTAATGAAAATAAGAGTTCCTTTAAAGTGCTTTAATATAGTTAAAGATATGTATAAATGAGTTGCAATGAATGTGAAGATGTTTGGAGGCATTATTGATGGCTTTCCTATTACCTTGGGATTGCATCGAGACTCAATATTAAGTCAATTTCTATTTGCATCAGTTATGGACAAGCTCACTAAACATATCCAAGACAAGGTGCCATAGTGCATGTTATTTATTGATAATATAATCTTAGTTATTGAAACTAATGATGATCATAATACAAAATTAGAATTATGGAGGCATATATTGGAGTCTTGAGGCTTTAAATTGAGTAAATTTAAAACTAAATATATGAAATGTAAGTTTAGAGATCATAAAGAAGTGAGTGATAGTGCGATTAAATTGGATAGTAAGGTAGAATCAAATAGTAGTTATTTTTTATATTTAGGATTAATTATTCTGAGCGATACTATGATAGAAAGGGTTATAAATCATAGGATTCAAGCAGGATTGCTAAGGAAAAGAAAAGAGAGTATCATTTGAAATAGTCTGAGCATGCAAAATGTAGGGCTATCTATGCACCATTTAGGAGAAATGAGCTTTAAGATTTAAGAGGTAAACAATGGAAAACATAGATATAAGTAATAAGAAATTATATGAAGGTTAAAAAAGTAGATGAAAAGTTTATTTTTTCATAGAAATGAATGGCATAAGAAAATTGAAAACTGTGATCTAATATGAATATTTTTTTGGTTTTTCTTACAATCGATCATAGAGTTATGAGATATAAGATTTATTTTGTTGTTATTACCATTATATCTATTCATCGTATTTTTTGGAAATTTTATCTAAGGAAAAAGAAAATGAAAGAAAAAAAATACAAAAATGAAATGTGGATACCTTAATTGGCCCTATTTTCTGATAACATTAATCTAAAAAAATAAATACAAAAACAATAAAAAAGTGGGAAAAAGTTAAATAGAAAAAATTAAAAAAAAAACCTCACAAAAAGTGCTACATTGACATCTCAGGTTTAGCATAAAATATAAATTTCTTATATTAAGGTAAAATTTACTACATTAATATAATACATATATGTATAAAACTAAATAAATAATAAAATATATACTTTCATAAACACCTCGAAATGGGTCAAGATAAAACACTTTAAACACATTTCTAACCAAATCTTGTTTCTTTTTAAAAAATTCAACACATTTCAACTCAATCTCAATTTAAGAAAATCACAATTTATCAGATAAGATGTGTTGAAACCTATCGGATGTGAATTATTTAGCATCTCTAAGAACAGCACAGTGGCACCTTTCATTGCAAAATTTATCAAATTAATAAATACAAAAAAAAAATAAAAGATAAAAAACCTAAGTTAGGTGCCATGGGACACAACCATTTTTTTTCATAAAATTATTTTTATTAAAAAGATAAAAAAATAAAAAAGAAAGAAAACTCATTACGATACTATGTAGATGTCCATAGAGACTTATCAAATACAAATTGTTTTGTCATTCATATCCATCAACTCTTTTTGTTATAAAATTTATCAAATTGAAAAAAAAATGAAAAGAAAAAAAACAAATTAAAGTTTCATGCGGACACCTATATTATTTTTTTCACAAAATTTATCTAAATTAAAAAAAATAACAAACCTAAAAAAAGTTAACAAAAAAAAAGAAAGAAACATAAGGTGGCATGTCGAGATCTTAAATGAAGATCAAACAAAAGTCAAAATAAGTCAAATTTATATAATGGATGGATGGATAGATTATATATTAATTATGTATAAATTTAATATTTTATTAATTAAAATATTAAATAATTATTTGATTAATATAATACATATATCTAAATATAAAATTAAATAAATAATTAAAAATATAATTTAATATATATAATCAAGGTAGGACAAAACACCATAAAGCCGTCTCTAACTTTTAAAAAAATTTGGATTTGGTCATGAACAAAAGACACACCTGTCAGATTCAGATAAATTGAAACTAATTAGATACGAGTTGTTTTTGTTATGCATACCTCTATTGACATATTTTTTAAAAAATTTGTTTTTCAATTTTTTATTGTAAACTATTTGATTAAAAAATAAAAAAAAACTAAAGAAATGAAAGAAAAATGAAATAAGGTGATATGTTTGTACAGACGTTGGTTTTTTTTTTTTAATTTATCTAATTTAAAATAATTAAAGGAAGAAAAAAGTAAAAAGATATAACAAAAAAAAATTTAAAGAAAGACATTAGTAATAATGAATTTTTTATGCAAAGGTTATGTCATGAATTTATATTATTTGCCTTTATTTTAATTTGTTTTCTTTTTTTCCTTTTTTTATATTTAATAATTTTTATTATATTTTTTATTTTTTGTGTAAGGTTAATTTGATATTATTGATAAAATATATTATTTTCCAATATCTTTTTATACCCTAAAACTAAAAAAAGAAAAAGTCTAAAAAAATCAAATCCAAATGTCACATTAGCCTCTTCATTAATTTTTTTATATAATTATCTAATAAAAATAATAAAAAACAAAAATAAATTAATTAATAATATAAAATTGGCCTCACACATAAAAAATAGTAAAAAAGTAAATTAAATAAAAAAGGAAAAAACTCTAAAAAAATGACGATTAGCAAAAAAAAATAAAAAATTGAGTCGACACGCAACATTAGTAATAATAAGTTTTTTTTAAAAAAAACTATATCATGTTTTTACAAAAATAAAAAAATGACAAAAAAATCAAATTTAAATGCGGCGTTCACACATCTGTTAAAATCCATCTCTTAAAAGAATCAAATATATAAAAAAAACAATGAAAAAAATATATTTAATAATAATATCAGTTGGACCAAACGTTTAAAAAAATAAAAATATTTAAATTTTTTATTAAATAGAAAAGGAAAATAATGTGAATAGAAAAAAAAATTAAAAAGTAAAAAAAGTAAATCAAATGGCTTAACATGTTGTCACAACTTATAAATCCGTTGACCTACCATTAGAAATATATTTTAGAAGTCACTATTGATATTTTTTCGTTTAGATGTGATTGGTCACATAATTGAATCTATTCCATTTTAAACAGGAATCCTAAATTTCATTCAGATATCTTTAAAAAGTATATTTTAATTTATGAAACTAGATTTTAGATTCAAGAGTGCGATTACGCACAAGAAAGATTATAACACCCTTACAACGTCTATTCAAAAGATTGTTTCAGTTTGATATCAAACTATCCACGCCTTAAAGTCTCTTTGCAATTTTATCAAATAATTTAATTATTAAAAATTGATATTAAAATTATTCCAATAGTTTGGTAGTAATTTAAGATAATCTTTTCGTCCCTAAGAGTATTTATGGAGACTAGTGTCCTACTTTCAAGAATCTTCATAGTCGGATTCATTTAATTTTTTTTTTATAAAAAAATTTTTATTTGTGAAAACAATTTATTTGTAGAAATATCTTCCAATATATTGGTAAGATTTTTTGTCAAAAATTATTCTCCAATATGTTGATAGGATTGAAACTTTATTTGTTTGTAAAAACAATTTATTTTAAGACATATATTTCAATATGTTAAGATTTTTAATCAAAAATTATCCTCCAATATGTTGGTAGGATTTTTAAAAAATATTTTTTTAAGAATATTTATTAAGTTATCCAATAGTTTGGTAAGACTTAATTTAAGATTTAAATCTTTCAATGGTTTGGTATGATTGAAGAATTTTTTTTTTAAAACCCTTTTCTAAAATTGAAAGAAAAAAATAAATTAAAATAAACAAAATTATCACACAAAATAATATCATGCAATAATATAATATATCATGCAATCATAATATAATCATGCAAAAATAATATAATCATATAATAATATAATATATAAATTATTATGCCATTAATAGAAATTATCATGAGATTAATAAATAATCACATGAAATAATAATAATAACAATTAAATAAATAAAACGCCATAAATAATCTCACCATTTTTTTACCATATTAATTCAATCATACAATAAAAATAGAAAAAAATATGAAAAAAAAATTGAAAAAAAAAACAAAAAATTGGAAATAAAATAAAAATCAAACTAAAAATTAAAACAAAAAAAGAAAAGCTAAATCATGTAATTCGGGTCGGATCAAAGCACAGGTCACACGTGCGTTCACGTAGGTCAGGCGAATCTTGGATATTTCAAAATGGAATTGTATTGGGTTGGTATAAAAGGTTTTTTCTCAGCTTTTTCCTTAATCTAGCCCTGTTGTTTCTCTCTTTAACCCAATCTTTCTTTGACTTCTCTCTAAAAGTTCATTAGGAAATTCAACTAGCCAAGCAAATCCCAAATTTTGGTGTTGAAAAATTCAATCGATCACTAAAAAAATTAACTTTTCCTAGAAAATTGAATGAACTCAGAATCGTTATAGTCATCGTAAGCTTTATCAAGAAATTCAAGTATTCACCAAAAAATTCATATTTAACCAAGAAATAGACTTGACAATTTAAAACATCATACAGTGATACAACACAAATATGATACGAATATAGGACATGAAAGTGACATAACTTAAAATTTTAGCAATAACTATATCTAGGTTTAACGAAATAAAATAATGTATTTTTTATTTTTATATTGACATGAATTATGACACGTAATTTTCATGTAAAACACGATACAAATACATGAATTTTAGTATTTTACACGATAAGAATACACGAATCTCCAAGTTTACCTAAAAATACCTAGCTTTTTCCTAGAAATTCAAATCAAATCCAAAAATTCAAACCCCAAATTCTCAGATTCAAGGAAACTTTTTCAAAGTAAAAATAACTCTATAATAAAAAAAAAAACAAATTCAATAAGAAAATTCCAAACTAAAATCCCAAAACTTAAAATTTTTCCAAATCCCAAAACCTTCCTAGAAAAATTAAGTTCAAACTTAAAAACTTTCAACAAATCAACTTAACCTCAGAAACCTAAAACAAACCCAACAATCAAACCGTAGTCCACAATAAAACTTTCATAATTAGGAACTATCTCCTCAAACCAAAATTCCAAAATTAAAACTTAGAAATCAAATCCAGAATTTTTAGAACTAAAAAATTAAACCTAAAAAACTCTTCCTCCTCCCTTTATGATTTCTTTTGTCTTAATTTCCCAATCGTGTGTGTTTTGTGTTCTGTTTATAGAGATTGAATCCCTTTAATTTGGAAACTAAATCAAACATATTATGTGATTAATCTCTTGTGATTTGATTCCTATAACTTCCATTTTTCATGCAAATTAAAGCCCTAAATTATCTGTTTTTATTTTTCCATATTTCACATTTTTCTTTCCCTTAACTTTTTCTTTTTTTTTTAGCCAAAATAAATTACAAAATTAAAACTAAATTAAAAAATTTAAATCTAAATTAAAATCAAATTTAAAATTTTGGGCTTTTATCTTATTAGGTTTGGAATTTTGCAATTAGGCCCACTGTATGATCAAAGGCCCATTTTCGATTGCAAAAAATTCTCAAACGAAACGGAATGTCTACAGCTACCTTTCTTTACACAATTTCTATGAAATAGGATTGCACAAAGACATAGATACCCCTTATTTTTGGGCCCAAATCAGTGAACCTGTTTTTGTCTTGTTTTTTAAATCCTCTAAAAGAGGCATGTGACTTTCGAAAAGTTTTAAAGAACTCCTCTAAATAGAGATTAAACAACTTTAAAAACTTTAAAAAGAAAATGTCAAAAGACATTCATGTTGCTCAGGTTTAAAATTTTTTGCTTGAAATCCAAAGATTCACAATTTGAAAATTCAAGGGTTCATCATTAAGTTCACAAAATTTTCAAAGATTCATAAAGTTCCATTGAAAGATTTCAGGACTTCAAAATTCGTAAAAAAATCAAAAATTCAAAACTTACAAAGATTCAAGATTCATACGAATTTCAAGTTTTGCAATGATTTCAAAAGTTCATAAATGATTCAAAATTCTTAAAAATTTCAAGATTCATAGAGATTTCAAGATTTGCAAAGGTTTCAAGTTCACAAGGATTTCCAAATTCGTAAGATTTCAAAAAATCATAAGATTTTCAAATTTGCAAGAATTTCAAGTTTACAAGAATGTTCAGATTCACAAAAATGGAAGATTCGCAAGAATTCAAATATTCGTAAGAATTCAAATTCACAAGAAACAAAGATTCACAAGAATTTCATATTCATAAAAATGTCAATTTCGCCAAAACTCAAATTCGCAAGAATTTTAGTTTCACAAGAACTCAGATTCAAAAGTATTGAAAATTCATAAAATTTTCAGATTAAAGATTCGCATCCTGAAGATTTTTGTTAGTGGTTCGCATCTAAAATTTAAAGTTTCACATTTGAAAAATTCATGAATTTTCATAAAAAATTTCAAGGCTTATAGCCAGAATTGAAATATTTTCATTCAAAAATTTTAGAGATTTATATCCAAAAGCTAAAGATTTTCATTTGAAAAATTTAAGGATTCACATCCAAAATTTTAAAGATTCACATTCGAAAAAATTTTAAAATTCACATCCAAAGTTTCAAAGATTTTTTTTCATAAACTTTATGGCTTCACATCTAAAATTTTAAAGATTCTCATTTGAAAAGATTTTAGGGTTTTGCATCTAAAATTTTAAAGATAAAAATTTCAAACGTTCTCATTCAAAAAAATGCTTCTTTAAAGAAAGGCTCTATAACTTTAAAAGTTTGAAAAGTTTTCCTCATAAAAAAAAATCTCATCATGAAAGATATTTTTTATATGAAGATTCAAAAGTAAAAAAATTTCTCCACTCAAAGTCAAATTCTTGCATACGATAAATGTCATGCAAATGCTTTCTAAATGATGCAAATGCAACAATCCATTTTCTCAATAAAATGATGCAAATGTATGCCTCAACCATGATACAAATGCAATTATCAATGATTTAAATACAATGTAAACACAATGTATGTAATGTATATGTCATTAAATCAATGTCATGAAATTTTGATTGTGTAACAAGGTTATCAAGACTCCACCATCTCATGTATTCCTTCTTAGCTTTTCAGCCTTAATGATCTCAAAACAAATTCCATCAATTGATCCATGTCATTTTTTTCATCTGGTCACAACTCATAAGTTATGTTGACTAATCCATCACTTGTTATCTCATTATCTTTTCAAGCTTTTTTTCACTAATGCCATATTCGAATTCTTTCAAATGAATGGAAGAATCTTTTACGAACATTATCATTCACTTATTTATCATAATTTTAATTCATGGCAAATATGATATATTTCTTTAATTCATTCAGGGGATGCACATTTGGTAAAGAATAAGAAAAATGAGTATTCATTATCAAAAGAAATCTAGTCAAGAACAAATAAAAAATGAACAAAATCAAAATATTGTGACTGTTTAAATAGGATATTAGCATCTAGAATAACGACTGTTCAAATAATTTTGACCTCTAACTCAGAATTCTTTCTCAAAAACACATTCCATCAATATTTTTCATCTTTGAGGCAAACATTATCCATATCTCTGGGATTCTCAAATGAAACTATTTTTCTGAGTCTATTTTTACTTAAGCTGCCTTTCGGATTTTCAGTTTAAGTTTTTCTTTTTTTTTTTTTTTTTTTTGGTTTTGCACATCTTCCTTTCATTTTTTATTTCCTTTTTTGTTAATCCACCAATGACATCAAAATCTCAAACAATCCAATTGCAAATCTACCTTGGTTCAATTTATGATTCTCTAATTCGAGTATTCATATTCGATCAAAATGGACTTTTAAGAGACATAATGTAAGCTACGGTAAGGGGTTATAAAATAAATAAATAAAATATGCCCAAACAATATCTAAAAGGTAATCAAATCAAGGGTCAATTTTTTCATGTAGAGCACATTGATATTTTACCTCATCAATTTTTTTTTCTTTCTTTTTTTTCATTCTTTTTTTTGTATTTTTTTGTATTTTTCATCATTTTTTCAAAAACATCTTAGCACAAAAAGGCTTTGCCCTTAAATTCATTAAGTTTATTTACTTTTTAAGCTTCTCAAACTTTACCTCCAGTATAAGGGTGATCCTTGGTTAGGGTTCCTTGAAAAAAATTTTTCAATAGGCTCAAATGAGGTAGCAAAAGATAATTTTAGTTTTTGTGTGAAGGGTAAAAGAAAGATAATCATTTCTCATTTCAAATATAAATACTCTTAATGAAGAATCTTTATTAACGAAGAGTAAACTTGTCAATAAACCATTGCCAAGATCATGTACTACATCAATTTCATCTTTTTAATGAGCGAAAATTCTTTGCGAGCTTTGTCTTTTTTTATTTCGTAATCTTAATAAATTAACATTCTCAACTTATCAATCATATCAACATGAATGATGTTTTCAAAATCGAATCATGAATCGTTGTCATGATTGTCCAAATATTCATTATTTGGAATCTAAAATAGATATAGAAAATATATGAAAAGGCAAAAGCATATAATGGTGATTCAAAAAGAAAAGTCATGAAAATGTATCATATCTATCATTTTTATTAAAATGATGAAAAGTAAAATGAAATTCAAGTACATAAAAAAAGTTCATATTTTAAAGAAATCCTAAAATGATAAGAAGTTTCAGTTAGACTTTTTAAATCTTTTCCAAAATTATGCCTCTAGGTGATCAGGCAAAAGGCCTTTGTTGACATTTAACTCTTTTGATTCGCTAAAGCTCACTAAACTTGCTCGAATCAAACTTTGTACCTTGTACTTGAAAGCAAGGCAAGTTTTTATAGATGGCTTCAATGGTTCCAATAGAACTGGGTATACCAGGTTATTCTTAATCAATTCTAGGAATAACTTAGTATATGTTATAGGGATAAGATCAATATGAGCTCTCTCTTGGTCGTCTATAGATCTTCTTAAATCACTCACTTGATTGTTGGGCCTTAAAATTGGTGTAATGATAGAACTAGGCTCATATACAAGTGCTTGAAAGGCTAATTGATAAAGACTTTGAGAGATATTATTCATGATTGGGTAATAAGGCTGGTAAGGACTTGTGCAATATTATTAATTACAGGGTAGTAAGCAAGATGAACATGTAGTGGATATAGAGCATAACTTCTGAATTATTACTTCTCAAAACTTACAACTTGGGCTTCAATTTTTTTCTTCTTAGGCATTTCACCTTTTTTGGTACTGCTAACCTCTCTTTCCTTAAGCTTGTCACTCTTAATGACATTTTCAATAATCTCCCCTGAGATCACCATGTTAGCAAAGTTCTTTATTACATTTCCTATTATCTTATCATAATAGAATGCTTTCAAAATGCTAAAGAATAATAGTGTCATTTTTTTTAGTTAAAGGTGGATGGACTTGAACAACTATGTCCCGCTATCTTTGGACATATTTTTTAAATGATTAAGTCATTTATTTCTCTATATTCTGTAAAAAAAAAAGTGATTAAGAGCCATATCTATGATATAGTGATATTGGTTCATGAAAGAATGAGTCAAATCTTTTCATGATCATGTGTGAGTTCTATCTAACTAGACATACCACCTTACAATAGAACTAATCAAACTATCTTGAAATACATGTATAAGTAATTTCTCGTTACTTACGTAAGCTAACATCTTATGATAGTACATAGTGACATGTATAATCGAACATTTAGTACCATTGTATTTTTCAAACATAGAAACCTTGAACTTTGATGAGATTACAACATCTAAGACCAAACAGAGGCTGGCAACATCTATAGAATCATCAAAAAACTATACCTTAACAGCACGTAGTCTCTTTTCAAGCATGTTCATCTTTTGTTTAGACTTTAAGTCCTTTAAACTTTCAATGACCTTCAATTTTAACTTTTCATCCTTCTTTGGTTCATCTAAGTTGGGGACTAGGACTGGCTCTACTACCTTTTCGATGAAGATAGGATTAGCAAAAATTTGATATTACCTTTGAATTGGTGCACATGACATTTCTAAGTAAATATACCCTACAAGAAATATGAATTGTCGTGATGAAATGCCTTGAGTAGACTGAGCTTGATATGGGCTATAACTAGGATAATACAAAAGGTCAACAACATTCTACAATGGATGGTCTTGGGGGTTAGCTTATTCCATAATCTTTTCCTTGTTCAGTTTATTCAATGTCTCTAAGTTCTTATTTAACTCCCCTTTTAATTTCTTCTTAAGCCCTTTCTAATTTTTTAACGTAGCTTGTATTGTCTTGCTACATTCTTTTGGCTTAAGCTCAGGTGTTATACTGGTGGTGAGTTAGTTGAGTTATCTCTAAACCTTGCTATACCACAATTATGGTGCATATTTAGAATGATATTTATGAAAACATCCAATTATGTATGAGAATGAATGCAATAAAGAGAATTTATTACATAATAATTGTTAACAAAGAAAATCTTTATTGAATTAAAAAGTTATTTCTAACCGAATATAATATTATATCCATAAAAATTTTAGAA
Source organism: Durio zibethinus (assembly GCF_002303985.1). The sequence goes on along the minus strand of NW_019168048.1, from coordinate 32,205,834 downwards.
TTTATTGAGAAAAAAAATATCTAATTTGTCGATATTGGCTTTGCTCTTCATTAAGAAAATCTAGCAATTCTTGACCATATGCTCCCACTGGTGGCACCCTTATCTTTTATTCTTCAACCTTTTTTACTATGTTCTTGGCTTTGTAAGTAGCCATAGTGATTTGCTCTAGTAAGGACTTCAACTACTCATGCTTTCTTACATATGCCTCTTTTGTTTGCTCACATTCTTCATTCATCGCCCTCATTTGTATTCCAATTTAAACCACTACTCTATTCAGCATTTAAATGTATCTTTGTACTTTAAAGAGTGCCTTATCCTTTTCTTATAGCTTTGTTTGTAAGTCTCCATTTTCTTACAAAAGTTAGGTCAGCTTTCAAGTGGTGGATGATCGTGTTATGTTAAGGTTAATGAATAAACTTTTTCATTCATCATTTTCTTGTTTGAGTGCTTAAACTTCCCTTTTTAACCTTTTGTTTACAAGCTTCAACTCTTTAGACTTCTTTTTCAAGCTAGTAAAGGACTTTGCTAGGCTTTCCATAGAAGTGACTGAGATTTTTATTGTTAAAATTATTTTATGGCAATTACTTCTTATGATAAATCTAATAATGTGGATGCATGCATAGTAAAAGGAAAGGGTTAATATACACATAATATATACAAAGAACAATAAATGCAAAGAACAACATAAAAGGTTAATATACAAATAATATATACAAAAATAATACATAAATTTACAAGTAGAATAAATATCCCATTATATGTCCTATTTAGGGTTTTCTAACACAAGGAAAAGTAAGGCTCTAACCTAGGTTTGGACCCCTTAGGGTTTATTTATATGCTAGGTTCAATAGTTTGACAGTCTAAAAGTTTTCAAATTATTCCTTACACCACTATCCATTATAGACTAGTAAGTCATCCCATCCTCACCCATTATAGGCTACAAAGGAAAAGGTTTAATTTGAGTGAGAGTGTTTCGCTAGCTTATGCGGAGACATAAAAACTCATGAAAGCATAAGTACCTTACTTCCCACTAAGGGATGGAGCTCAGATATAAAGCTTATGTTATGCATATGCAAATGAATGATAAAATAAATAAATAAATAAAATACAAACAAGAAAAAAATTTCTTAAGTTTATTAAGTTAGACTTGGATAATAATAAATCATTTATTGATCTAACTCTCGATGTCCCCAATGGAGTCGTCAAACTGTTATAATGTATAAATCCATAGACTTACCCTTAGATATAGACTTTAGGAGTCACCAACAATTTTTTTTTTTGTGTAGGTGTGAAAGGTCACCTAATTGAATTTGTCCCATTTTAAAGATGAGTCTTAAACTTTATTCGGTATCTTTAAAAGGTAAATTCTAATCTACAAAATCAAATTTTAGATTCGAGAATGTGGTTATGTGTGAGGAAGTTTATAGCACTTTAACAGCACCCATCCAAAAGATGGTACTTGTTTGATATCAAATTATTCAAGCCTTAAGGTCTATTTGTAATTTTACCAAATAATTTAATTATTGAGAATTGATCTTAAAATTACTCCAATAGTTTTGTAATAATTTAAGATAATTTTCTCACCTCCAAGAGTATTTATGGATACTAGTGTTCTATTCTGAAAAGACTCTATCGTCAGATTCATTTAATTTTTTTATTATAAAAAATTTTGTGAAAATAATTTATTTTCAAAAATATTTTTTAATATGTTGGTAAAATTTTCTATCAAAGATATCTTCCTATATATTAGTAGGATTGGAATTTTATTTGTTTGTGAAAACAATTTATTTTCAGAAATATTTTTCAATATACTAGTAAGATTTTTCATTAATAATTATCCTCCAATATGTTTGTAGGATTTTAAAAAAATATTTTTTTCAAGAAAATTCATTAAGTCCTTTAATAGTTTGGTCATTTAATAGTTTAATAGGATTGAAGAAAAAAAATTTTTGAAATCCCTTTTTTAAAATTGAAAGAAAAAAATCAAACAAACAAAAATTATCATGCAAAATAATATCATGCAATAATATTATATATCATGCAATCATAATATAATCATGCAATAATATAATATATAAATTATCATGCAATTAATTAATAATCATGCAAAATAATAATAATAATAAATAAATAAAACACCATAAATAATTTGACCATTTTTTAGCATATTAATTCAATCATACAATAAAACCAAAAAATAAAAATATGAAAAAGGAAAAAAAGGAAAAAACAAAAAAATAGGAAATAGGAAATAAAATAAAAAACAAACTGAAATTTAAAAGCAAAAAGAAATGCCAAACCATGAGGTTCGGGTCGGGTTAAAGTGTCGGTCACATGTGGGTTCACATGGGTCTGGCAATTTCTAGCATTTCCAAAATGGCATCGTATTAGGTTGGTATAAAAGGTCCATTCTTAACCTTTTCCTCAATCCAACCCTATTGTTTATCTCTCTAACTCAACTTTTCTCTTCTTTAAAAGTTCATTAGAAAACTTAACTAGCTAAGCAAGTCTCAGATTTCGACATTGAAAAATTCAACCAATGGCAAGAAAAATTAACCTTTCCCAAAAAATTGAATGAACTTAGAACCCAGCCATTGTGAAACCTTTCTGACCATTATAAGCTTCACTAGGAAATTCAAGTATTCATTGAAAAATTCATATTTAACCCAAAAAGACCTAGTTTTTTCTCAAAAATTCAAATCAAATCCAAAAATTCAAACCACAAATTCTCATATTCAAGGCAACTTTTTCAAAGCCTAAATAGCTCTATAATCAAATAAAAAAAAAAACAAATTCAAAAAGAAAATTCCAAACCTAAACCTAGAAATTAAAACTCCAAATCCCAGAACTTAAAATTTTTCCAAATCCCAAAAATTTCCCAGAAAAATTAAGTTCAAACCCATAAATTTTTCAGCAAATCAACTCAACATTAGAAACCCAAAACAAACCTAAAAATCAAATCATATTCCACAATCAAACTTTCAAAACGAGGACCTATCTCTTCAAACCAAAATTCCATAATTAAAATTCAAAAATCAAAATCAAGAATTCCTAGAACTAAAAAATTAAACCCAGAAACTTTTCCCCCTCCTCATATGGTTTCTTTTATCTTTTTTTTTTTCTCAATCATGTATGTTTTGTGTTCTGTTTATAAGGATTGAATCCCTTTAATTTAGAAACTAAATGAAACATATTTTGTGATTAATCTTTTGTGATTTAATTCTTATAACTTCCCATTTTCATGCAAATTAGAATCCCTAATGATTTGTCTTTGATTTTTCATATTTCACATTTTTCTTTCTTTTACCTTTTTCTTTTTTTTAAGTAAAATAAATTACAAAATTAAAACTGAATTAAAAAAATCTAAATCAAAATTAAAATTGAAATCAAATTAAAAATTTTGAGCTTTTATCTTATTAAGCTTGGAATTTTGTAATCAGGCCCATTATATGGTTAAAGGCCCATTTTTATTCTAAAAAAATTTTTAGACAAAATATGGCGTCTATACATGTGATATATATTTAGTATTAAGTGCAAAAATTGTATAAAAATTTATTTATTAAATATATAAAAAGAGAAAAATTTTAAAAAAATAAAATTTAAAAATTGAACAAAAAAACGAATGTGTGGTTTGATGTCAAGTGGGTAAAAAAATACAATAAAAAATATTTATTAAGTTTTTCAAATGAAAAAAATTGATATCAAATGAGCTTTATAAAAAATAAAAAATTTTATTAAATATTTTTAAAAACAAAAACACATGGCACCCAAATAAAAAAATTAAAAAAAATTAAGGCCATAAAGAACCAATAGAAAATGAATGTCATGAAAAAATTATGAAATATAAAAAAAATTAAAAAAACAACATAAATATGGGGTTTACGTTCAAAAAACTTAAAAAATAATAAAAGTTGGGTTTTATTAATACTAAAAAAAAATAAAGAAAAAAAGTTGCAACCCCACATGAAAAAAAAATTAAAAAAAAGTGGATCTCATGTTTAAAAAATAAAAAATTAGGGTTGATATATGATAAATAGTATTTAAAGTGCATGTGTACAATTTATACATGATTTAAAATTATTAGAATTTTTATATTTTAATAATTTTAAAAACGTCTTTGACTTTGAACTCAATCTAGTCAGCCAACAAATATTAAAGCTTTATTTGATAAAAAAAATAAAAGGATGTAAAAATGAAATCTTATTAATATAATAATTAATTTTCTATTTTATAAATTAAACATTAAATTAATAAAATTTCTATTTTCACCCTTTCAACCAGGTAAAGTCTAACGGAAGATACAGAGATAGAGGTCGAAGCGAGTGAAAATGGATTTGGGCTTGGCTGCTTGGGATTGGGATTGGGATTGGGACCCAACCCTAGAAGTAGAAAACATACTTATGGCCAAGTAGTAAATAAGGAGAGAAGAGAGGGGCATTTAAAAAGTGAAAGGAAACAGTACTACTAACTCTACCACTAAACAAAATGCCCATGCCCCTACATGACTGCAAGGCTTTGCCTTCGGGTGCAGCTAGGTTCGAACTTTGAACTGGGTTCTTCTGTCTCACTTCCGTCAAGATATTAGACGGTACACGAGGCTTTGGCAATTGGCCAATCTGCTCCCCTTGAATCCGGATTTATGAGTTTTCCCATAGAAATGGTATGAGAGTGCAGGAGATCAAAACTCTATCCAAAACTAGTCCATGTTCACCCGTCATATAGGTTGATGAGGTCTGGCTCTGGCTCTGGCTCTGGTGGCTGTTTCTTCCAACTGTGTTGCGGGTGTTAATTATTCTTTTGGCAGAAACTTCTAATGATTGTCACAATATGAATATTTATTTTAGTCTTCATCTAACTTAAGTCTTTCATGACTAATAAGTAGTCAGTTCTTTCTCTGGTTTATTACCTGATCCGGCCCTCTTTGTTGCCGGAGTTGTTGCTGTTGAGGAGAGACAAAGTTGTCACGTGGGATCAGATTTGCTTCCACCGACGTCTTCAATGCCTCATCGCCATTTTATTTAGATTTCTCTTTCTTTTCTCTCTTCCTTTTCCCCTTCGCTTCCGTTGTTGGTTGAATATATGGTCAGATTCGGACTGTGAGTTGTGGATTTGAAAATCTCATCAAATCGGGTTCTTGATAGAGTCCCATTTTCATTTGGAACAATTGCAGCAACAAGACAACAACAAATTTCGGAATATCTTTTTTTTCCTTCTACTTTTATTTGATGATAATCACTGATCGGTGTTCACCGATTTTTCCTTGTTTCTCCATGAATTATTCCTTGTTTTTACATTTTTCATTTTTTTTCTAACTACTAGAGTGGATGGAGAATGAATGATTTTAGCCTGTCGGGTAGTTCATTGTCTCCAATTTGTTTCTTTTTTAAATGCCTATGTTAGAAATCACTGATCTGTTGCTTGATGTTGTTTCTGATTCAGAAACATATGCGATGCCTGAATCGAAAATACTATGCGTGTACTTGTTTCCTCAATAACTTGGAGTCTCGTTTGTGAGGCAATAGACAACAAACTTAAATTTGTATTACTATTATTATCATCCAATTTTATGGAGAATGGCTTTGATTTACAGATATCAGAGAGTAAGCCCAGATTGTCATCCTCCTTTGAGCAGTGCTAAAAAGTTCGGTTTGAAACCAACAATAACTACAACAGCAGCAGCTACAATGTGCAGGGAAGAGAGCGGAAGCTGCAGCAACAGTTGCAATATTGAGAATGGAGGAAGCGTTCCAAAAGATATTGGCACTGCTTTTGAAGGAGCAAAGGGGGTAAGATACAGATCCCCATCTAGAAGCCAAGACCACCTACAGAATGGTACTTCGTTCCATCCCAGGTCTGGTGTTAGTGGTAATGGAATACCCAATTCTCTTCCAAAAGCACAAGCACAAACTGAGGGCAACAACCTCCTCCATGACACGCCAAAGAGAAGCAAGACTACTAGCCCCAAGCGTTGCGATGTGCTATTGCAGTGGGGTCAAAAGAAAAGGGCAAGAGTCTCAAGATCCGAGATCCGGCCACTCGCTGGTGATTCTTCCTCGTCAAGTGTTCCAGGTAAGCAGCACATAGGCAATAAGGTTCACAGGAGAGTCTTGCATGCAACAATGCCTCCTCCGCCACCACCACCACCTGCCTTTAACACAGCCCGATGTTCAAATCTTCGAAATGGTTTGCTTTCTAGCAGGTACCCAACCCGATGCATTATATCTTTGTTTTTTTTTTCTTCTTCCTCAAAAGAAAAGCTTTAATTAATTCATTCTGCTGTTTATTTATTTATTTATTTAAGAGACTGATTTAAATTTAGTATACATACTCCCTTTTATTTTTGGCGATTATGCATACTCCATTTATTGCTCTTTTCTTATAAAAATTTCTGAAACAGATGGATGCTTTTTCACTCCTATAAATTGTCGGTATTCATCCACATAGAATCACGAGTTTCCGGTTATTTTGAAATTAGAAGTTCAGAATCAGTCAGAACCATTGATGATTTCAATTTGCTTTTTGTAGCAAGTATTGGCTGTTGAGTGTTAGTTTGGAATCATTTGTTTGCTTTATTTGCTGACGGTAATATTTTTTTCTTTTGCCTGTTTTGGTTCAAGATCTAGTCTCATGTTATAGTTATCTTCCATAGTTTCTTTGTACTCCCCTAGTTCCCAAGAGTACTTTTCTTGTAATGTACATTTATGCCCTTTAAACGAGGAGAACGAGGAAAGTCATCAACTCTCGTCTCATCTTTCAGCCCTTCTCCAATCACCGGTTGTGGGTTGAGGGTAGTCCTCCTTCCCTTTGGGTTTCCTTTCCTTTTCACTTTGCCTGGCTTGTGTTAGTGCGGTTCTGTTATATCCCTCGCAGCAAACCCTCTTTACTTTGTTATACTACCGTCCTTTTCTCTGCATCTTGAAAATGATACCATCTCTTCAAATTTCTTCCTCTCTCTTCCCCCATTTCTCTATTGTTTGCCATTAACAGTACTTTCGTTTGAACTCTACTTTTCGTCAAGGTAGTTATGAGTTGCTCGTTTTTTAGGTGGGTATTAAATTCTGTTGTTACTAATAGTATTGTCTGCTCCTGATTTTTGCGTAGTTTATACTGTACATATTCATCTACTCTTCCAAATCTTATACTTCCCACCTTTTGCAACCAAACCAATCCCCATCAATTGTATTTTGTTACATCTTTCTTGGCCATGACCAGGAATCTAGATGAGCGATCAGCTGCTGCTAGTGGATCACCATCCAGAAACAGTGGTGGCACTAGCCGAGCTGCTTCTAGATCTATGGCAGGAAAACAATCTCCTACTCTAGAGACCCTTGATAGAAAGAAGTTGTGTGCTGGGTCAGTTAAGGATGAGAAGAAAAAAGGACCAGTAGTGCAAACTGATCGCTTGAATCAGACTGATTCTGCTCCGGTTCAATCAGAACAGGCAGGTGGAGCTGCTAATACTGTTTTAGCAGCTGGAGTGGGAGAGAAAGTGAATGTTGAAGTGATCGAGTGGCCCAGGATTTACGTTGCCTTGTCAAGAAAGGAAAAAGAGGACGATTTTTTAGCCATGAAAGGAACAAAGCTCCCCCAGAGACCCAAGAAAAGGGCTAAGAACGTAGATAGAACGCTCCAGGTATTTCTGCTTACATGTATGTTTTATTAACTAAATTCTGGTGTGTATTTGTAAATAGCGCATGGACGCCTGGTACTGTGTTTTTGGCAGTATTGTTTTCCAGGTATGTGGCTATCCGATTTGACTAAGAGCCGATACGAGGTTCGAGAAAAGAAATCCGTGAAGAAGGTAATTACTGTCTGTTTTCTCTTTCGAAGGAGTAGATAATAATCGTGTGGTAGCCGCGCTAAGCGTTAAGTCAGTTTGCTATAATTTTAAGAGGACAAGAGGACAAATTATTCTAATTGATTTTGATTATATAAAAGATAATATAAGTATCATTTTAATTGCATTTCAGTGTAACAAGGAAAAAAAAAATTAATTCTAAGGACTTTTAAGAAGAGTTACATCTAAAGGGAATAAGAGGAAACACCATTTTATTTCATTTTGATTGTTTAAAAATTCATGTAAATATTATTCTATTGACATTTTGGTATTATAAACGTGATGCAAAGTACCTTTAAAAAGAGTTAATACTTTTAGGATGTATTATATACATAAGATTATGATAGAATAAGATAAAATAATATTATGAATATAATTAAATTAAATAATATTATTTTGTTTTATATTTGATGTGTGTAAGAATTATGATAGGATAATTTATTTATTGATCAAAATTATTCTTTTTTAAAGTTTATATAATTTAAATTATTGATATAATTTTTAAAGATGTTATAGGACATGTAAATTCAATCTCATTGATTAAAAATAATCTTTTCTATTTGAAGAGAATTGAATCATTTTATATTAAAAGAATGATTATTTTTTTTTTGTAATGCTATCCCTTTTTTTAATATACAAACTAAACATAATAAAATATAAATATCATTTTATCTTATACATTATCTAATGCACTAAACATGATTTTAGTATTTGATGTTAATATAAAAAAAAGTTTAAAAGATAAAGAGTTAATAAAAAATTTTTTTTTTTGAAGAGTTAGGAATTTTAGCACATAAAAAGTTGAGAACTCTTTAAAAACCAAGCTAATCTTAAATTAATTACCCAAATATCTTTAATAATCCTTGAAAAAACTGCATATATCAATAAAGCATTCAAAATTTTTCACTGTCAATCAAGTAAAACATTAAAAAACAACCAAAACTTTTAAAAATCAAAATCACTGATCAATATTAAACTTAATTCAATCGACATTCAAAACACCGAAAATAAAATAGAAATTGGGCAGTATCACACTCTTGCCCGCTACAAAAAGGAAGTCGAAAAATAAATCAATAAAAAAAATTCAAATTGAACACAAAAACTTATATCCAAAGAGAAAAATTAAAAGAAAAAAAATTCTAATTAAAAACTTAAACTCATGAGAAGAAAATGAATAAGAAACAACTGACAGCAGAAAATCCAAGAAGAAGAAAAATAAGAATAAAAAAAAAAGTCACTGACAGTCTACAACTATAAAGATAAGTCCCACTCAAATAATCCACAAAATAACCCACAAACACCTCAAATTTTATAAGTCCTCCAAATTAAAAATAATAATAATAATAAAGAGATGTCAAACATAGATTCAACTTTTATATCTCAAAGTTCACAAAATTTTAAAAAAAAAAAAACAACAATAACAAAAAACCAGCTGTCAACCTTTTAAGATCTTAAGTACTCTTTTAACATTGAGGTATATAGATATACGTCTCCTGTCAATTTTAGGCTTGTTGTTGCAGAGAATAAATAACCTACATGATTGTTTACATTTCAAGTTGCGATCAAATTGTGGAACCTCCTCCTCAGCGGAGGACGCAACTAGATATCATTGTCATTGACGAGTTGTGATCACTTTTTCTGTTGCCCACAACTACAGATTAAACCGCAATTAGGGTGTTGGTAGTTACTGTTAAGCAAAGAGCCCTGAGGGTATTTATTGGAAAATGTACATTTTCGCATGACGACCTACAAATGATCTATATGGGTCCTACTACTACCTAATGACACTAGTCTAGGATGAACTTGGAGTGTAAATTACTACTACTATAATTTACTTTATCATGGTAAGGAAAAGAATGCTTTTAAGCGAAAGATCTAAAAGAATAACTTACTAATCAAGTGGTGTTGTAATTGAAATATGACTCTGGATGATTTTTTTTTTTTTTGTTGCATGGATTGTATTTGTAAATGCCTGTGAAAAGAATTTGCAATGGGTATTTATTCTTAGTGACATGTAAAATAGTAGGAAGTATTTATCGTACGCTTTTGTTCTGGTGGTGTGCACTGAATATGGCAGCTAAAACGAAGGGGGTTAAAAGGAATGGAACGCGAGGACAGTGATTCCGAGTAAGATCACAAGATTCCAAATTTCAGTCACCTGTGAATACAAAATTATGAAATGCTGGCGGTGGACACAAACTGCATCACACGCATAACAAGTTGCCACGAGCAGCGGAAGGCCAGAGGAGTTTCTTACTTTGTTTACTCGAGCGGGCGGCATCTAAATCAGCTGGCCTCTTTTTGTTATGCCCAATTGTTTTTTGGCATCACATTCTTTGCTCTTTCTTTTACTTTTTTTATTTTCATCAATGACTAAGTTTTTTATTTGCTTTTTTAGGTTAAAGCAGGATTTCCAACAAAGTAGTCCAATCATCTCCGATTTCTTCAATGATCTTATTATTTCATTATTTATGCAATTTTGATGTAACAACAGAACAACAGATCAAAATAACACTAGAATAATTTTTAACTAAAATATTCACTGAAAATACAACAAAAGTATTTACATGTCGAAGCAGCAGCTTGAAGACTTAGCAAAAGGTCTTTTTGGTATTAATGAACCAAGGTTCTAATAAAAAAAACAACAATAATGCTCAGGTAGAACGGGGCCAATTTTATTTACCACAAAAAATAATAAAAAAGAACTGTTGAATTTTTCAATGTAAGCGTCGAACACCTACCTTTAATATTTTGGGGCGGGCATTTACCCGGCACCGCCCTTTTTTTTTGGCTTTTTAACTCTACTCTTTGGACTTGTTTTCACATGCCTCCATAATGCAATTCTAAAATTTTTACGGGTTTAAGCAATAAATTGCCATGCTCCAACCAAAAGAAAAAGAATACCCGACTTGAATTCTTAACCTGATATTCCCAAAAAATTAAAAAGATTGAACATGACAGCCAACAGTTGATGTGGATCAACTTTTGTTTGGAACTTGGTCATTGTATCCTCGTCCTTTATTACAAAGGAAAGTTCCTTGAAGTGAAACTTCAAAATGCGAGTATTTACGTATTTCTTAAATCTTCCTAGCTAGCAAAGGCACCACACTAAAGCTCTACAGACAATCTTTTTTTTTTTTTTTTGGATATATTAAACATGTGATAAAGCCTTAATAGCGATGTCAACCGTTGATTAACATATATTGGAGCAACAACTCCCCTTAACAGGAGTCTTGCACTAACAACTAAAACGGCTTTCCTACCGCTACATGGATGGTCAGCTGTGAGATGCTAGAGTGCGTCTCACAAAACATTCCCTGTAACAATTGTAGCCAAAAAAGAAACTCGCCACCGTGATACAAGCCACATACATCAAAACTGACTATTTTCTCCAAAAACCATGATTCCAATAAATACTGTTGGGTCTCAACAACTTAAAATCTCAATTGATAACCCACTCTTCGCTATAGTAACTTTGACATGTCTGGAAAAAAATCTAGCAAAAACAAAGCTGCAGAGATGTCTTAAATGACTTAATGATACATTTGTTAGTTCAGTCAAGATGGCAACGACCAAATTGTACATATGACCAGATAAAAAATGTTTGTTTTGCCTAGATAAAAGTTTTAGAATAGAAGCACCTGCAGCAATCAATCCCCATATTTATGCAAGCAAAGCCCTGGGCAAAGTACTCTTGAAGGTACGACAAGAGCATATCAACAGTACATTTATGAACTTGAATTGGTGCAACTGTCCTTGAGGCTCTACAACCAAGTATGTATATTATCAAGCATCAGCAAAATCCATCTTGTCAAGTATCAAGTTTAGCATTTACATAACATACCAGACGTTTGAAAGATCTTGTATGTGCTGTTTTCTTGGTCTTCTCCTGATCTGGTTTGGCACGATTGAGAGCCTGCATTACAAAAAATATAGATTCTTATGAGCAGTAGAAACTGTCACAGGCAAAATTTTCAGAAGAATTAGCAAGAAAGCTTGCAGCAAAATGTATATGATGGAACCACTGTCAAACAGAACATGCTGTTGACAGAAACATAATCAAGTAACAAACGATACTACCTGAATTAGTGACTCCACACGCCTCCGCATCCTGGTGTGCATAAACCCCTCTGAGCACTGAGTAACAGAATGGAAGTCACTGAGATTAAATAATTGCACAAGTGTCTAAAGTAACGGACTATAATGTTGGTATGTTAAAAATGCCACAAATGCATGGTGTTCCCTGAAAATCCTTTGATAAAACTATAAAATGATATAACCAGGACTGCTTCATGTCATCCATCGAACTTAAATCTTATGATTGACATCTCTATGAATTCCCCTTTCTTTTTGGACAACTGAGTGAAGATACTGAAATTACTCACTTCATGGTATGTCTTGATCCAAAGTTCTTTTTAAGGTTCCATCTCTACAGATGCTTATACTAAATTTGCATTCATAATACTCTGTCTTACCTCAGTGAGTCTCTTACACAAGATTCTAACTGCTACAGAGTCCCTCAAACAAGATTCTAACTGCTACAGATAAAGCAGTTAGACAAGCAATTGCTATATTATAAATAGTAATTTGAATCCACTAAAAAAATAATTTCTATTTTCTTTTGAATTATAAAGTTCGTCTGATATCTGAGTTGTTATTAAACAACTAATCAAAATAAGTTCCATCTGTCTTTAACAGCTTTCTCAGTCTCATACTTGATTGCAATTTATTTAAACCCCATGTCTTCTTTTCTCATTTTTTGACAACTTTGTACATATCTCATTTTCCCTCCTCGGTTATTCAATTGCATACAAGCCTAGAAGGAAAAAGCCATACAGCATGTCAGCACATACTACGTTCTTAACCTCTTCCTTTCCCATGTTGTACTTACCCAGGTTTTCTTAATTTCTATACCTATGTAAATCTTCATGGCACTTCCTTTTTTAACCACGAAGATTCCTTATGCAGAGAGGCAACTCCTTTCAATTCTTCCAAAACTTACTACTTTTTATATGTGAATAGCCATGTCAACCTACAAAATATTTGTATCCTCACTCATTACCCAATTGGCTCATGCAAATAATTTATTTGCAGCTATATAAATTTCATCCATTAGACACTCAAAATCAATTAAAAATGAAACAAAGAAATAAATAAATGGTCTATGGATGTATCATTCACACTATACTGTAACCTATCTGACAATAGCATAGTACAAAAACATACACAAGTACAAGCATGCATTTAGAAATGGAAGGTAACATTCTTCTGTTTGTAACATGTTAAAGGCACGTTTCTTTTTGAAAAGCAATTCAGAATCCCAGTCTAACAAGTATTAAATGAACTTCTCAGTCATGAATACTGTACTTAGGCTACGAGCTCAGTTGACTTAATTCCTTCTAATATTTCAAAGTGCTAGAATGTCTCAAAGAATCTTTAATAAAGTATACATGAAGCAAAGCAATTTATACAAACAAACTCACCTTAACATGATAATTCACATATGCATGAAATGTTGATAAATTCCACACAGTACGGTCCAATTTTTTGCCTTCCACATGACGAGGGAAAATAACTGCAGTTATTACACATAATAGAGTTTGTCATATTGACAATAGAACTAAAAGCGGTAAAAGAAACTACAAACTTCTGATGTTACCAAAAGTAACAAATCCTGCATTTGCTGATAATGCATCATCAGTTGCTCCCTTCAGTTCCAGTGGAGGAGAATGAGACCACAAACAAGGAGGTGCATTACTCAGCCCAGCTGTACGCCTTGATTCCACGAATTCCTGAAAGATGATGAAGCATTTAAGAGAAAAACAAGAAATATAACAGAAAGGTCTGCATAAAATTTATGCACCCTCTAACATTACCTGCAGGAAGGAGGTTGCCAAAACAGTGTCTATTGAGTCCTTGAATCTCATTGGAAACACCACTGTCACCTTCTCTGCCTGCTAAAGTATTTCTATTCAGTTAAATTACAGGATAGCTATAGTCACTCATATATAAAGTAGATATGTTTGTACCTTTGACAAATAAAAAATTCAAATAATTACTTCTAGAAAAAGAGAAAGAGTGAGACAGAGTATCTGTGAGGCAAGATAAATAAATCTATACCAGTATAAAAGATGATCAAGGAAAGAAAAATAAAGTAAACCTACAAATCCATGTCCATTCTCAGCATTAAACCTTAAATCGGTCTAGTTACTTGAAACAATACCTGAGGTACAAGGAAAAAGGACTCATTTGGTCGATGCACGAGAGCAACAAGATGATCCATATCAGGAGCAACAGTCCTTGAAGCAAGATATTTTAGGATTACTCTTAAAGGGGCACCTAATACCACTTCCCTAACAGATGCAATCTTTACCAAAAGGGCATGTTTGTACTCTGCAAGACATCAAGAGTTGAAACCGTCACAAAAGAACATGAATGAAGAAGACCAAGGAAACAGGTAAAAGCTAAATTTGGTATGATGGTGCGCAGAAAAGAATCTCCCTCTCTCTGTCTCTCTCTCTCTCTCTCTCTCTCTCTCTCACACACACACACACACACACAAGTTTACATGTGCTCTAAGGCCAAGAGTGCTGACTTGTTGCACCTAATTAATAACTAACTCCAAATAGGTTTTCTAGTGAAAATTAGCCAAGATCTATATTTAAGCCATTAATCCTAATCAACCATGAAAACAAGCTAAACAGTAGATAGAGATCTCCTTTTAATATGCTCCCCCTGCCACAAGTTGGGCAGCATACACCCCTCCATCCCTTTCCTGTCAGAAAGGCTCACATATTTCATTTTTACTTAAAAATGAAAACTCAAAATTTTGTATAGTAATGCTAGTAATTCATTCATAACTCCTGGAACTAACAGTTAAAATTTTCTTGTTCCATTTTAGCAATTACGTCAAACATCATGGAATAAGTTTAGTTAACAAGAGCCTGAGTGAAAGAGAGATCATTAACCTATCCTGGGCAATATTACAAGGTTAGCTAATGGGTGCAGAATATTGTATAGGTTCCTGCATTCAAAAGAGAAGCTCAATGCATTTTCAAAAGTAACACCTATATCTATGATAAAACTAGAATTTGATAGTTGATTAAATTCAACTAGATCTCATGTTCCTATTAAGAGAAAGCTTTGTGTGATTGGTGGACAAGACCATGGGAGTAGTAAACATAGAAGAGGCAATAAGCCCAACCTTGCAAGCAATAGGAGCACATACCACATTTCTTTGTTTGGAGCACACTTTAAATGCAGTAGTCAGATTATCATTAAATGAGCATAAAAACACTTTCCATTCTAGATAATGATTGATACAAATGTAGTGAATGCAGCAAATGGTGAAAAATTAAGACATTATATAAAGAGATACACTAATAGATAAACATGTCTTCCTTGTACTAATGTTATATTTTATTAAAACATGCAATGTTCTCATTTGAAAGTTTATTACAGTGGTTCAAACATATTCCTTTCCACACTCTGCTGAAGCTGCTAATCCCTTTATATGGTTTTGCTTATAAAACCATTCCCAATATACTTAATAAGGTCATGTTTACGTCTCTATGAATCTGATAGTATATGAGAAATATTTGGCATGTTTCAATTGTTATAAATTTTTGCTGTTACATTTTGGATACATTCATAAAAAGTATGAGACAAGTATCCTATCTGATATGGATATGATGACCATTGTATATGTGTCTGAAAGTATCAGATAACCATCCTATTTGATATGAAGCTACTTATTAGAAGCATCCTACCAAATATGATTGGTCTCGTAAATTAAAGCTCCAATTGAGTTCCGGAAAAGGGCGTATATATATATCCTTCCTAAAATCTATGACATTTCACCTAGTAAATTGAACTTTTCTACTTCAGGTAAAGCACTACTTGCCCTCATATCCAAGTATAAAACCAAGGGAAGAATTAATTGCAGCAAAGTCATTGAAGAAATATCCATCGAATAATTAAGACAACCTTTCAGACATGATTATAATCCAAAAACTGGTTTTCTTATTTATTTATAATGAAGGATGGGAGTTTTCAACAGATTGATCCTAAGAGTTTTGGCAAATTATAGTGCAAGCTCATAATGACCTTAGAAAAGAAACTTGTTGACCTTCATCTGGAGGAAGTTTGGACAAATTCAGTTTCAATGTGAGATTGAAGCCATCTCTTGGAGGATCAAGAATTTGCACAATTACACCATAAGCTGCTTTTATAGCTTCTATGGCTCCAAATGGAAGTCCTCCAAGGAAAACAGCTTCCAGTGGTGGAGTAGGTAATGATACTGAAAGCAGTAGAATATGTGGATTCTTCATTGACACCTGCATCATATTTGCAAATTAGATGAGCATAATATAATGGCTGGGGTATCTTTAACTATCAGTTAAGAGAACCTAATGGAGCAAGCAAGAAATAAATGAGCATGAATAATTTTTAATATATTGACCTGAACATGGTAACGAACATCATCAAACTCAACCCAGTGGTAGTCTAGCTCAACTGACTTTTCAAGACTGCAAAAACAACATGAGAGAAATCAGAAAGCTGCTGTGATAAAAAGTGAAAATAAGAAGCTGAAAAGGTCCAGGTAGCCTGAAAAATATCCAGTGTTTACAACCGAATGAACAATCGGAAAGGTGTTTCTACATTCAACACCAGTACGTGTAAGTTATATACAAATATTAAAGTACTGCACATATGAATCCATGACCATTGACAGAATGTACAGCGTTAAAAAGTAGGCATGTTTCCTGTTAGATATGCAACTTCGCCAGATAAAAGTAGAACAATTTTTACAATGTTAAGCACTATTTTCTTTGTGGGCTTGTGGCTTGTGAGAAGTGGGATCTAGCCTAGCCGAACAAACTATTAAGTCGGAAAAGTTTACGCCTCAGCGCTTCAACAAAGGGTGCAAGAGTAGGGGCCGTATTTGTTGATAGTGCCATCAGTGTACATGATACATATCTGGCATACCTATACGTAGGGTAGGGGTCAGGTATTTAAAAGTAACACTACTGCAAACAACAGCGAGAATGGAAGATTTGAGCCTCTGATGAGGAACCATCAAACTCATCATAACAGCAGGCAACATAGAATGACAGATACATCTATAAGTTAGAAATGTACTTCATTCCTTGACCTAACTTTGCTCGAATTCCCAACTATGCCTTTCAAATGTATCAGATTTGTTTAAGAACAAAGATGCAATTAAAGAAGAAAAAGGCAATGCAATTAGATAAAAGACAAAAATAAAAATTTATATTTTATCGGATTAAAGGAAATGAAATTGAAAAAAATAAAAGTAAACGAAGGAAAAAGTACTTCTGTACTCGATTCAGCAAAGTCTGAAGAAGGAATCGTGAATGGGACTGTAACAGTATCATTGATTTCTTTCTCCGTCGATCAAAAGGGATGAAAGGATCAAGAAGACCAAATTAAAACTATCGCGCAGAGTCTATGGTTGGGAATTGGGATCTGTTCGTACTTTGGAGGAGGCGTGTCCAGGAGGATCACACAAAACAGTCTATTTCTTGCCCTTTCCTGTCCCGTTAAATAAATAAATTATACTCTCTGCTTTTCTACTGGAATTTATAGAACCATTGTTATTAATATAAAAAATTAAAGATATAAATGTCCATGCGCCTTTTTATAAATAAAGATTTGAATTTATGTGTTTTTTAAATTCATTTTTCTCGCATACATGATACAATTAAAAAAATCCTATTCTATCAGTCTCATTTATAAAATTTAAATGTAAAATTTTTAAAACATATTTTTAAAAGTTTAATTTAATATAATATTTTAAAAAATAATTATCAAAATTAAGTTTATTTTATTAAAAAATCAAATCATATATATCATATATATATATTATATTATAACATACATAGTTATCTGATAAAATTTACTGATATGAATATTTACATGGACAATTTCATTTTTTGACACGTAAAAAAATTCTTAAAATTTTCTTTTAAAATGACATATAAGATATTTACTAATTTTAAATTATTTATCAAAAAAATATATTTCAAAAATTATTGAATTATCTAAAATTTTAAATTATAAATAAAAAAATAATTTAAATTTTAATGAAATTATTATCTCTATATTACCTCGTCTCAATTTAAAATTAATTTTTAAGTAATTTAAAACCAAATCCAAATGAAAAGTAAGTAATTCTTTCTTAAAAGCATCATTTTTCTTCATCATTTAAACATAAAAGCCTCTTTAACTATTTTTCAATTGAAGCTTTCAATGGCGTGTTGTGTTTTTTTAAGCTTCTCAGTTCCTCTTTATTCTTTTCAAAACCCATTTAAAGTAACTCTCTTTTGAAACCTCAATCCTTTTTATTTCCTCAAAATTATTTCCTTTGAAGAATTGTTATAAAAAATTAAAGTCTCATTTGCTTTGTTAAATGTCTGCATCACATGTGGCTAACCATTATGTTTTATAGTAGAAAGAGGTTGATTGAGAATAGAATACGTCCTTTATGGCATATAACCATAAGTTTGCTGGTATATGTAAAAGCTATTATCACTATAAAAATCATGTCAATAGACATTAAACTTATCAAATACATACTAAATCTAACATGCAACTGGTGTAGATCACAAAGTAAACTAACACAAAAATTTCAAATCCAAAATCCTTCAAGATAAAAATGTTAGCAAGATCATTCGGTTAACCCATAGTCACCAAACAAAACATTAGCAACACCTTGGCCTTCAATCCCTGGAAGTCAAGCAGCTACAAGTGCAACAATTGATGAAAGATAGGGTTGCATAACAAACAATTGGCCAGATATGACCATAACAACACATTTCAATTTAAGTTTGCATTGATCAAGTGGCTAATGATCTTGCTGTTCTTAATGGAAAAACTCCAATTCAAGTTTACTAGGATTTCAGTGAAAGTTTTAAGCCTACATTTTCAGTTTTCATTGGTTCTACAATCATAGTAAGATGTTTTGCCTTCAAATAACTTGACCAAATAAACCAATGTCTTAAACCCTTTTTTGGTGTACTGATGCTAATGGCTTCCATATTGTGGTTTTTTAGGAAATCTCAATGGGTTTAGGACCAGATGACGAGCTTCGTTATCCCTTTCGCTACAAACTTGCCAAAAGTGGCATAGTTACTGGAGTTGGGGAGTTCTAATGTTACAACTTCAACATGCTTAATCTTCTTAAGCAAGGTGCTGAAGCAAATGGAAATCTATTATAGGGACTAGATGGTCCATATGATGCACCCACTTATGATCAGTCACCTAACTCAAATAACTTCTTCAAGGATCATGGTGGATCATGGGAAAATTCTTATGGTGATTTCTTTTTTTCTAGGTACAAAAGCCAACTTATATCTCACGGAGATCATCTTTTTTCTCTTGAAAATTTACAAAAATTAAAACTTGTTTTATATAAACAATATCATTTAAAATATATTATATATAAATTATAATTTAATTGTAACTTAGCATTTATAAATATATAATTATTTATTAGATCAATAATTAAAAATAAATTTAAAATTATGAAAAATTTAATAAAAAATCATGTACATCGTACGAGTTAAAAAAACTAGTATGAATATATAAAATGTAAGAGAGAGAGTACTTAAGTATTTTATTAAGAAAAAGTATTTCATCATTTAAACTTTTTTTGTTAAATTTTTCATTTTTTCTCTTCCACGATAATAACTAATCAGTGTGCCAAAATTTAGTGCTGGTTAATTATCCAATTCGTGATAGTCATTACATTTTACACCACTTACTAGTGGTTACTCATAAGAATACGGGCCCAAAGGAGGCCGACAACAGAAAAATAAACGGCCTGTGGGCTATGGCTGCCCTAAAAGGCCAACCCTAAATCCAAAAATGAAATAGCGTGGCTGGCATTGTTTAAAGAATACTGCTTTTTTTTTTTAGAGTTTATATTTCATCAGCGATTAACGTATATATGTTATACATTCTTAATGATTAATATAATCATATCTTATAAAAATTAATTTTAAAATCATGAAAAACAAATACATTAGATCTTCAAATTATATTTAATATTAATTTTTAATAAGATGTTATTTTATAATTTATTGACAGTACCTAACATGATACAATAATAACGAATCAAATATAGATTTTTTTTTTTTAATTTGAAGTTATCATGAACTAAATTTGACGATTGAAATTATATGTCCAACATTCTATTAACCAATTACGTAACTGTTGTTCTACCATATTTCAAGCTAATATACACTTGTACATTGCTGCCGCGCAGGATACATTTGTATCCTAATGAAAACCAATGTACACAAGTTAAAAATAGTTCTTCTTTTTCTTTTATTTTTGTATTTTGTTTCCATAAGATGCAAAATTATATAAAATTATCATAATGACATAGAAATAAATAAATATTTTTATAAAAATTAACTATAAATTTAATATATAACAATAGTAGGATATAACTTCAATAGGCCAAATTTTTCTCATGAAAATTTTGAGGAAAAAAAAGAGTTTTTTTTTTAATAATAATAATATATGATAATAGTAGGATATGGAGAAGTTTTTTTTTTTTTTTTATTTGAGTTGATTAAAATTGGAATCTTAATTAAGTTTAAATAAAATCTAAAATACCTCTGATGTTATTATAAAAGAAAGTAATGTATTTTTCTTTTTTTATTTTATTTTCAATAAGGTAATCAAGGCATGATATAAGAATTGGGGTTATATCCCAGACTCCTAGAAGCCCCTGTTATTGTTGTGAATATGGAATACTTTTATCTAATGTTATTCTAAAACTTTGCCTTTTTGATCTAGTGAAAACATGATCCAAATTCAGCTCTTTAAGAAAAAAGTAGATGAATTGAATATAATTAACTCAATAATTGATATATGTTTTTCTATGTTTAAAGAGTTGAATTATTTGAATCTCTTTGTTTCTGATATCTATATATATATATATATATATATATATATAGATAAGTAAAACAACCTTTGAGACTTACGTATAATTACCGATAAATGCAAATAAAGCTATATACTAACCTTCTAGATACATCTATGATCTGATATTCATCTCGATCATCTGAATTGAAGAATAATGGTTTATAACTTAACCAAGTTCGTGTAATTTAAATGAAAATTTAATTGTGGCTTGACAACTTATCAAGGTGTACATATAGTCTAATGTGCAAAATAGTTTGAGTTAGTAAAAGGAGAAAAAAACAATCAAAAAGTTTTTGCAATGCATGAATTGCTGTGAAGCGTGAACAGGGAATGCAGGGAATTTGGAGATATATGTTGATTACATGGCATTACTTAAAAACAAAGGTGCTGGAGCTTGGATAAGTATGTCTCCTCCTAATTGACTGGTTTGCAGTGGTTGGGGATATTGCTTTGCAAATCGCATCTGCCTTTATGATTACATTCGTTGACACTTTAACTTCCATAACTACCGGGTCTCTGCGAGGCTGCGAGGCTTTATTGACCGTCTTTCTCTCTCCCGAAATGGACAACTTTTCTCCAACACGCGCGCTCCAAAATACCAGGCTAGCATTGTTTTTTTTTTTAAGGAAACCAGTTGCACATGCACAATATTGAATAATCTGATTGTGGATGTCGTTCTCTAGCATAGGACAACACGACAGTCGACAGTCACTCTGAATCATCGCCACGTATGTTGTCGGCATTTTACGCATTTTACCAGGCAGCGTATGTCAAAACGTGTATGGACGTTACACTATGTTTAGATTGAGTAAGTGGAAAAAAGATCCTTTCTTTTTTGGATAATATTTAAATTAAAATAATGAAATGGTGGGCTTCGGATTCGGCACTTTTTCTTCTCTATTGAAAATTTATCTTGAATCTTCTAATTTTATGACGAAAGCTGAATGAAGTTAAATCAGTTTAAAGTTTGTCTTAAATCTCCCATTAAATATTTACTAAAATTGTAAATAGTTTCACCCTTATAACTAAAATCTTTTAATTTTGATTGAATAATATCAAATAGTTAGATATTAAAATAATCGTTAAATGAATGTGCTATTAAAAGAATATAATTGATCTTTTAAGTTAAGTTTGAGTAAAGAGTTTTTTTTATGATTTTTATTATTTCAAAAGTCTTACAATTATAAAAATTTATTTTATTAGTGGATTGGGTTTACAGTATATTACTTTGGGTTAGACCAAACCAAATATATTGGTATGTTTTTTTTTTTTTTTCGATTATTCTATTATATGTGAGTGTTGTGTGTGTTCCATGATCTTAACAATTGGTATTCAAGCGAATGTTCAAGATGTGAAAAGAAGCAAGTCCAGAAGAATTTGATTCAATAGAGAAGTTCAAGTTCAAGTTTTGAGAGATCAATTTGCATAAAACTTGAAGACACACAAAAGAAGATGATTGCAAGACTTTCATTGTAAGAAAAAGCCAAGCATGTGTCTTTTAATCTTATGGGTGCCTACTTAATAAAATTTTATAACTTTCTTACATTTTTCTCTTATACATAATCTTACAGAAACTCCATTATTTATAAGCACACTTATTTACCTATCAAGAATCACTTTTCATTTATGGGGCGTTTGGTTCATGAAATCCTAGATTCTAAAAGGGAAAGTAATCTTCGAAAAAGTGTGGATTTCTGGTAAGGAATGGTTTTTATTAGTATGAGAATGTTAGACTTTTGTATTTTATTTGAAAGAAACTCAAACTACTTAGTAAAGTCTTTTTATTATAATGTCCTTCATAGCATGTCAAAAACAAAGTTTTTGTTAAATATAAATACAGTTTTTGACAAACAAAATATGAAGTAAAATATAGTTAAAAACTATATTTTTGTTATTAAAAAAAAGCAAAATATAGTCAAAGGCTACGTTTTTGTAATATAAACGCAGTGTTTATATATGTACAAATGTAATCTTTGATATAAAGATGAAGTTTCCACCTAGAAAAACATCGCATTTGACATGAAAAAAGAAAAGAAAAAAACAAAGACTACGTTTATCAAAATAGAAATGCAATCTTTGTTGTTTTGCCTATTAACTTAATAGAAACTCCAAAACCAAAAAAAAAAAAAATGAAGATCAAGTTTATCAAAGTAGAAATGCAATTTTTGTTACTTTGTTTATTAATTTAACCTAAACCACAAAAAACTAAAAAAAAAAATGTGTTTATCAAAATACAAATGCAGTCTTTGCTGCTTTGTTTATTAACTTAATAGAAATCTCAAAACCAAAGAAAAAAAAAAAAACTACATTTATCAAAATAAAAATGCATTTTTCATTATTTTCTTTGTTAACTTAACAAAAATCCCAAAACCTTAAAATGTGGTCTTTGTATTCTTAAAAATACGTTTCTAATATATATATATATATATATATATATATACATATATTTTTTTCTACTCATTGACCAAGCAAAAGATTTTCATATTCTATCATCTTCCTTTTCTTATATTAATTACTTATTCAAAAAAGAAAATATAGTACTTTTTTTTCTTTTTCCTTTATTAAATTCAATGCAAACATAATGTTAATGTTGCACATTGGAGTAAACAAATTTCATCCACCAAATTCCATTTAGATACAAAGACCTTTCACATTATTATTAGCAAATTTTCTCTTTCGCAATTTAAAATTGACTTTTTTAGTATAGTTTCTCCTAAAGCCATTGTCAGCGAGAAAAAGATTGACATATTCAATTACTTATGTAGCCGTTTATTAGGAGAAATTGTTAGAAAAAATAAATAAGAGAAGATAAATAATAGAAAAAAACCTTTGACTTTAATGTGTGAGGAACACTTTCTTAAAGGTAATTATACCTTTAGGATACAACAAAATTTCAAACTCTCTAATCAAAAGCAATGAAAATGGTTATACTGAAATATTTATTTATAATAAATGAATAGACATAAACTTTTATTCATATGGTTACGACCTTTATGAATAACAATTTATTTATATTCAAATAGTTATGACCATTTGTCATATCATAATTATTTTTATTCAAACATAATTATTTAAAATATGAATAAAATTAATACAAAAATTAATTTTATTCATCAATAATTAAATCTTTCTATCTAATGTGTGATGCACCACATTCTAAAGCACCACATTCTAAACTACCACTAATCCCTTACTAGCTTGGAATGTTGGTGCTTAATTTTTACTTTTCACATAAATAAAGATTATAAATACAAGAAGATATATCTCGATTTAAACCTTCAATTAGCATATATATCTTAAAATTCTAATGAAGTTGATGGTATCCGTAGATTAAATCTTAACTTCTAGTGTTAGAATTGAAAATATAATACACATAATACTTATTTATTCTTTTGTCAGAGGTTTATAACCACTTTTAGTACTATTATAGTCATGTGTTTATCCTATTCATAAATATTTACAAGAGAGACCATAATTCTTCTTGTTGAAGTGACACTCATTTTATGTTTATTTATGTCTCTATTGCTTTAAACATTTAAAACTCCATTAAGAGTATAAAAACTCATCCTTCTCATACAATGGATCACACTAGTTTGTAAAATTTGAATGAATTTTACTAGTGTTTAACAAACACATAACAATAACTTATTTTTACCCATTAAACTTTGTAATTAGAGGTTAGTAATTCAAAGTTGAGTTCTTATTATTGGTGTCTAATAGTAAGGGTTTAAATCCATTCTACTTGTAGTACTACTAATCAAATATCTTAGAATTCAATTTTCTTTTATGGTAATTACCCCCATTAGAGATTAAATCTTTGATATAATCACTTCAGGCTAATATGTCCAAACTTTTCATTTTGCTTATCATTTATATGCTCCAGACATTATTGCCTTATTCTTATCATTTTAAGAAAATTTTGGTTTTGCTTGTGACCACAACTCTATATTTATTAATTTCAACCATTCTATTTTCATATTTTTATACATTTTTAATATAATTATACTTCTTGTATAATTGGATAAACTCAATGAATAAATCAAATGATTTTAGTCATTTTAAAATTTTTAAAGACTTTTTTATGATTTTACTTTAATAAGTGTTTAAACTTATTAGCTTGTATAATTTACTCATAAAATTATACTAAAATATTACAACATTATGGTGACAATTTTTATTTCTTTTAATTATTATCACCCCCATTATATGCAAGTATACATTCTTTTATTAAAGAATATCTCATTCAATTATCAAGATATCATATATATTTAATCAAGTTGCCATTTTATTTATCTTCTCACTATTTGGTGGTTTTTTTTTTTTTTAAATAGGAGCTCTCCAAATTCACCTTTAGTGAAAGATAACTAGCTAATATCTTAATATTTCAATAAAAGTTCTAAAATTTTTATATTTTAATTCAATATAAGAGTTTACATCAATAAGCAGATTTCAAATATAATCATGCTTTTATAGTCTCCTTTTAAGACTTTTATATCGATTCATAAATATTTATATGCATCTATTTCATCATGGACACTATTAATAATTTTTTATTACCATGAACAAAACCATTTTCATCACCCAAATGTATCAAATAACATTCTTTTTGCTATTATAAAAGTTTTCAAATTCACAAAATCTTTGAATCACTCATTGCTTTTAAAGTAAATATACTTTGAAATTTTTACTATATAAAACCATAGATGATAAATCATTTATACAATCCATGAATTAGATCATATACATAACAAAAAATTACTACAATGTGATCAAGATTGTGACATTAATTTTGGCTTATGGCTATTCTAAACCAACCATAATAATCCATATCATACCTACAAATCATGTTGATTTGGCTATTGAAGTTGTCTCATTTATAATGATAGCTTTTAGTGAAAAACAACTATCCCAAATGTTGTCATGAGTTTTCAAGGCATATACTACTTGCTCAATGGCCAATTCCAAGTTTATGACTATTGAAACCTCTAAACTTGATTTTAAAATGTTATGAGAACTTTATTTCTCCACCATTTTGTAGCCTATATATCTATATTATTTACCACTTTTAATTGGTCATAACATTTTTAGATATATAATAAATTCAAACTTTACTTATAAGACCAATATGCCTATATACAATAAGAATCCATAGTATATTTAACTTCAATTTTAAATACTTTAACAATTATTTTATGACCAATATATTCATATCTAGATTACTATTTCAATGTAAGTCATAAAACATAAATCCAAAGAATCATTTTCATAAAATAGTATAAATAATAATTATAATATAAGTTTTACTCATATTTATATTGTTCATGTAAATTTGCATTGTTCATCATTGATTACTAATCTAAGGTTACCATTCATTATATATTATATTTTAAGTTATATTAATATGGTATATAACAGCAACATCCTTACCCATATGTATGAAACTTTAAAAATCTAAAATATCCACTATTATTTCAGCCTGTCAAAGTTCATTTTTTTGGGTAAAGAACAAAAATTACCTACATTTTCTTTATACCAATAATGATATAATGATGAAATCTATTATAGTCTATCTATTATAATTGTATAAATTAAGAGAAAAATTTTATGATTCAGTTATTTTCTAATATTATGACATAATTGTACAATTTTCCATCCTTATCACAATATGAAATATAAACATCTGATTTAGCTTTGAAATATTGAATTTGCATATTCTTTTCTAATTTATAAACATGCCTAATTAGACATTGATGAGCATCTTTCAAAATGCTAGTAACCGACAAATGCTTCAATATTTTTTAATGGCAAGCCTTTTTGTTTAATCAATATCCCATATACAAAAAACAACAATGCTTTTTTTTTTGTAATAATTGATTAACTTTTTGACTGCTTTTTATGATTTTCATTTTGTGATTGTTCACAATAAAATTTTATTTTGTAAAATCACTTCTAGTGTAATACACTAAACATGCAAAATACATGTCACACTGCCCATGTTTCTAATAATAACCATTATTTGGTTTATTATCCACCAATTAATAATAATTATTGAAACACCATATCTTAATAAAATTATTCACATATATAAATTTAATTTTAATTGGTTTTCATGAAAAGTAAACACTAGTCAAAATTTGAACCAATAATAAATTTTAAATATATATATATATATCAACATTTGATTTATAAACAATCAACAAAGATAAAATCATACAAATAGCTTGACTCAACTTATTATCTTAATTTTGATGCTAAGATTTAATAATAAAACTAATCTTGTAGCCAAATCTTATTTTCTACATATATTCTTTACTTACATCTAATTTCTCATGGTAAATTCCTTTACGCATGTGTGATTGTTTTCATGGTAATTTCTCATGGGACAATTTGTCTATTCTATATATAACCTATACATGATAATTAAACAATCAACAATTTCATTAAAACCTAATTTAATTTGTTATTTGATAACAAGTGATAATTCTTTTGGTCATAAATCAATTCATGTCTTTCTGTTTTATGTCTTCAAGCTATTTTCCATCTTAGTCTTTATAAACATCGATTTTTCAAATAAATATAATACAATTCATTAAACCAAATTGTGGAGTTAATTTTAGTATATGCATAAACTTATGCAATATAATCAATATTTTACAAATTATTTTAACTTTACACACTAATGAAATAAATTGTTATTATGTTTATCTTATTTAGTCAATCTTTTTATTAGCAATTATGCAAAAAATAAAATATTTACTTTTAATGAAGATCTTTATAAAAATTAACATTTTAGTCTATAGAAACATTAATCTTTCGACATCTTGAGCCTTTTCTAATAATGATCTTCAAATCATGCTAATTTCTTTTCCTTGTATATTCCTTATGCAAAATATAAAATTATCATAATTACCTTTAAATTGTTAGAAAAAAATAATAAGAGAAGATAAATAATAGAAAAAAAACTTTGGCTTTGAGGCGTGAAAAATACTTTTAAAAAAATACTTTTTTAAAGGTAATTATGCCTTTAACATAAAACAAAGCTTCAAACTCTCTAATTAGAAGCAATAAAAATTGTTATATTGAAAGCTTTTTTAATAATTAATGAACAGATATAAATTTTTATTCAGATTGTTATGATATTTTGTATAATCATGACTTTTATGAATAACAATCTATTTATATTCATATAATTATAAATATTTATTATATGATAATTGTTTCTGTTCAAACGTAATTATTTAAAATATAAATAAAATTAATATATTATTCATTAATAATTAAATTTTTTTATTCAATATAAAATACATCATATTTTAAATTACTAACAAAAATTAATGTTGAAGGAAATTAATTGAATATATATATATATATATATATATATAAGAGTAACGAGGGGGAAGAAAAAGGGACGAGAATCAACACTCATGACTCATTAATCTACAAGCATGTGCCTGCAGTTGCGTGCCTAACGCCATTACTGTACATTTTTAACTTTTCCATCCTGCTTTCACGATCGTTCTTTCCTACCTGATTTAAGCGTATCGCGACTGACTTTCATGAAAGCGGTAAAACAATAAATGAGACCGCAGAGAACAACGTGGGGTACGGAACCTCACATGGCGTTGCCTGTAGAGGCATAAAATATCCAACTGCAAGATAGGGTTAGGTAGGGTAGTTAGAAAGTTCTTTTTCACGCTCCTGCACAAAGACTAGTCTGGAATTAGACTATGAGACCAAGCCTCAGTCTCTGCATTTGCGCCTCTCCCTCTCTCTCTCTCTCTCTTCCCCCAAGAATTAATTAGTTAATTTGGTCCATTTCGCGTGCGTATAAACGTTAGGTTAGGAATGATTCGCATTTGATTGTTTTGGTTTTGTGTTTTTTTTTTTCCTCAAAGAAAACAGAGATTTGAGGAAATAACGTGCTAAGAAATTGGGTTATAGTTACGACAATAAACAAGTCAAGCACGGCATTGATTGTCTCCAAAAGACGCCGCGTAGCTGCGTTGTCGCTGACAAGGCACAATCACAGTCAAGCATGTCATGTTAATCTCTTATCTACATTTCAACTGAATTAATTCGGTCCACGCAGAAATTTTCACCTTCGAATGTTTGATGAGGTATCAGCTAGTGTTTTCCACTCTCTAACTTAATTGGCCACCTTGACTGGGACTGGGAGACGAAGCTAGGAGAGTTTGGACATTTTAAAATGAGATTAGTAAAATGACTAAGTTTAACAAATAACTTTTTATATCAAAATATTTTATATTAATTATAGTTCTCCCTCTGTCTCAAAAAGTTTGGATTGTATTAATTTCACGGGTTTAAAAAGAAAAATTTTTTATTTTAATGTATTTAATATTAAAATTTTATATGTCAAAAAGTAAAAAAAAAAATTAAAACAAATAATTTTAGAATATAAAAAAATAAAAATTTTAGATGTTAAAAAAATTGACATAATTTTGGAATATCCAAAAAAATGAACAAAGAACACGGAACAAAATAAGTAATTGCTTATAACGAGATTATTAATGATTTGTAAAGTATGTCTTTCAGAAGATATCAATAATAAATTTCAAATTTTGAACTTGAAAAGTTTAGAAGCAAAATTTATAGAGTAAGAGTGAGTTATTACTTTTCATGTAACTAAAATTCAATTTTTTTATACATAGAATATCATTTTGTGAGAATAAAAAAATTTTATAAATTTTAATATTTGAATTTCATATTTATTAGATGTCACTTATTATAATTGATTATATGAATTAATTAAATTAAATTTTAAACTCTATATATTGATTAGAAAAGAAGACTTTTAATATATTGATTGAAATTATTTTATTTTCTTTTATTTTAAATAAAAATATTTTATTGTTAAATCTTGAGAAGTACTTTTTGGGTATCTATCTGAAAAAAAAAGTTGGAAATCAAAAGCAAGCATTGGATTCTTCTCTGCATGAGCAATTTGCAATTAAAAACCCATGGATTCTGGGCATCTGGATATAAAAGATCCTCAAATTATTTATCTTTTTTGGTTTGCCAGTAAAAAGATCCTCAAATTAAGGGAGCGGTCTTTTGCTTGCTAGTCATGACTCATGAGAGTGGTAACCAAAGCAATGGGCCAGGACTAAGAGGCATGATACATAATTATATTGCAGACTTGCAGTAGGCGGTAGAACATTGACAAAATGGAAAGGCGCGTAGATGAGAGTGAAATCAGGAAAGTCGGTCATGTGATGAAGTTGACGAATCACGCATCAAAAGTCTCCAACTAAACAATTTTATGGCTTTCTCTGGTTTTATACAATTAAATTAAATAGAGGGATTCCTTGGATCAATAATCAAAAGATTCTGTGTATAATGAAATATCAAAAACTAATAAATAGATGGAAGAGACAGAGTCAATAAACATTTTATTAAGAAGTATTTAAACAAAAAAAAAAATCAATACAAATTTAAACCTCTACTCCAAAGTTGCATAAGATTCTCTAAATATTTAGCGCCAGGTTAAAACGTAGTCGGTTTTGAAGTCCCATCGATTCTTTATGGTGTATATAAGTATAAGGATGAAAATTTTATTAGTTATAGCAAATTGACATGATTATTTTTTAAAGGAAATTGACTTGAAATTTAACAATTGTTTATTATGTATGAGATTAGATTTTTTTTTTTTTAGGATTAATTAATGTTTAGGATTATGCACCATCATGATTTTTGTGTCAAATGATGGCTTTATCAAAGATAATTTTGTTTTAAAAAAAAGAATTTTTTTGAATAAATGGTATATTCATTATCCAAAAAGCATTAAACATTTACAAAGTTATAACCAAATCCTTCAACTACTTGCAATTCAAATATATCTCTACTTAATTCTCATTTTAAAAAAATTGAAGGAATTGAACAATTTTTTTGTTTGTCTGGATTACAATTTGCAACTTCTTTATACAATCTTGTTACAAAAAATAATTTATAAAACTTATTGCAACATAAAATAAAAGTTGCAAAAAAAATATTATACAAATTATTACAAGAATCTACAAACAGTAATGTTGTAAAAAGCATTAGTAATAATTTTGTATATATTTTTGTTATAAAATATAACATGTGCTTTGTGTATTGCAATATAACATAATTTTTATTGTGAAAAAAATACATTTTGTGATATTTATATAATTTTTTTAAAAAAATTTATTATTATTAAAAATAAATTTTCTAGTAAAGAAGGTGAGAGGAAATAAAAACCAATTATTTTGTCTAATTAAATTTTTAAAAATTATATGTAATTGTGTATTTATTTTTGAAAGATTTATAAATTTTATTTTTAATAAGATGACATTTGTAAATTTTATATAAAATTATATATAGAATTTATATATAGCAATAATGTACTATCATATGTAAATTTATTTAAATGAACCAAAACAAAAAAGATAATATTTTTTGGCCAAAAAAAATCATAATATTAAAAAAGTGAATTTGTCGGCAGGAATTGGGATGGTGTCCAGAACCGTACAAAATGAACGGTCAACCGTCAAGAATGAGATGGGACCCACCTCAACTAACACAAACTAACATCAGGATGAGAATAGCACGTGTCGTTAACGTGGCAAACTGTCATAAACCGACAATAACCGTGACTTGCCATTTAGTCATTTACACGGGACTGAAAGCCGGTAAGTAATTAACCATGCAGCTCGTTGCCGCGATAGATGGATTAAAAAAACAGATATAGTCAATATCCCATGTGAGATGGATCCTTTTCCGATCTATAAGATTAGGATAATAGTCACGCATTTATTCTTCCCAGAATGCTTTAAAATTCTGAGGATACCTTCGTGGCACGAATAGAGAAAGCATTTGCAATTTGCATAAGTTAATAAGATATTAGAATTGATATTTAAAATTTAAAAATTTTAAAAATTTATGTATGTAAATTTTTTAAATGAAATAAATAATAAGATAAAAAAATTTAAAGACATTATTATTTAAAAAATATATTTTTTAATACATTAATTAATATTGATTCTACTAAAATTAAAGGAAAAATATCGGGCAAAAGATAAATAATTAATTAGACAATGTTAAAATAATTTAACACTAATAATTAGTAAGATTTTTTAAGTATGTTTATTTATTATAAACAAAAAAATTTTAATGAATTTCTTAATTTTATCAATAAAAATAATTTTTAAAATTTTTTTTTATTTTCAAATTTTGGAGATATTTAGAAAAAATTTTTAGAAGATATCTAAAAATTTTTTTTCTTCAAAATTTTTTAATTTTCAATATTTGAAAGTCTCTATGGACACCCTTTAACAAAAAGTGAATCGGCCCCTACTAATAATTGCACATCATTAAATATTTCTATTCAGTTTTCCATCTCTTATTTTATTTCTTTCTTATCGAACAAAGAAGAAAATAAAACAAAAGTAATTTTTTCTTTTACAATATTTTCTTCTTATCAAACATAATATAAATCTTAAAATATATAACATGTGCAATTATCCATATGAAGAGGTTAAACTTAATTTAGATCTTTTAACTTTCAATCTCGAATAAGCACTATTATTACAATAGACTATAGCATTTTCTTAAGTGAAATTTGTCAAATTTTTATTAAAAATAATTATATAAAAATTAATATAAAAATTCAAAATCATACATTAAAAGATCTTATTATATAAATATGTAAAATTTAAAAAATTTTATATAATTTTTAAATAGTTATTTTTACTAAAATTTGTTGTAAATTTTTTACCATTAAATAAATACTAATAATATTTTAATTATGAATGATATTTGCAATAATTTTTTTATATGTTATTAATTTTTTAATTAAACTTTATCAATATATATATATATATCAATTTAATTTTTTATTAATATTTTTATTGAACCATTTTTAATAAAAAAAATTACATGAAATTCACCTAAAAACTTGCAAAGGACTTGCGAAGGGAAGAAAAAAGAAAGGGAAAGATTTAAATAAAGTTTCATCGGTGAAGTTCATAAAATTTTTTACTAGAAATGATTAAATAAAAATTAAAATAATAAATAATAAATAATAAATTGAAAAATCTTGTTATATAGATTAAATGTGCAAAATTTTAAAAAAATTTTAATAAATTTTGATATATTTTTTAGATAAATATTTTTAGCAAAAATGTTGACATATAAATAATATTTTTGAACGTTTTTTTGCATATTATTAATTTTCATATTAAATTTTATCAATCTATTTCATGTCCCGAATCGAGACATAACACGGTCATATTACCTTGAAGTAAAACCTCAAAGCAATATGAAGCCTAGTCCATAACCATTGAACAACTCTCAAATATAAAGGTTCTTATTAAGTAACATAATTAGATAACAAGTCTTCAAAGGTTCAAAGTCGAGTATTACGATTAAAATAAACAATACTTCATAAAATCTTAATTTCTAAGTAGTTCTCCAATACTCAATTCTTTTAGCCCTTCTCAAGCTAATCAAACTTATCATTTATAACATCTGTAAAAAAAAAAAAAATAGGGAATGAGCAAACCATAGCTCAATAAGTAAAGGTTCACATACCTCACCAGATCAAACAACATTTTTCATACATATCATATAGATCATTCTCAAAATATTCATCAACTCATAATGTAAAAAATAGTTTAAAAATTAGTTTTCTATTAAGCATTCATAGATCATAAATTAGAATAAAAACATATCACCAAATCATGGATCAATCATTAAAAATCATTACAAATCATCATAATCATAAATCATCATTATCAATCATTTATCATTAGCCATGGTCACTGCTATAACCCGTGACATTGGTCGTATCGATAATTTCATCCTCATGATTATTGCTAACTATTATAACCCGCTAGTCAGGGCTTTACGCTAACTACTATAACTCGTTAGTAGGGCCGTATGATCATGTCTATGCTAACTACTATAATCCGTTAGTCAGGGCCGTAGAACTAGTTTTGGTGTCGATGATCCCATTTCCCAAGGATATAAAAACGTAGCCATCACAAAATCATTCTTTAAACATAAATCATTTTCTCATTTTATCATAAGCATGATCCATCATTTATATAGAAAAACATAAAATAATCATATGCTTGATTCTGTTTTCATATATAAAAAATAATGAAATAAAATATTCATTCATTTAAAAATATACATATATACATGATTCGAAAACAAGCAAAGTGTGTAAGATTTTACTTACCTTCTTTCGATTCCACCACCTAATTTTTCTCCCTCAAAAATTTAGTAGCCTATTCAAGATAATTCCAACATAACAATAATTAATCAACCCATTTAAGGCCACTTATACCAAAATAATTAAGTTAAACAAGTAATAACTCGAGTAATTAATTCTGGTAGCCTGTACTACTTCTACTAAAATGATCATATCTGAAGATATCCAATTTAGAATTAAAGTCTTTTTAATGCGTTAGAAACTAGACTCGACAAGATTTCTAACCATATATGGCCCATCTCGTGATTCTTTATGAATTAATTATAACAATTTTTGAAATCTATGTCATATGCTGTTGTCAGATAACCTGTATACCTTTTTCATAAAAATTACGTATTTATTCATAGGTAACTCCAAATTCAATTCCTCTTATTTCATTGGAAAGTAGACTCAATAAGCTTTCCAAACATATATGGCTTAATCTGTAAATCCTTGTATAAAAATTAAGAAAAATTTCGTAATTCCTCCCTACTGCTACTACTAGGCAACCTGCACATCCTTAGGTAAAAATTGGATAACTCTTCATAGAAAACTCAAATTCAACTCCCGTTTGTTTCATTAAAAAGTATATTCAGCATGCTTTCCAATAATATATAATAATAGTAGTAGTATTTAACCTTTTAATACAGAATATAACTTTAATTCATCACTGTAAACACTGGATTCATATTAGGATTTATACAAAACAAAGATTTTCCTTTCTATTCCCATCAAATTTCTGTTTCAACAATAAATTCACATTACCAACTTTCTCAACACTTAATTTGACCCTAATTAAAGTCTAAATCATTTGTCGGAAGAGGGATAATGGAAACCCTAAAATTTTAGGTTTTTTCGATTACAAAATACACCTTAAGACTTAACCATCAATACTCTAAAATTGAAAGAGATTATTCACCCACCTCTAACAGACAATTTCTCCTTGTAGATTTGTTCTTTCCTTTCACTTGGAATCTTTCAATTGATCTTTTCTGTATAAGAAATAGATGAGAAATAAGTTTCTACTTTTCTTTCGATTCGTCGTCCATTGAAAACTGAAAAGTTAACTCTATTAATAAAAATTAGGTTATTTATCAATAAGTCCTTTGCATTTCTCATTCTTTATTAAAGAGTCCCCCCACTTATAAAAATACTTAAAATAGTCCCTTTTTTTTTTACGGGTATTACAATCTATTAGTTTAAATTTTTTATTAAAATTTTTATTAAATTACTTTTTAAAAAAATTTCACAAACTTCACTTAAAAATTTCACATGTTTTGTCTTAAAAGACAAAGGCGTTTTGATGAAAGGAAAGTCATAAAAGTTGGTCATGTGATGAAGTTGACTAATCAAGCATCTAAAATGTAAAACGAATTGAGTTTCTGTCATTTTTTGGTGGTTTAAAATTAGATACTAATATATAATATTTAAATTATATACAGCGATCCTAATCCTATCCTATGGATATAATAATCAAATATGTTTTCTGTTTGCATATTGGAATTCCTGCCTTGGACCTAGAGTTTTGCGAGCTTAATTACTCATTTTTTGTTTTGTGCAGATCAGGGTGCTTATTCATTCTATCTGATCCATTCTACAATTGTTAGGTACAAAGAAAATAGACATATAACTTTGTTAGTATTACGATACGATTATAATATCATATGAATTTTTTTTAATTAGTGAAAGTCATTTATATATAAAGAGGGGTTTTACATACTCTTTTATATAAGTAATATTATTAACAATGTTATCCTTTGGATCATTCTTTCGTGATGTAGGCTATCATAACTAAATTTCTTCTTATCTTTTCTTTTACTCACTCGCATTCAAACAAATATTATTATTTAAAACTTAACATGACTTCAGAATTAGATTGTTTTGTGGGCCTTTTTTTTTTTCCTTTTTGAAATCCTTCTCAGAGATATCTTTTTTTTTTGTTTCTGTCTAAAATTCTATTTTGAAACTTTTGTCTAATTTTATTTTTAGTCTTACACAAATAAAAATACCACTATCCCTTTTTTGTGAGTTTGTCGATTTAGTTTTTGTCTAAAACCCTGTTTAGGAACTTGTTTTATGATTTTTGAATCTGTTACTTGCCACATGTTTCGTCATGACATTTTTAAATCTACTACTTGCCACATGTTTCATCACGACATCTCTGAATTTGTCAATTGCCATGTATTTTGTCATGATGTTTCTGAATCTACTACTTATTCCGTCATGAAAAGTTTTTTGGTCAATTGTTTTCAAGACTTAGTTAACAAACTCAAGTAGGCATTAACAATACTACCTTAGTTTAAGGGGAGTTGTTAAAGTAATATT
The DNA here is from genome assembly GCF_002303985.1 of Durio zibethinus. Next base: position 32,169,481 of record NW_019168048.1, on the reverse strand, counting down.
CTATAATATTCACTACAAGAATAGAGCCTTTTGTGAGGTTACGATTCTCACTAAAAGTTCATATAATCCTCACTTATTTTTTTAATGAGAGTTAATGCGACTCTCATAACCTTTCGTTGTAAATTCTCTTATTAATTATATATAATAAGAAATAAAATAAGACTTTCATTATATCTATCATTTAAAGAGGGTTAAAAGACCTTTACTAAATGTAAATAATTAGTGAAAGTTAATTTGAGTCAACATTAAATGTAAAACTTATAGTGAAAGCCAATTTTGACTCTCACTATATTTTTTGCATTTAATGAAGGCTTTTATTAACTTTCATTTAAAGCTTTTACTTTTAGTGAAGCCTTGTATTAATCTTCATTTAAAATTACTTTTATTGAGAATTGTAACCTTCATTATGGCACTTTACATCATTTAGTGAAAAGATTTAAGACCCTTACTAAAAATATTTATTTATGTATTTTTATTTAATTTGTTAATGAACGTATATATTTTTTATATTTGTATTCTTACTCCAAACAAAACATAAATAAATTATATTTGTCCAAAAAATTATTGCATAAAACCAAATGAGCGTCCACATATACAAATTCCAAATATTATACTAATATCTCTTAGACATATCAATTTTTTAAAAGTACTCTATAGTTTTTTATCTAAAAAACTTAGATAGGTTATTGAGACAACCAAGCAATACACAATCAAAATCAACAGGATTCCCTTCTTCATATCATTTCCCTCTATCACCAATAAAAAATTCCTTTGTAGGTTGAAATTTTTAAGGCCCAAAAAGAAACTCCACATGATGAAACCATTATTAGGCATTAAGCATGATCATAGTAGGATTCACTTGCTCGTAGTGCTTCTTTGTTTGAAATCCTGCATTTGCAAATAAAAACAAATATGGTGAAAGTCATCCACCCTAAATAATTGGATAATGAAACGAGATTGGAGTTTTAGTGCAATAATAAATTTTCATTTTAGGTTGTAAATTACATCTTTTTTTTCATTCACTTTCCTTTCCGAGTAGTATGCTTGGTTTTACAATGGCCAATTGATTACATATAATTTGAGCAATAACTCCATCTAAGCACCATTTTTTCTTAGAAAGCTTCAAAACAAATAGTTCCAAAGTTACAGAAATAAAATATCAAAGAACTGAGTTGTATAACAAACATATAGAAACTAAAACACTCAATGCCACTCACACCGAAGCAATGAACAGGCCATTTCTCTTTACACCAGCTTAACCAACCCATTAGCCAAACAATTCTTTCCTTAGAATATACTAGAATTGGAAAGACTTTAAACTATTGACTAGATAGTTTATGCATTCAAAGTTCCCAAGTTTGCCAACTTACTATAAAAGTTCTACTTGACAACATTCATTTACAAACCTATCCAACAAAAAAAGATATAGATGGTGTCCATGTTCCTAACGATAATCAAGGCTTAACAATTTATATTAAGAAACAATAATTAAGGAACATAGTAATATCCACTTACCACCCTTCTATATTTGGACGCCTTTGCCGTTTTAGCTTTCCATTGACTTGGAAAACCTATACTTATAACAATAAGAAAAGTCCTTGACTAGTCAAAAAGGCTCAAATTATTTCTTTGTAATCAGATAGAGCATATTAGATACAAAAACACTACTATAAAAAGCTTAATGCATGTTTTTTACAAGATAAAAATAACTTTAATTCTGTCATATGTCCGTATGCATAAACATTAATAGAAACCTATATATATGCTTTGACATGGATATAAACTTTAACATAGATACACATGTGCATTGGGAGGTCCGATCCTTTAAATATATGAAATTTTTTTTAAAAAATTGAACATATCCATGTCGAATACATATTCAGATCTAATACTGACCTCCTTAGTTCGAGTAATAGAAGACCAGACCATTTATCTATCATAAAAGATTAGAACTTGTTGGAAAATTAATTACCTTAATGTGGTATTCTACAGAGCCAAATTCGTACAAGTGACTATCAACCTCTAAGGGCTTTTTTACACTATCATGATAAGAATAACATTGATTATAAGAGTGGTTTCTATTGGCAATAATGCAAATTAGATACTATGATTTGATTATTTAAAAAAAATGTAGTAATTTGACCATTGTCATTCTTTTTATGTGGCTTAAAACTCTTTTTTACTAACTTACCAAGTCAACAGATCCAATCTTTTTATCTATGTAATCAGATATACATATATAATTTGGAAATAAGAATATGAGAGAATAATTTAAGCAAATTGATTGATCATAAGACTGTTAGAAAAATGGGGTGCAACCCCATCTAATTGATTTTAGACCAATCAAAAGCCATGGCCCTTAGTATTTTTTTTTACACAGAGCCTTAGCTATTTAATAAAAAAAGGTGGGATTGTTTTAAGGTGGAGTCCCAAACCAAGAAAAGAAAGAAGAAAATATAGGAAAATAGAGAGAAATGAGAGAAATGAGAGTTGATTGAAAGAAAGTTGATTCGTAGTTCAATTGAGCTAAAATTTTATCAATAGATTTATGATTCAGTGTTCTACATTCTGAACGGTGAAGATCAGGTTTGAAGCTCTCTAGAAAAAAATTCAATGTTATTTGTTAAATCACCTATTTAGTGAGATTTCTCCAATTGTCTCTCTCTAATTGTTGATTAGGTTTAGTTTTAGCTAGAAAAAATTTTTGTATATCCATTATTTGATAATGAAAATTTTTTTAGTGGTTTGTGATTTTTTTCTCTACACTAGAGGATTTTTTATGTAAATCTTGGTGTGATTTTTTTTTTGTATTGTTGATTGTTGATTGTTATCTATTACTATAGGTTTATTGTGATATATTACTTTTGTGTTGTTGTGTTTGTTGCTTTAGGTCTAACAAGTGGTATCGGAGCAAGGATTATTTTGAGACAATGATATAGAAACAGCACAAGACAGAAGTAAATTTTGTTTGAGATCATAAAAGGTGATACAGGTTTTATGATAAAATTGACACATCAAATTATTCAATTTGAAAGCCTATGATGGAAGATCATTTATATTGTATAGATTTGTTTGAGTCAGTATTGGGTGATTCAGCTAAACCAACAGATATGAAAGATGTAAACTAAAAAAAGTTAGGTAAAAAGACATTGGTTACAATTAAAAAATATGTTGATATCAGTGTATTTCATTATGTAGCGCAGGAGGCATATGCCCATATTATTTGAGAAAAATTGGCAATATTATATGAGAGAAAAACATGTATAAATAAAGTTATACTTATTAAAAAGCTTGCAACTTTACAGTACAGAGATGGATGATCTATTACAGAGCACTTAAGTGATTTTTAAGATATATTTAATCGGATGATTACTATAAAGCTTAAGATGGATGATGAAATGAATGCAATGTTTTTTTTGGGTTCATTACTAGATAGCTAAAATACTCTAGTTGTAACTATTCTTAATTCAGCTCCTAATTACAAGGTGACATTCGAGATGGTAAAAGACAGTATGCTTAATGAAAAAGTAAGGTAAAAAAATGTAGACTCTGAAAATCAAGCTTTGGTTACAAAGAATAAAGGTAGAAACATCGACAGAGCTCAGAATTTAAAAAGTCGTAGTAGGTCTAAATATAGATCTAAGTCTAAAGATAAACTGAAGTATTTCCATTGTGGTAAAGTAGATTATATAAAATGACATTGGAAAATCTTAAAGCAAAAGTGAAAAGATGAGAAAGACAAGAGTTCAGATGATGGCAATATTACAGTAGTGAATTCAGATAGTGATTCAGTTACTTTGACTTGTACATATGATGATTGTAATCATATTGGTGATCCCAATATTAACTGGATAATTGACATAGAAGCAACATATCATTGTGTTCCTAAGATAGAGTTGTTTACAACTTACAAAACATGAAACTTTGGTTGCATTAAGATGGGAAACAAGAGTGTGTCACAGATTGTTGGGATTGGTGATATTATTGTATAAACTAGTGTAGGCTGCATGTTGACTTTGAGGGATGTTAGATATATTCTGGATACGAGAATGAACTTACTTGCTATTAATGTCCTTGATAAAGAAGGATATGAGAGTTAACAAAAGAATGTGTAATGAAAGCTTTTCAAAAGATTTATGGTAGTTGCAAGAGGAAAACTATGCTGCAAAATATATAAGACATGTATATAATTGAATGGTAACTAGACAAATGCCGTTGAGAATGATACTTCAGTAAACTTGTGGCACAAGAGGCTGGCATACATGAGTGAGAAGGGGTTATAAATTTTAGTAAGGCAGTCTCTCATTTCTTTAACAAAAGGTATGTCTCTCAATTTATATGATCATTGTTTGTTTGGTAAGCATCGTAAAGTTTTTTTTTTTTGTAAAAGTTCTCAGAGAAAAGAAAATAGATTGAAATTAATTTATTCTGATGTATGTGGTCCCATTAAGGTTGAGTTATTAGGTGATAGTAGGTATTTTGTTACTTTTATTGATGATGCTTCACGTAAAACTTGGGTATATATGTTAAAATATAAAAGTCAGGTATTACAATATTTTTAAAAATTTCATGCCATGGTAGAAAGGATGATAGGGTTACCCTTGAAGTGTATTCGGACTGATAATGATAGAGAATATATATTTAAAGACTGTGAAAAGTATTGTTCAAGACATGGGATCAGACATGAGATGATAGAACCTAGAACACCATAGCATAATGGTGTAGCTAAAAGGATGGACTGCACAATTATGAAAAAAGTCAGATGTATGTTGAGGATGGTAAAATTACCAAAGCCATTCTGGGGTGAAATAGTTGACACAACTTATTATTTGCTTAATAGATCACCATCAGTTTCATTGGGCTTTGACATTTCTGAAAGAGTGTGGATAGAAAAAGATGCTTCATACTTTCACTTGAAAGTCTTTGAGTGTAAAGCATTCATGCATGTACCGAAAGAGCAAAGGTCAAAGCTTGATAGTAAAGCCACATAGTGTATGTTTATAGGATATGATGATGAGAAATTTGACAACAAGGTATGAGATCTAGTGAAAAGAAAGTTAGAAGCAGAGATGTGATCTTTCATTAAAAAGAAACTATAGCAGACCTTGAAAAAAATGAAAAGATTATATAGGTTACTATTGAATGTGATATTTTAACATCGATAGGGGTTTTACAAAAAAAGCCACAAATGATGGAAATAAGAAAGAAATAGAACTTGTGGATATAAATAAGCCAAAAATAGTTAGTGATGAGCCAAATACAATCAGTTTTGAATAGGGGAGCAATCCTTTTAACTTGAGAGTATTGAGAAGAGGAGCTATCTTCGGCATCAAGTGATGTAAAGTCTCAGCCTAGGAGATCTATTAGAAAGTGCAGGCTATCTACCAGATATCCAAGTTTAAATTTTATTTTAGTTACCAATGAAAGAAAGCCAGAAAGCTTTCAAGATGTGCAGACTACTTTGGATAGAGCACACTGGTTTAAGGTAATGAAAGAAGAGATGAAGTTATTATAAAAAGATAGTACTTATGATCTTGTTAAACTTTCGAAAGAAAAGATGCCATTGAAGAATAAATAGGTGTTCAAGTTCAAAAGGATGGTGACAAACTAGTGAGGTATAATGCTCGATTGGAGGTAAAAAGTTTTTCTCAGAAATCAGGCATCGATTTTGATGAGATCTTTGCTCTAGTTGTGAAAATGAGTTCCATTCAAGTGGTGCTGGGATTAGCAGCTAGTTTGATTCTTGAGCTTGAGCAACTTGATATTAAAATTGCTTTTTTGTATGGTGACTGTAGAAGGACATTTATATGAATCAGCTTGAGGGTTTTGAAGTAAAAAGAAAAGAGCACTTAGTTTGCAAACTGAAAAAAAACTTGTGTGGCTTGAAACAAGCTCCGTGACAGTGGTACAAAAAGTTTGATTTTTTATGATGAACCACAACTATAAAAGAACGACAACAGATCTTTATATGTATGTGTAAAAATATTTTGATGGTAACTGCATTATTTTTTTATTATATGTTGATGATATATTGATTGTGAGACAAGATGGTGATATTAGGTTAAAAAAATAATTGTCTAAGTCCTTTGATATGAAAGACTTAGGTCTAGCAAAGCAGATTCTTGGTATTGACATTATACGGGATAGGAGAGCTAAAAATTTATGTTTGTCATAAGAAAAGTATATTGAATGGGTGCTTAGTAGATTCAACATGCAACATGCTAAATTAGTTAGCAATTCACTTACCAACCATTTTCATCTGAATAAGAAATCTTGTCTGATGTCTAAGGAAAAGCAATTAGTTATGTCTAGTATTTGTTATTCTTCTATAATAAATTCTTTAATGTATCTTATGGTTTGTACACGGCCTAACATTGCTCATACAGTTGGTGTAATAAGTAGATTTCTTTCTAATAAGAGAAAAGTCCACTGAAAAACAGTGAAATAGATTTTAAATATTTGAGGGGCACTTCAAAAACATGCTTCAATTATGGAGTTTTATAACCAGTTCTAGAAGGGTTTACAGATGTTGACATGGCAGGTGATCTTGATGGTCAAAAATTTACTTCAAGGTATTTGTTCACTTTTTTAGGAGGAGCTGTGTCTTGGCAATCTAAGTTACAAAAGTGTATTACTTTGTCAACTACAGAAGCTAAGTATATTTCAACAACCAAAACAGATAAAGAAATGCTTTAAATAAAACATTTTCTTTTTGAATTAGGATTAAATCAGAAAGAGTATTTGGTGTTCTGTGATAGTCAGAGTACTTTAGATTTGAGTAAAAATGTCATGTACCATAAGAATACCATGTAGCATACTAGAACAAAGCCGTTAATGTTAGATATCACTAGCTACGTTCAGTGATTGAAGAATAATGGATATTATTGAAGAAAGTCCATACTGATGAGAATGTAACAAATATGTTGACTAAGACACTTCCTAAAGAGAAGCTTGAGCTATGTAGTAACTTGGCTAGAATTAGTTCTTTGGCCAAGGTAAATTCTAAATGAAACTGCGGTAGTGATGAATCTTCTCCTAATGAGGCTAGGGGGGAGATTGTTAGGAAAATAAGGTTCAGCCCAATGTAATTAGTTTTGGGCCAATCAAAGGCTATGGGCCTTGGTTTTTCTTTTTACACAAAGCCCTAGCTATTTAATTAAAAGAAGTGAGGCTATTTTAAGGTAAAGTTGCAAACCAAGAAAAGAAAAAAGAAAAGCTAGAAAAATAGAGAGAAAAGAGATAAGGGAGAGTTGGTTGAATGGAAGTCGATACGTGGTCCAATTGAGCTGAAATTTTATCAGTAGGTTTATGATTCAGAGTTCTATGTTTTGAACATGAAAGATCGGGTTTGAAGCTCTCTATGAACAAATCTAGTATATATTTGTTAAGTCACCTATTTGATGAGATTTCTTCAATTGTCTTTCTCTAGTTGTTGATGAGCTCTAGTTTAAACTAAAGAAAAACTTTGTATATCTATTATTTGATAGTGAAGATTTTTCTGATAGTCCATAATTTTTCCCTCTACATTAAAGGGTTTTTCACATAAATCTTGGTGTGCTTTATTTTTTCTGCATTGTTGATTGTTGTTTGTTATCTATTACTATGGATTTATTACGATATATTGCTTCTGTATTGTTGTATTTATTATTTTAGGCCTAACAAAGACAACAGCTCATTGAACATACAGAAGGACTATTTTTTTTTTTTTTTGCTTTGAAAATGGATAGTCATAATTCTAAAGAAAACAATCAAAATTCCTAGCCTTTTTGCTAATGAAAAGGTAAAAGGTTAACTAAGGCTTACCGGTATATCAATTCTAAGTGTGTTCAATTTGGGGCAAATTTCAAGATTAAGTAATCAAAGGTCGACCTAAAAGGAGGGAAATTGTTTAGGTTTTGCATTTTTATAAGAGCAAGAAATTGAATGCATCAATTAGTCGATAATATAAGAGCAAATTAATCTTAGAAAAATCTTGACTTTAAACTTACAAAATAAAATAATGCTTTTTCTAGATTATCACAACCATCTAAACAAATTTTCTCAAGATAAGGACATGTAAGATCTAGAGTAGTAATAGCACGACAACCAACTAGAAAAAGACTAATGAAAGATGTACTAGAGAACTGCATTCCTGTCAAGCTCTGGTTAAATTAAAAAAAAGAAATTTTGTCAGAAAGCATAGCAATGTAGGTACTAAGGAGCTATATTTATTTAATAGTACCAAAAACAATAAAAAAATATTGGTAAGTAATAATAGATGCAAACCAAAAATCAGATAAGTAGTCATGGTGTCGATTACTTAAACTACATTTTGGAAATAAGCCATAAACCTGCATCAATGGAAAAGCATGTTATGAGTAGACAACCATATAATGTAATTTGTTAATAAGATATTTAAAAGTGTGAATTTTCTAAAAGAAAAAAAATCACCTATTGGAATGTGCATTTTATACAAAAAAAAAGATCAAAGCTCATCATCTTTATCGTCTAAATTTTCTATTCGCTTTCTTTTTCTCCTCATTTTCTTTCCATTTTTCTTTCTTTTTCTCATTTCTATTGAAACATGTGTTTCCACTTGTCTCTCCAGCAACATCAATCCTTTGCTAAATGGGAATATCTTTACAGTTATCCATATCAACCGATAAATTTTGAAAAGTAACTTGATTTTGTTGATATGGCTCATGTTATTCAATTCAAAAAGAAATAGGAAGAAGATATTTGGCATCTCTACTTTTCTAAATCAAATAGGCATTTAATTATTCAAAAAAATTCATAAACCATGGGATAAATAGATAAACTAAACATCTAATTCTAGAAAGCAATAAACTTGAATTCTTAACATAATCATTAGCAGTATACGATTAATCACTCTTTCATTTTTAAACTTTGGTTTTTCATTTTTTCTTTCTAATGGATTTCTAGTTGGGCATGTTTTAAGCTTTTTTTTGTTGCAATCTGCACATTAATTTATATTGTCCTAATTGATGATTGTGAGGTGGAGATAAATTTGATGCTTTTTAGTCCTCTAAGGATGTTGATATATTTGTTTTAAACACCTATATAAGTGAAGGTCAAGTTAATTTGATGATCCTTACTAATCAATTTTTTATTTATTGTTTATTTAATATTTTTGTAATATTTTTTAAAAATTTAGTTAGTACTTTACTATTACAAAATGTATATATTTCTGTTTAATGGTATCATATCCGCATTATATAATATAGTTAAATATTTTTATATTTATTTTTTAAAATATATATTTACAAAATTTATGACATTTTATTTAGTGGGGGTCAAATGTTTTCTCATTAAATCTACTCACATTAATTTTCATACCTCCCTTTCATCATAACCGAGTTAAACTTTTATATAAGTGAAATATATTTGTAAGGGTCAATTTTAAATCCTCACATAAAGCACAAAATTAGTAAAGATTATATGTGACTCACAAAAAAAAAAAAAAAATGTAATGAAGGTCAAAACACACTACTCACTAAAAATTTATTTCAATAAGGACTATTTTTTGCCTTCACTACATAAATATTTTTAGTGAGGGTCAATGTACAACTCTCACTAAAATCCTAGCTAAAACAAGCTTTTCTTGTAGTAATTATAGTTGTCATAACGCTAATTTTTTTATTTAGGTGTAATTGACCATCTAATGAATCTATCTTCTTAAGGAGCTCCTAAGCTTGACTAAGGGTTCCTAAAAAAATAAGTTCTGATCTACTAATTAGAATAAGGTTTGGGAGTTTGGTTACATATAGGGAAGGTTATAGCACCTCCACATGCCTATCCAAAAGACGGTACCATTTTATTTTAAATTATCCTAAAATATTGATTCTAATGGTATTTTATTAACATTTAAATATTGAAAATAACTTTTAAGATTCTCCATTAATTTAGTAGAATTCTTAAAAATACGTTTTTTCCTCAAGAGTATTTAAAAATCCTATTTGCTTTCTTGAAGAGGCTCCGTAATTAAAAAGCTTACTTAATTTTATTTTTTATTAAGATTTTGTTTTATTGAAAATATAGCTAATTCTTTCACCATATGAGTCAAAAGTAGAGATATTTTCTCACATAGAAATATCTTAGATAATCATTTATTTACAATTATTAAGAATTTCAACATTTGAATTTATTTGTACAATTTTTATTTTTTATTTCTAAATTTTTCACCATTTGGGTTTATTTAAAAAAATTTCTTACAAGTTTCATTTCTAAATGTTTTACCATTTGGGTTGAATTTAGAGTTTAAACTATTGTTAGTTTCTAATCCTCATAAAGAAAATAATATGACAATTATTTTTTTTAAGTCTCATTTAAATTCTTCCCTAAAAATTAATCATGCAAATTACTTTAAAAATAAATAAATAAAATATAATAATATAAAACAAAAATGAATAAAAAATAAAAAAAACAACAAAATAAAGAATCGGCTTGGCTCGGTAGGCATGGCATGACTCAACTATAAAAAGGACGAATGGCTGAAGCAACTTACACATCGGTTCGGCTCGACTACAAGAAGGATGCTTGGAACAAGTCACGAATCGAGTCACACACAGTTGTGGGTCATGCGTAAGAAAAAGCATGGATCTTGTAAAAACTAAATGCCAAAAACGACGTCGTTTGGTAGACTTATAAAAGGGCCAATTTTTTTTCCTTAGATTTCTTCTTCTCTTTCTCTCTCCTTTTCTCTTTTGTCTATTTTCTCTCTAGAAAACAGATGAATCTCCAGTTGAATCTTCAACATATTTTGGAAACCATAGCCAGAATCTGGTTATCCTTATTGAAAGTCATCAGAATTTGTAAAATTAGCTGAAAAGTCACTGTAATATGAAATTCCTCGTTGAAAAATTGAAAAATTCTGGAAATTTCTAAAATTTTCCAAAAATTTTTAAAGAAACCTTTAAAAATTGCCAATTGAACTCCTTAATTTCTCGGATCATTCAACACAATCAATCTCACAATTACTTCTAAAACTCCTAAAAACAATATGATAGAAGCTTTGTTCTGTGCCACCACACTATTTTTTATATTTTTTTTGTTGATCTTGTATTTTTTTTTTGGCTAATTTCTTCAGTTTAGTCTCCCTCTGATTGCTTTTGGGTTTATATTTATAGGGTTTCAAATTATAAGAACCCTAAACTAAAAAGAGTTTCAATTTACCTTTAATTTAAACTTCAAACTTTGATTTAAACCTAAACTTTATAATTTAAAGAAACAGTCCTAAACAAATTTGACCAGCCCCTAAACTTTCTTAATTTTTTTAATGTTTTTGACATTTAAAAAAAAAACCAAACAATTATAACCCCAGACAAATTGAGATATCTATAGTTACTCCTCTTTGTGTACTTTTTGTAAAACATGAATTGGGCAAAGATGTAGATAGCCCACATATCCAGATAATCAACTCGACTTTTTTTTTTTTGGAAACTTTTTAAAAATGGATACTCAAAATTTTTGAATAATATAAATACTGCTCTAAACAGACATTTAACACTTTGAAAAATATAAAAGCTCATCTCAATAGAGGTTCAACAACTTTTGAAAAATAAGTAAGACTCATTTAAATAGAGGCTTAATACTTTGAAAAATAAATAAAGCTCCTTTAAAAAAAGGCTCAAAACTTTTGAAAAATAAATAAAGCTCCTCTAAATGAAGGCTCAATAAGTTTTGAAAAATAAGGGTTTTAAACAATTATGCCTAGAAGTCTTATAGATCGTATCTGAAGAAATTTTAGAAGATTATGCCTAGAGGTTTTACAAATTGTTCTTAATATTGAAAAATGCTCTTTTGAAAAAAGGCTTCACAACTTTTAAAAAAAATTGAAAAATCTTTCTTGACCATAACTGATTTTCTTGAAATATCCTTTCCAAGGATCAAGATCTTACTTCAGAGGTTTCTTTTCAAATAAGAATTGAAAATTCTTTCACTGGAAAGTCTTTATATTTATCTTCTCCATATGGAATCTTGCAATATTCTTGTTTCCTAGATTCATTCACTAGACATTCTTAAATGCAATACATGCTATGCAAATGTCAATTAAAATTTTTTCAATTATAGTACACAAGTTCTTAAGCCTCTTTCCTTTGGATCTTGGACTTGTTAATCTTTAAGCACTAAGACAAAATCGATTTGATTCTCAATCATTTTTGTCATTCAATGTTAACTCTCATATTCTCATTTTAAAAAACTCTTTGTTTTCCAATATTCTTTTTCAACTAGGACCTGAACACTTCATCTTTACCTTTATCACTTTTAACTTTTCCAAGTTAATGTGGAAATATTTCATGCTATTATTCATTAATCAATAATTATTTCAATTTCAAAAAGCAAAAATGCAATCACACATTCTTCGATTAAAAGGTATTAAAGGGAAAAGCCAAAGGATGGATTGGGAATAAATGAGAAATAGTCATGAAAAGAGAGACACAGGGAATGAAATGAAATATCTCTTATTTAAAAAGAATGGTAAAACAACTTTGGCCATTAACAAAGAAGAATGGTTACAAAAATGAGTATAAGGTAACAATGCCCAAAATAAACAATCAAATAATCATGATAACATATCTTGAAGTCTTTTTGAAAACTCGTTTACCTGATGTACCTAACAACTTAGAGCTCATCAGAATATGCTAGTCCTCTATGCTAGTAAATTCTTAAATTCTATGCTATATCCTTCTCATTTAAGCTATTTTTTTACGTTTTCAACTTAGATGAACTCTTTTTGACTCAAACTGCCCTTTTGGGGTTTTTGATTCGAGTCATCCTTTTTCATTCATTTTTTTTATTTTTTTTCATTTTTTTTTCATTTTTTAAGTGTAGTATTTCTTCAAAGAATCAAATTTTATAGGATTTGGCAAATCAACTCCATTTATTTTCGCTAATATTAATGCTCTACTTGAAAAAGCTTTTTTCATAATATATGGCTCTTCCTAATTCAGAGTTCACTTTTCTCTATTATCATGCTGGCTTGGAAGAATTCTTTTCAAAATCGAATCTCCTTATTGAAAATAATGAGGTCAAACCTTTTTATCATGAACTCTTATCATTATTCTTTGATATAGCTAACCATGGCATAACGATGTCAATATTTTCTCTTTAATGAAATTTAACTACTCATAGCACTTTTGAATTTATTCAGCTTCTTTCAATCTAATTTCTCTTAAAACTCTTAAGGATGGGATTTTCACTTTCACCAGCAATATAGCTTTCATCCCATAAACTAAGAAAAATGGTGTTGCCTCAATAGAAGTACGCATTGATGTTCGATAAGCATAAAGGGCAAATGACAACTTCTCATGCCAATCCTTATAGGTCTCAATCATCTCCTCAAGAATTTTTTTATATTCTTGTTTGTAGCCTCAACTACCCTATTCATTTTTAGGCAGCATAGAGTCTAATTATGATGTTTGATCTTGTACTAGGCACATATTTTCTTTATCATCTTATTGTTTAGATTCTTGACATTATCTAAAATGATTCTTTTTAAAAGTTCATATCTACGAATGATCTTTTCCTTTATGAACTTGCAACCACAAATCATGTCACACTTCTAAATAAAGTTGTTTTCACCTATTTCGTGAAATAATCTATCATCACGAAAATTAACCTATGCCTATTAGAAGCCTTTAGGGTAATAGGACCAATGACATCCATCCCACACATGGAGAATGGCTAGAGTGGTGCTAAAACATGCAAAGTAATATTTAATATCTAGTTTGATGGGCTGAATATCAATATTATCATTAATTTAGATCATTATTGCCAAAGTAGCTAAGGCATTAGCAATTTTTTTTTCACGAAGCAAATGATCAAATTGGATATTTTCAAATTGCTTAACCAGCTCTAAAATATACTTATGATATTGGATGAGTTTTGAATCTTTCATCTGTTATTCTCTTTTCAACTGATATATAAATAGAGCTGAATCTCTAAACACTTTCAATACTTTAATCTTTCTATTTAAAGTAGCTTGTAAACCCATGACACAAGCCTTATATTCAGTGATGTTATTTATGCAATTGAAATTCAACCTCGCTGTTATAAGATAATAGTATTCTTTCAAAGAGATCAAATTTGTTTCAATCTTATATCTCAAGGCATTGACAACTCTATCAAAATATATTCTCCAAGACTTCTCATCATGCCCTTTCTTCTCAAGTTAGAAAACAACTATCAAATCTTTATTAGGGAAGTCTAACCTCAATCTTTAACAGCACGATTTATGAGAAACTTGGTTATAGCACTTTCTTTAATTGCTTTCTAGCTTACTTATATGATGTCATATTTCGAGAGCATTACTTGCCATCTAACAATTCTTTAAGACAATGAAGGCTTCTCAAAAATATATTTAATTGGATCTAATTTTACTATAAGCCAGGTGGTATGACAGAACATGTATTGTTTGAGTCTTTTGATAGTCTAAGCTAATGCACAATACATTTTTTCTAAAGAGGAATACTTGAACTCATATTTTATGAACTTTTTACTCAAATAATAGATAGCTCTCTTTTTGTTGCTAGACTCATCTTGTTGGTCCAGCATATATCCCATTGATTTCTTGCACACTATCAAATATAAAATCAAAGGTCTTCCTAGAACAGGTGGCACCAATACTAGAGGATTTGACAAGTACTGCTGTACTTTATCAAAAATTTTTTGGCATTTTTTGTTCCATTTAATAGGGTTGCTCTTGTGAAGAAGCTTAAAAATAAGATCACACTTGTAGGTAAGTTAAGAAATAAATTAAAAAATATAGTTAAATCTATTTAAAAAACTTCAAACTTCTTTCAGTGTGCTTAGAGGTGATAAATTTTAAATGGCCTTTATTTTTTTTGGATTGACTTCAATATCTCTTTCACTAACTATGAAGCCTAGCAACTTCTCTGATTTAGCTTCAAATGTACATTTAGTTGGATTCAACTCGAGTTGAAATTTTTTCAACTTCTTAAATAACTTTCTGATGTTGGTGACATGATTTTCTCATTCACGAGATTTCACAATCATATCATCTAAGTATACCTTAATTTTTTTGTGCTTCATACCATAAAAGAGTGTTACCATGGCTCTTTGATAATTTGTCACAGCATTCTTTAAACTAAAGGGCATAACTTTATAGTAAAATGTACCTTATATGATCACAAAAGTAATTTTTTTCTTATCATTTTCAGCCATCTTTATCTGATTATAGCCTAAGAACCTGTCCATAAAAGAAAACATAGAATGCCTAGCTATATTATCCATCAATATGTCAATATGAGGTAAAAAAAAGTTATCATTTAGGCTAACTTTATTTAAATCGTAATAATCTACACACATTTGCACCTTCCATTCTTTCTCAAGGATAGGTACTATGTTGGCTACCTATTATGAATACTTGGTCACTTGCAAAAAACTTACATCAAACTATTTTTTCACTTCTTCTTTAATTTTTAGCAGGATCTCAAGCTTCATTCTCCTCAATTTCTGTTGGACTAGTTTACATTCTAGCTTTAAAGGTAGTCTATATTTTATTATTTTTATATTAAGTTCGGGCATATCCTAATAAGACTAAGCAAATACATCTATAATTTTTTTAAGTAAATCTTCTAACTTTTGCCTATTTATCAATGAAAGTTATGTGCTGACCTCAACTTCTTTCTTATTCTCCTCATTTCCTAAATTCATCAATTCAATGATCTCTTGATAAGGCTCAATTGGTTTATTTTCTTACTCAATTAATCTCATTAGGTTTGAAGAAAATATATATTCTTCAAAATCATTTTTATTATCAAGTTCATCAACATTAATCAAAATTTTAAAATTAACCACTTGATTGTTATCATGATTATCCTCATGTTCATTTAAGAACTTGAAATTGAATGAAATTGGATATGTTGGCAAAATGTGTTGAAAAAATAAAAAATAAGAGTAATAGAAGGAATGAATGAAAATGCATCCTTCTTAATTTTTATTAAAATAATAAATAAACGATCCATACATAAAAGATTATCCCAATGCTTTAGGCATAAGCTATTAGAATGTACAATTACATTGACAAAGTTTTAAAGATAGCTTGTATTTCAATGGATCTCTAATTGTTCAGCTCGTAACTTGACGGATGAGGATGGACATACATTTTTTGTTCATGCCTTTTCATCTTGAATTGCATGAATGGACAACTTAGCAAATGCTTCCTTCATGCTTAGTTTTAACTCCTCTTCAAAATCTTTATTTAACTCTGGATACATGAACCTTCCAAGCCTAAATGTGTCATATAGGTGTAGAATAACCATTGGCGTAGCCTTTGATTTATACCTTTTAAACCTCATCATCCTTCTTTCTCTCTTGTTTGCTTATTTTCTCCTCATCTCTTAACCTTCTGCCTTACAACCCAAGCCTAACCTCTCGTTATTGTCAACCATCATCGAAGGCTCCCTTCTACTCCAAGATACTAACCTTGGTTAATGATCTAATTCACCACTATGCTTGTGAAACAAAGTTCGTTTATTTTAGGTCCTTCACAAACAGAATTGACAAATTTAAAAGATTGATAGAAATATTCCAATGCTTCTTCAATAGCCTCCACATATAGGGCATTCAATAGCTGAGTCATAAGCATATCTTTTTCTCCAAACACTACCACCAATTGACCTTCCACAGTGAACTTAATCTTTTAGTGCAAAATAGAGGGAACAATACCTACCATTTGAATCCATAGCCTTTTCAATAAATAATTATAAGATGGGAAGATATCTATCACTTGAAATTTTACATTAAATGTGCATGACTTAATTTATAAGGGCATCTTAATGTCTTTCAAAACTTCACACCTTGTCCCATTAAAAGCTTAGATGACTATATGGCTATTCTTCATATATGAGTAATTAAAAGATAGCCTTGCCAGAGTTAACATAGGCATGATATTAATAGTAGAGCCATTGTCGATTAGAATCTTGGTTATAATATGACTTTTGCATTTGACAGTGATATGCAGAACTGTAATGCTTTTTTTTTTCTTTCGAAAAGAATTTCATCATCGCTAAATGTTATATAGTTCAACATTACTAAGTTTTTCAGCTAAGTGATTCACATATTCAACAAATATGTTATGTGCCACATATGCCTAGTTTAATACCTTCAGTATGGTATTTCGATATAATTTAAAATTAAATAATAACGATAGCAATAAGATTCATGTTGGCATTTTATTTAATTGTTCAACAATAGAGTATTCACTATGCTTCGTAAACTTTCAAAAATTAACAAGCCTCTTTTTTTGATACTGACTTCTAACATTTTTTTTCAGGTACTACTTCTAGTTTATTATGTTCTTCTTATACTTTAGCATTATCCTTCCTAACCTTTTCTAGCATTTTTGAAGTAAGCATCTTCTACTTCGGGTTATGTCACCCATACCTATTATGTTGGCCACATTAGTCTTGGGCATATTCTCTTTTTACCCCTTAACTACTATATAACAGCCATATCTTTATGGCATAGCTTTTTCATCCTTGTAGATAAATGGGGTTTAGACTTTAAAAGTTATTGGCCCAAGGATGAGTTTGTCTATGATCGACTTTGGTTTCTCCCCATAATAAATTGTTATTGATTTTGGAATAAATTTTGATGGCTTGTCAACCATAGACACTTTAGCACTTTTTGAAGTCTCTCATTCTTCATAAAGCTTAATTTGGTAGGAATCTAATAGCCTTTGTACCTTTTGATAGAATTACTTACAAGTTTTAATATAGTGGCCAGTTGCTCTATTATGATATTTGTACTTTTTGTTTGGTGCATAACTTTCATGATAAATATGTAGATTCACTGGTTGTATCATGTTAGCTTTATATAAAGCATCAAATAGCTGCTAAAAAGAGTCTTGATCTTTTCATTTTTTTTTATATAATGCTTATGGTTCTTAGTTAGAGCATTTACATTGTTGTTAGGCAATAGATTGCCATTAACATTTGGCATTGTTATCCCCCTTGTATCAAAATTTATCATTCTATCTTTGATCAATCATTGTACCTTATACTTTAAGGTAATGTAATTTTCAGTGGAATGACTAGTAATTCTGTAGTGGTAGTCACAGTGAGTTGTTGGATGATACTACCTGTGATAAGGGGCTTAAGTGGCTCTAGCTGGCTAAAGGCAATTAAATGGTTATTATAGAGCTCTTGATATAATTCTGTATAAGTCATAAAGATTGGGTCAAATACGAATTTTTCTTAGATATTTCATGGCTTTCGCTAACCACTTTTTGGGTAAATAGAACAAATTAGGGGTCTTACAAGAGGTTGGGTGTTAGGACTGTTCATAAGAGTTTGAGGTTTGAAAGCTGGTTGATATATGTGTGGGTAAGATAGTTGTGGGGTCAGACTATTCATGAAAGTTTGAGGTTTGAAAGCTCGTTGATATGTGTGCAGGTAAGATGGTTGTAGGGTCAGCTGGTATGGGTAAGGTAAGGTATGGTTCATAGCAGGATAGTATGTGGAGTAACCTTATGGTGAATAGGATTGGTAACCTCTAAACTATTGTATTTTAAAGCTCATAGGTTGAGCTTTAATCTATTTTTTTCTTTGGTGCTTTTTGGTAAATGCTTCTCCTCATTCTAACTTGCCATTTTTAATGGCATTTTTTATGATTTCGCCTGAGATCATCGAGTCGGTGAAATTTTTTGTTGCATTACTAATTATCTTTTAATAGAGAGATTTTAAAATGCTCACAAATAACATTATGGTCTCTTTCTTAGTTAGAGGTAGCTAAACTTGAGTAGCTATATCCCTCCACCTTTAGGCATACTCTTTAAATGATTCGATCATTTTTTTTATATTTTATAAAAAAAGATGATTAAAAGCTAGATCTATGATATATTGGTATTGATTGATGAAGTCAAGGCCATCTTACTCCAGAAGTGAATGCATGTCCTATCTAGCTGGACATACCATCTAGTAACAGAGTCAGTAAGGCTATGTTTAGAATACTGCATTAGTAGTTTTTCATTATTAGTATAGGCAATCATTTTTTTATAGTACATGGTAATGTGGACCATTGGACACTTTGTACCATCATATTTTTTAAACTTCAGTACTTTAAACTTCAGAAGAATAATGACATCTAACACTAAAATAGAGCATAATAGCATTCATAGAAGCATAAAAACCAATTTTTTCCACTGTTCGTAGCCATTCTTCAAGTATATTCATCTTCTTATTAGCTATTAAGTCATTCAACGACTCGATCACTTTTGTTTTTAATTTTTATTTTTTCTTAAAACTAAATAAATTAGGGACTTAGATTGGCTTTACTACCTTCTCACTAAAGACAAAATTTACATAACTCTAGTAACGTCTTAGATTTGAAGCCGATAGCATTCCAGAGTATGTATACCCTACAAAGTATATGAACTACTATAGGTGTACATCCTATGTAGACTAGGCTTTATGTGGCCCATATAACTAATAGGGTATAGAAGGTTAGCCACAACTTGTGATGAGTGGTCTTACGAGTTAATATTTTCTTCTATATTTTTTCCCTTGTTCAATTTATTCAAGGTCTTCAAAATCTTACTAACTCCCCTTTAAGCTTCTCTTGGACTTTTTATCTTTTCAAGACAAGTGGAATTATCTTGTTTTATCTTTCTAGCTCGAGCTCTTATATTGTATAGGTGAGTTGATTATGTGAGATTTTTAGTCAGTGGAGCTATTCTTAAACCGTGAGTACCATAATTGTATTATTATTAGAAGTGATATGCTTTATGTTTGGTATTTTAATGTATGAATAGAATGTTGGTATTTTAATGCATAAATGGAATGTATTAATAATATTTGTCTCATAATTATTATTGATAAAAGAAATCTCAATTCGAAACTTTATTAAATAAAATTTCAAAATACATCATAACAAAACCAAAACAATATTCTAAAGTCTTGAACATTAATTGAAATATTTCCTAAACATTATTCTCTTGCCTTTTTATGAACTTTTAGCTTGCTGGTAATGATCTTGTACCTCATTTAAGAAGTCAAGCAATCATTGCCCATGAGCTCTTACTAGTTGCACCACGGCTTTCAATTCTTTCACTTTTTCTTCCATTTTTGATGTTTTGTCTACAACCATGCATAGTTGATCAAACAAGTGCTTTATATGTTTTTGTTTTTTCATACATATGCTTTTTCATTACTTGTTTTGTTCATTATATTTCTTATATTCATTAGTCAAAACTTCTACCTGTGTTGTGTGCTAATCCACTATCTCTTTAAGCATTTGGTTATGTCCGTGTGCCTTAGCAATGGCCTTTTATCCCTCTTTCACCATTGCTTTCAATAATTTATTTTTTTTTAAAAGTCAAGTGAGCTTGGATGTGATTGATGAGTGTGTCTTGGTCTAAATCATTGAATAAAGCTTTTTACTAGTCTTTTTATTTATTAAGGTTTTATGTTTTCTACTTTTGTAGCTTCAAACTTTCTTTCATTTCTTTCCTTCAAATTCTTATTTTTTTGTTCAAGCTTATCTCTTTTTTTTTTTTGGAGTTTTCTTTTAGCAATTTTTACCTTTAGCAGAGGATCTTGGCAAGTTGGCTTTGAGGGATGATCAATTTTTCATTCTTGAGGAAGCACCGTGTCTTTTCTTCTTTTTGCATGCCGTATAAAATATTCTAGAGCAACATCATATGTAAGCCTTCCCTGGTTAACCCTGATGATCTATTTCCATGTCTTTTTTTATTATTCCAATTTTCTCATATGTTTTTTTTTTTTTTTTATAAAAGAGATTTTCCATTGGTTAAGTTTGTTTGTTTTTGGAATAAATTGCTCACATCCAAACTGTTTTGTCACCAAAGTTGGAGCATAAGTAATAGCACCCCATAGGTCTAACAAAAAAACCCAAGGTTGATTCCCACAGCTATACAACATTGTATCATGATGCATCCAATGTGTTTTTCAAATTATCATTAGGCTATCAAGCGTACGAAAATATGAAACCTAGTCCTTTTTCGACTTTGCTATAGGCTATGTGCTACAACAAAACTTCTTAATTGGAATGCTAGAACGAAGATACAATTTGTGAAACTTGCTTTCTGCACATTTAATATGACTCTTTCATCCATACATGAAACAGTTGAAGCATATGTTAAACTGACCTTTACCATTTTTTTGATAGTATTTCAAAGATTGGATGGTTTCTACCAAAATGGTTGGCATTTTATTGACTTTATGTTCTAATTAATCCATAAAATCTATCATTGCAACATTAACATAACCAATGATTTTCAAAAAGATCACTAATCCATATAGAGTTATAGTCATCACTACTATTCCCTGATCATCACGCAAATGCTCATGAATGAAGTCTCATAGAAAATCCCATAGAATACCTTTACTTTCGCCTCTTGTTTTAATACATGCGTCAACTTAAAGCAAGCTGAGTCCAAGCATTTGCATAAGCTTTTTATGATAATCTACCTTTTTTGACCAATAAATCTTGTCTGGATTTGACAAATCAAAGTGAAATAAGACTAAGTACTTTTTAATTGTTAGTACCATATTTATTTCATTGAAGATGAAGCATCTATAAGAAGGATCCCAAAACTATAGAACAACTTTATCAGATTATTATCCACATCTACTTAGAGTAGTAAAGCTATATCCCCATATTTATTTTCAAATACCTTCTATCTTGTCTTACTCATGTATCCCCAAACATTGCTTAAGTCAACTAGGTCATTTTGTTTGAGATCGAGATGAACTCTTTCAGGCAATGATGAGATAAAACCCTAAGGCAAGCAATTACCCTATTTTTTTTGACCTTCTTTTGACTTGATTTTCAACTAGTGAGCAGATTCATAACAAACTCATGCAGACTTTGATTGTATTTGGCTTTCCATGAATATAGCTATTAGATCTAGTTTATCAATAACTGATATGTAGCAAATATTCCCTATATGAGAATGATGCAAATGCACAATGTTAAACATAATAATGAAAATAATGCATAGAATTAAATGATATGACAATGCAAACACTATAATAATTGAAATGATGCAAATGCACAACACAAAGTCAAACAAAAAAATGGTTAGATAATCAATATATCACATAAATTATTCCTTTTTGTGTCCTAACTTTAGGTTATATCTATCAGTAGGTACTAATGGTTTTATCTTAAGACGAGCTTTTTAAGTGTAGATTATATACTGGGCTAAGTGATTTTGATCACTAAAGGTTCCTAAATTGTTCCTTACATCATTGTTCATCATAAAACAGTAAGGCATTCCAATCTTTACCCATCACAGACTACCAACAAAAAAGATTCAATTTGATTAAAAGTATTTCACTAGCTATTGTGGAGATTATCATTTCACAAGAGTGTAGTTACTTTACTCCTTCTTACAAGAGACAGAGCTCGGGTATAGAGTTCATGTAATACAAATGCATATGATAGTGTGTATGAAGGAACATATAATTTTCAAACCCCCATAAATTAAAGACAAAAAGAAAAAATGTTAGTAAACAATCAGTATAATTTAAAACCATTAGCTCAAAGGATAGAATAAATTTAAATGTTATGGTCTGACTCTCTATTAGTTTCCAGTGGAGTTACTAAACTATTATAACGTATAGATCCATAAACCTATAGCTAGACACAATCTACGGAGTCACCACTAATCTTTATATCTAAGTGTGATTGGCTATCTAATGAATCTATCATCTAAAGGAGTTTTTAAGCTTGACTAAGGGTCCTTAAAAGAATAGGTTCTAGTCTATTAATCAAAACAGGGTTAGGGAGTTCAGTTACATATGGTACCATTTTATTTTAAATTATCTTAAGTCTTGATTCTAATGGTCTTCTATTGACATTTAAATATTGAAAATAACTTTTAAGATTCTCCATAAATCTTGTAAAATTTTTAAAATATTTTCTTACCTTAAGAGTATTTAAGAATCCCATTTGTTTTCTTGAAAATGCTCCATCATTGGAAAGCTTAATCAATTTTATTTTTTATTAAAAATATATCTAATTCTTTTACCATTTGGGTTAAAAATAGAAATATTTTCTCATCAAAAAATATCTTAGATAATCATTAATTTGTGATTACTAAGAATTTTATCATTGGAATTTATTTTTACAATTTTTATTTTTTATTTATAAATTTTTTACCATTTGGGTTTATTTAGAAAATTTTCTTAAAAGTTTCATTTTTAAATTTTTCACAATTTGGGTTAAATTTAGAATCTAAACTCTTGTTAGTTTTTAATTCTTGGAAAGACAATAGTATGGCAATTTTTTTTTTAAGTCTCATTTAAATTTTTTCACCATTTGAGTTAAATTTAAAAAAACTTTTTTGTACATAGGAATCTTATGAAAATTCAATCATTTTTGATTTTTTAAAGATTTCATTATTGGATAATTGTCAAATATTTTCACTCACATTTTTAAGTTATGTTTTTAATTTTTAATTTTTTATTTGAAAAAAAATGCAATTACTTTTATTAAAATTTTTTAAAAATTATTCTATTATTTGGATCAAATTTAGAGAAAATTTTCACCTAGAAATTTTGATAAAAATTAACCTCTTGTAATTTAAAAAAAAATTTTATCATTAGATAATTATTATTTATTCTCAAAATTTTATTAATATTTTATTTTCTTTTATACTTTTCTTCTTTAATTTTCTTAAAAATTAATCGTGCAGAATATTTTAAAAATAAATAAATAAAATATAATAGTATAAAACAAAAATGAATAACAAATAAAAAACAAATTCCAAAAAAAAAATAAAAAATTAGCTCGGCTTAGTTGGCATGGCATGACGCGGCTTGACTATAGGAAGGATGGACAACTAAAGCCGCTTACACATCAACTTGGTTCGGTTGCAGGAAGGATGCTGGGAGTGGCTCGTGAATTGGCTCACACATAGGCGTGGGTCGGGCACAAGAAAAAGTGCGGATCTTATAAAAACTAAACGCAAAAAATGATGTTGTTTGGTAGACATTTAAAAGGGCCAAATTTTTTTTTCCTCAAATTTCTTCTTCTTCCTCCCTCTTTCTCTTCTCTTTTCTTTGTTTTCTTTCTAGAAAATTGATGAATCTCTGGTTGAATCTTCAACGGATTCTAGAAACCTTGGCCAGAATCTGGTAATCCTTATCGGAATGTCACCGAAATCTACAAAATTCTTCAAAAAGTCGTCGTAATCTAGAATTCATCGTCAAAAAATTAAAAATTTTGGAAATTTCCAAAGTTTTCCAAAAATAAAGAAACGTTTAAAATTGCCAATTGAACTCCTTGAATTTCTCGAATCATTCAACCTAATCAATCTCACAATTACTCCAAAAACTCCAAAAAAAATTTGATAAAAGCTTTGTTATACTCAACCACCCTATTCTCTCTATTTTTTTTTTTGCTGATCTTGTATTTTTTCTACTATTTTCTTCTATTTCGTCTCCCTTTGATTGCTTCTAGGTTCATATTTATAGGGTTTCAAATTATAAGAAACCTAAATTAAAAAAAGTTTCAGTTTTCCTTTAATTCGAACTTCAAACTTTGATTTTAACTTAAACTTTATAATTAAAAAAAAAAACAGTCGTAAACAAATTGGACCACCCCCTAAACTTTCTTAACTTTTCTTTTTACATTTTTTTTACATTAGAAAAAATGAACCAAACAATAACAACTCCAGACAAATTAGGGTGTCTACACTAGTCAAACATAATATTATCGTAGATTGTGATATTATAAAAGAATAATATCTAAAATTATGATACAATTACGATATGATATAAGATTCTTTTTCTTTAATTGTTAAGAGTTATCTATATATAAATAAAAATTCTTGTTCTTCTTACCTTTTCTCTTACTCACTACACAAACATTATTATTTAAAACTTAACATATTCACACAAATACTTATTCTAAAATGCAAATCAGAGCCTATTTTTAGGAATCTTTAGTCAAGTTTAAGACTTTCTCAAAGAAATATATTAACCTAGGTGATCAATCACATCTATATATAAAAAATATTATTGGCGACTCTTAAATCATATCTAGCAAGAGGTTCACAGGCCTATACATTATAACAACACTATTATTTAAAACTTAATATGCTTAATTATCAGAAATGATCAATTGGCTTGAGGACGTACAATCTAATTTTGTTGGTAGTTTGAAATGTGGTGCATCCCATATTGGGCAGAAAGATTTAATTATTGATGAATAAAATTAA